>BMAO01000335.1:0-103102 GCA_019973975.1 Trichonephila clavata | reverse complement strand
CATTCTTGTATAATAAAATATAAAATACACACTTGCACTTATATAATACATTATAAACGTATCAGTGCTGCACAATGTATTTGATAATGTAATTTAACAATACTAAGTTAAGAACAAGTTTTTATAATTAACAGTGACCTCATGGGCTTGCCATATATAATATTATATACAAAAATTAACACTTATCTAATAATCTGTACAGTTTATAATTAACCTTAACTGACGATTAAAAGTTTCTCGATTCGTTCCCAATTCTATTATTTTTCCTTATAGGCGTGTGTATGTTATGTAATGGAGGCGGAAAATAATTAATAAATAAGCAAATCCTCTGAAATAAGTAAATCCTTCTCAAACACTTTCAAGGTCCTTTTATTGCATTCCAAAAGCTTCGGAATAATTTTATGGATTGCAGTGCACAGAGAAGATCGTACTTCATAAAGACGTATATATATGTTCGGGGCAAATAACGCTTTAGTTGAGTGAGACGTATATATACGTTCGGGGCAAAAAGCGCTTTAGTTGAGTGAGACGTATATATACGTTCGGGCAAATAACGCTTTAGTTGAGTGAGACGTTTATATACGCTGGTGACACTTAAGAGGTTAAAGTCGTATTGTAACATTAGCGTCAAAATATAGTATTATTGCATTCAATACATTGTTATTGTATGGAGAGGTGCGATGAACATTATGATTAAAAATTGGGTCCCAAATATTGATATTTGAGAAGCACTGCATTCCTCTTTTGCTGTTTCTGCTCTTTTTCTCTGCTACGTTCCACCTTTGCTCGCAAATACGGCATTTGCGACTTTGCATTCATATGTGATTCCGAGTCGTCTGTGTACACTCTACACACCCTCTAATCCCCTGTATATTCTGCGTTTCGCAATTCCAAGCTCTATTTGCAAAACTCAGCTTCATCATGATGTGCTTCTTATATTTTTCATATGTAGAATATACAAAAAAAAATTCAAGTGATGAATATTATTTATTATATATATATATATAATCCTTAAAATATATTATGTTTTTTGAATTACTCTTATACTATAGAATGTTTCACAAATATTAACTAAATAATACCGAAATATACAAACAATGTTCCTGTAAATTTGAAAGAATATACCAAACCTAATTTAAAAGAAACTTAGTACTTATTTGACTTTTTTTTTTATTCAAGCATTAAAAGATTTAACACTTCCTAAAGTGATTTTAGAATGAAATTTAGCAGATGCTGCTTATAACATTTTAAATGCTTCAAATACATTTTTTAACCCTATTCCTGCTGTATTTATATTAATATTTTAACCTTAAGTAGTTCTGCAATATTTTGAAGGAAGTTTTAAAAATCTATTTGAATCGCGAAATCACGAGATTTAGTTTTAGAAAAAGTTAAATAACGGTTGATACCTTCTCTAAAGTGTAGCTAAAGTCCAATTTATCCTGGTTTCTATTTTTGTTAAAAATATATTCACACAATCATTGTAAAATGAATCCTTAACTTTGTAACAAAGAGAAACAAATTGAAATGATATGTTAATTTTTGTGGAAGAAGTACCATTGTAAATTGATTGATGCAACAAATAAAAAAACATGAACTGAGGAAAACCATTATATTTATATATATATATAAGTTTATGACTTTGAAAAAATAACTGTTATATATACTTCAATTAACTTAAAATTAACTTTATTTTATACATTATATGTATGGGTATTTTCTACTTTATTTGCATTCAGTTATTTTTGGTATATATTTTGAATAATTTCAATTTCCTTTTTCGCGATACATTTCTTTATCCAAAGCATGACTAAAAAAGAAGAAAAAAAGAGAAATGATATATATATATATATATATGACTTTTTTTTATCCAATGGGTCTGCGGGTGGGCATTTTTACCATTGCAGACCTAGTACATCCCCAGGAGATAGTATCACTCTTTAGTGCGGCGCCATATAAGAGGATACCAATCGCCGCTGGTAATTTTGACATCCAGTTTCCTTCATAGAGGGAGGTACCTGAGCTCTGACGATGCGTACCTGTACTAGGATTTAATTTTTCCAAAAGCGCTTAAGCGAAACAGACACTCTGGGGTTCTGTTAAATGTTGTATAATCATACGAAATGGCCGCGGTCGATTTCCTGGATCACGAAAAATCCACCGATTTGGGCCAGTGTCGAACCCGCAACCTTGGGTGCAGAAGGCCAGAGACAAACCAACCACGCCACCCAGCCGGCGCATGATATATAAGGAATAGAATGAGTGATAAAATCAGTTTTAATTAGTTTTGATTTGCATAACAAAGAATTAATGATATTCATACAATGCTTTATATACAATAAAGAGAGACTTAAATAATACACTTGTCAATGTTTCTGCCTTAATAAATGTTAAACTTTTTTACTAATTGTCTTAGAAGTATAGTTATTATTAAAGAGAAATAAGATTATTTTTTAAAAAAATTGTGGATAAAAAACTAACGTAAACTTATTGATTCCTCTCTTAAAAATTGTTTATTTACATATTTCATTTCTTCTGACTTCTATAATTCTCACTAGTACAAAATATAATAAATGGAAAAAAATAGTTATACTAATAATAATACTAAATTTTGGGTTATCAAGAAAGTAATTTCGGTTTTTTTTCAATGATGTTTATTGCAGAAAAAAAAATTAACTTTAATTTGTGAAACATCCTTCATTCTTTTAAATTACATGATGTCATTTTTCTGATAAGTTCATGAATCCTCTCTCGTTGAACTTCTGGTACTTATCAGTAAAAACCTAGAGCAAATGTGATTTGAGGTCATCGTTTATGTTAAAATTTTTACCATTCAAAAAGTTTTGTATAATTCAATAAATGATAATTAGATGGTGTGAGTTAGGGGCTATATGGAGGATGCGACATCATTTCCAAACAAAGTTCCTATAACTTCATCGTCTTGCTTAAGTTTGTGTGAAAGTTTGAGCCTTGATGTTCTTCGATTAATGTATTGCATATAATCATTTTTCATCCACGACCTTGAACCCTGATTATCAGTCACCGTAAAATCCGACGTATGATGCGCATTTTTCACACAAAAAATAAAGCCGAAATTTATGGGTGTGCGTTGTACTCCGGGGATTAAAAATGAGAACTTTAAAAATAAAAGGAATAGATAAGCGTAAAGAAGAATTAAATTTCTACATGGATTAGAATACTGTTTGATTATTGTCATTAGGCTAATTTAAGTATACTTATATAATTACCCTAATACCTATTCATACCTGATTCCATTTGCATGAATAACTTTATACCTAATCAGGTTAAAGGGTTGCTGTTCTTGAATTATGCTACTTTTTCAAAATCATGGGATAATGCATCGAATAAAGGACTTCAAAACGTAATAGTAATACATACATATATTTCAGGTTCTTTCGTGAAAAAGGGGGTGCGATTTATATCACGAATATACGTAAGAAATAAAAAAAGATGCTTGAAACTATAGGTACGTAATACGTAGGATTTTACAATATATCAAAGTTTACGAAACTCTTTATATCGTTAAAATTTCAGAAATAATAATGACCTCAAATCGCTGATGTTTGAGTTTTTACTTACTAAGAACTAAAACCTCTCTGAGCTCGGAATACTGAAGTTTCCAGAAAAATGGCATCAGGTTGAAACGAACTTAATTCCCTTCTACCCTATGACCCGACTAAAGGTGTGGAAGGAAATAAAGGATCTATCGACATGGTAAACTCTAATTATTTTTTATCACTTTAATCAACACTATAAATAGGATAATTCAGTCAAGCAACAGAGGAAAGAAACGAGATTCGCGTTTGGGGTGAATACGTTTAATAACCACCTTATAATAATGTGGTTCTTCCTTAATATTACTTTACGCAGAAGATAAGTACTTAATGTCCGCCTAATGACTTAAACATTTTAAGCATCAACGTAATATAAGGTGACAGTACCTGAACTTATACAGTCTTCTACTCAATCCAACTTATTTTTAACACTTCCTGACTTAACACTTTTACTGACTATACAAGGACTTTTAAACCAATTCTGGTAATATTCACCTTGCAACTATCTTGCCACCTCTTGTAACTAAACTTCTAACTTTCTGTTCATCTATTCTCTTCACGTCCAATTCGCTAACTCGATAACTCGCAAACTAGGAATATATATAATATACTTAATTTGCACATCACGTTTCCTTCTTTAGGAGAAGATTGGTAATTTTTGCCGGCCCAAAAGAATATTCAAAAGGACTGTTAATAGAAAGTTGCGTATAGATCCGTCCCAAGGTAACTAAAACCCCAATAATATCACAAAATGGAATTTAAGGCATTTTTAGGGCTCCGAACCTTCCTAAACGACGCGAACTAAAAACATCATTTCTCTGCGCTCTTTCGTCTCCTATTTATATTATTTCCATTACTCCCAGTGTTCTTTAATTCTATAACATTACTAAGCGTAGTAAACTTCGCAGTGAAGCACTAACAATTCGCGTGCAATACAGTCATTCGAGAAGTGAACAAAAACAAGCGCTAACATAACAAGAGCGCACTGCGTGCAGTTGTCTACTTGTTTGCTTAAGAACTTACTACATTAATTAAACTCTGCAACAATGTTGAAATTGCGAGGCAACGTAATCCTAGGCAGAAGGGGGAGGGGGTAGGTCCTTATCTTTCAAATCAATGCATCCGCTGGTTTGAAATTCCCTTTTGGAAGCACGAGCGATGAGTTTATGATGAAGATATGTGCGTGATATGTATTCGTATTAATACCTGCTAAACATATGTTGATATCTTAGTTTCCGTTTCGAGATTATTATCTGAATTTTAAATACACAGAATACCGCTGAGATGCATTTGTGAATGAAAAGCTTTTAATGCTTAAAGTCCACAGATTGTTCCCCAAGATACAGATTAAATGCATAGAAGTAGCAACATATTTTTTCTTCCAATTCTGTTTTCAGGCATTTTGGCATGTGTTCAAACGAATGAGAAGCAAAAATAAGTTAAAAAAATTATTAAGTTAATTCCTACTTAGGACAACAAAGAAAATTTTTATTTTAGTTAATTAAATCTAATTGAATTAATGTTTGAAAAATCGTATTAACATCAAGTGCCATCCACGATAAGTTTACAAAAATTTATTTGAAGCCGAGAAAAAGTTCGCTAGAAAAACTTATTGGCGCTCTCTTTTGGTGCTAGTTCTAACTGTACCAGAAATTACACAGAATAAATTTAAACTAATATAAAATTTAATGAATTAATATTTCAAAAAACTATACTATCACGATATGTGGTCTTCTACAAATTTAAAAAAATAAATTTGAACTTCAGTGGAAGAATAAAAGGTATTTTATTAAGGATTGAAAATTTGAACTAGATATATTTAAATGAATATATATATATATTTGTAATAATCCCCATTAACTTATTCTTAAATAACTTTTTACTATCTATGGTCCATCCCTTCAGGATCCACATTTTAATAATAAATTAGCCAGCCGTCTAACGGGAGTATTTTAAGAGAACCAGAACATCATATACTTTCAAAAAATCGATTTTTCAATTTTAGTTCTAAAAAATAGTGCATATTTTTCTGAACCTAAAAATGTATAATACTTATATGTTTGTTGATAAAATAGCCCTAAAATATGAAAAATAAAAATGTAAACAAATGACCACGTCCCTTTTGATCCTTAGTTTTTTCACTTTTTCTCAAAAGCATATTTTTTTGCATTTAGGTACATTTTTAAAAAAAGCTATTGCACTATAAGATTCCTGATTTTTTATACTTCTATACAAGATGCCTAGGCATATAGTGAACCTAATTTTTTTCTATTAAAATAGTGCCTAACCTTTTAAAAATGGTTTTATGCATAAAATAAAGCAGAAAAATAGAAATTTTTCAAATTTGAAAGTTTTATTATTTTTTTAAAGAAACTATACTAAATTTTCACTAAAAAAATAAATTCACTGACTTTTGTGTATTGTTTTATACATGTGTAAAAAATACTTTGCATAAAAAAAATGATACTTTTTTAAAAAAATGGTACCTAAATATAAGTATGTATTATGAGTTCTCAAAAATTATGTATTACTTAAATTAAGTAGGAAAAAAAAACCTTTTTAACTAAAAAGTTATGTTTGTAGTTCTACAGAATAATTAAATTATCTTTATTAAGAACGTAAGATACCTAAGCTCTATTGGAAATTTTAAAAAAATATATGTCTCATAAACAAAGGGTCTTAATTTTATCATTTTACACTTCCGAGCATGTCCTGGTTCCCTTAAACTATCTCTAGCTACCCTCACAGATCATGTGATTTCAGTCGCCTATAAAAACTGAGATCCCTGGAGACCGCGCTCTTTCGCTTCTGTATTTGTCTGCGTCAACATGTAGCCGGCTGCAGCTTGGTTTGTGTGTGTGTTGTGTATTTTGGTTGTCCTTGTCATGCTTTATGTTTAACCTGCTTAAATGCTTCAAGATGTGGAATTAAACAGATTTGAATAACCCCAAGACTGCCTCCTGGATAATATTGATTATGCAACACCAATCGTAAAAAAATAGTAATCATAAAAAGAAATAACTCTCAACGGCTACGTCTACTTCTATATATATATAGGGAGAGAGTGAACTAATAGTAGTAATTCAATAAAATGCATTTAAATGTTATAAATAAAGAATTCAACTTATAGAACTAGTAGCAACTACACTTAGATTTAAATTTAAATTTGTATAGAGTGATGTAAAGGAATTTACGTACTATTGCAACTTTATTGACGATATAGAACAAAATTGCCCAATGCTAAACACAGAACACGGTGATGGAAATAGGAGCGCATAAACGGAAAGTACTATGTGAAAAATAATTATAAAAAATCAATGAAAGAAAAATAAAAATTTTTTTTATTTATTTCAATCATTTTTTTTAAAAAAATTATTGTTATATATATTAATAATAATTCTTATTATTAATTTTATTACTTAAGAATTCAGTAAGTTCCAAACTGGGATTTTATTACTCCAGTTTACCCTATCAACGAACGGTTAGGAAAGTTTGATGGTACCGTGATAGAGTTCGAAGTACGGAGATAAATTAGAACATAAGCACTCTTCGGAAAGTGTGTCTTAGTATTTTCGCTCTCTAGTTTCACTCAAAATTACTCTTGATATTTTCAATTTAAACATTTGATCATTAACAAAATTTTAATTTTAAAATAATGATAAAAAATGAAGTTCTATACGTAGAAATCAACGTTAAAAACATTTTTTTGCGTAATCAAGTATTAGTTTCATTAAAAGATTCAACAAATCTTGTAAAATCGCGCAGTCTTTTTCTTAATTATAATAGAAATAAGAGCATTGTTTTCTCATTTCTTCTTTTTATCAGTGCTTCTCAAATTTTCAATAGTTGCGATCCAAGATTCAATCAGTATTTTCACTGCGCCAACCCCCCTCTTTTCATACAATAATAATTCAATAATAATGTACTTTGACACTTAACCTACGATACGACTGTAATTTCTTATATAAACGTCTCACTCAACCAGTCTGTTATTTGCTCCGAACGTATATATACGTCTTGCCAAGCTAAGAATTTGTCCGTGTACTGCTATTCATAAAAGTATTCTGTAGGCTTTGGAATGCAATAAAAGGACGATGGCAGTGTGTTTGCAACGGATTTACTTATTTCAGAGGATTTGCTTATTTATTCCTTTTCTCCCCCCACCCCACCCCAATACACCGCATACGCTCACCTACGTGTTAAACGGTTGATTACGGTGTATCTGTGGGCGTCTGGACTGAAAATCAGTCCTCAATCCCATATCGTGATAGTCTTAGATGTTGGAACGACGTTTGTGGAGTTTTTCATTCTGCGGAGAGGCTTGCTGGCTATTGGTTGGTTGGAGGCGACCTGGAGGCGTGGCTATGAGTAGCGTCTTGACTGGGAATTTTGGAACTTTCCCCGGTAAAGCTGTTTGTCTGAGAGCTGAGACACTGCTCTCTGATTGGTCAAGGATGGGTGAGGATAGAGACTCTTATTGGCTGCCCACGAGGGGTTTGAAAAATTTATTAAAAATAGCTTGTTAGTGGGGTAAAGTAGAGGAAATAAAATATGAGTTTAAATAAAAGTTAATTTAGCAAAATTTACTGGGTGCTACGTGTTAAACGATGGCGTTAGGGAGCTTTTAAAGGATTAACTTTAAACCGTACAAATTATCAGAATAAGTGTTAATTTTTATATGAATTTTATACATGACAAGCCCATGGAGCCCCCCCCCACATACACTGATATACTTATAAGTGTATTACATCAGTGTAAATGTGTATTTTGTTCTTTATTATGTCAGAATGTATTTCGTTTACTTTTTGTAAACTACTAATTTTTTTTAATAATCTTTTGTTTTCGACTTTTCAATATGCTCGCACCCCCTCCTAGTTTTTTCACGTCCCCTAGGGAGCGCACCTCATAGTTTGAGAAATGCTGCTTTAACTGACAAGGCCATGGTAGCTAAATGGTCCTGATCTCGAATTCGTGACTGGAGGGTCTCTGGTTTGAGTCCAGGTGCCACTGAAAACCTGCCATACAGAGAAGTGTCCCGTGGAAAGTGACACACATACAAGCACACAATCAATAGGGGTCCTTCTTTTGTCTAATATTTCTCATTCACTTTCCGAAATATCCTTTAAGAAACTTATTTGTATTCAACGACATCCCCTGTCACTTGGCAATCTTCGTATTCATCCTTAGGCCATGCCAAAAAAAAGTAAATATTAGATCTAAAGCCAGGCAAGAGTATTTATCGATAAATTTCCCTTCTTTTTATAGGAAATGTAAGAAACTCTTCTTATCGATTGATTGCTTAGGGTAAAATTGATTTGCACTACTTAACCTAATTTCCGTTACTCCTGGAAATTACAAATGTAACTTCCTGGGTTTTGTGATTACTTTTTCATACTTAATATATGGGTTAGAAATAAGACAGCTAGTATTTTGCCCCAAACTATTAAAAAAGTACATCTAATATTTGAAGAAATTACTTATTTTTTTTCAATTCATACTTTTAGTTCACTCTCTCTCTATCTATTTATCTTGTACAAATTTTCAATCGTTAATAAAATGCATTTTAAAGCACTCAATTGAGCTGAAATATTATATACACGATTGTTTTGAGTAATAATACAGTAATTTATTTATGATAAATAAAAATTAATTGATTAAAACTAATTATTCAAAGAATTACAAATACAGTCACGTTGGCATCATTTTTAGCGACACTTAGTGACCATTTTAGCGACTTGTGTCAAGACTTGAAAATGTTTTTTCTCACATTTTAAAGCTCTCATTTTAGCTGAAATTTTCTATACACTATTGTTTGGGTAAAAATACGATCATTTAATTATAATTAATTAAAACTATTTGACTGAAATTTGTTATTAAAAGAATTACAGATACAACCACGTTGGCTTCATTTTTAGCGATTTGGGTCAAAAGTTTAAATTTTTTTTTCTTACGTTTCAAAACATTCGGCTGAACTAAAATTTTATATACACGAATGTTTTGGATTAAAATACAAAACTTTAATGATAATTAATAAAAATTAATTGTCTTTTAATGTTGTGATTCTGTCATATGTATGTACATATTTATATTAATTATAAGTATTTAATAAAAAGTAACTAAAATATTTTTTGTTGATCTAAGTAGGAATTGACTTAATAGATTTTTTTTTATATTACTTGTTTTGTAAATTAAATTTATAGAACGATTTTTTCCATATTTTTTTATAATTACTGATAATTTATTTTATTAGTTAATTAAATAATTTACAAACCTGTAATTATAGTTATAGCCTGTGGTTTTAATGTGAAGCCCAATGGCGGAGTGGTAGTGCTTCATGCTTCCACTCCACAGGTCCGGGGTTTAAATCCTTGGCTGGGCAAGGTCGACTCAGTTGTAAGCATGATTTCAGTTTAGTCCTAATTTAACTAATGTTAGTTTTAATTTGTACATTATCTTATTTTACCTATATAGTTTTTATTTTGTCAACATATATAATAAGTGCCTTAGTTATATTTATTTTTTCCTGAACACTAGCTAAACGCAGGATATTTTTGTAATTTTGTGGGTACTATTATTTAATAAATATTATTATTATTATTTTAGAAATGTAACTTAAAAAAAATTATCTCGCAGGATAATCATGTCCATTATTGTGAAAAAATAAACGGAATGAATTTTATATTTGTAAAGAAGATGCCCTTCAATAGCGTGGTGGTACATTTTTTGGACTCGTATTTTCATAGAAGCAATGCACATGTGAGATACTAATTATTGTAACATTGACTTATTTACTTACATAATGTATGTACTTACCTGATTTGTATCAAATATCACGAGAATTATTTTAATTTCTCCTAAAAATACACAACACTCTTCCAAAAAATACAGATCAACAGACTCACAGCTGATCAAAGAATGAACTACAGCATAAACCTATTGCATACAATAAACTTTGGACATCTGCTGGAAACTTGAGTAACTACTAATAGTTGAACTATGTGGTGGTTCATAGAATGTAACATCTAGCATAAATTTCTGAGACATTCGAATAAGAGGTTCGTTTTATGTACCACCACGCAAGAAACGAATAAGAATGAGTGGTACAACATGTGTACCACAAATCATTAAAGAATTACAGGAATTCTGACTCGAAACCTTGACATGACAGAAACAATGCTCCTTTGGCATTTTATGTACCCAAATCTCTTGCTACCCCTCTTTTCTTTTGGATAGCTAACACTGGACATCTTGGGTGTAAGAGGAATATCCGTTGTGACCCCACTCCGAATGAGGAGAAAAATTCCAGTGAAAGTTATGTAAACATGTCAAATTTCATGTTTTAACATATACTCCTGCCTCGAACCTTTCAAGTTTCACCATAACCGAAAACTGACATTAAAGTTACAGAGTACAAAATAAGGAAGCAAGATACATAGAATGATATACTGAATTCACGCTTAATAATATTTCAGAAATATAAAAAAAAATTGTAACAAAGAGAAATATTTATCAAATTCGATCCAAATGCGCCCTTGATAATTACCACCCAGGGCAGGAGTCCTGTTTGTCCAACCCTAGAGCCTTCCCTGACAACAACATACCTCTACTAAAAGCAGTATAAATTATTCGATTCTACACAACGTGAAACAGTTGTTCTATTAAATAAATTAGCATTCCGAATTTATCAATTAAAACGTAAATTTCTGCTGCTATTATTTATTAAAAATGTAAGGATGCGTACGCATTCACAGAGCTCTTCGAAATGATTGAAACACATACTGTGAAAATATTAAATGAAAATATGTATTTTACAAATATCCCGAATCCATTAATTTTAATTTAAAATGCATTGTCAGATATTACTTTTGAATATCACCAATCAATTGCAGCGGAAAATGTAATTTATCAAACTTCGTTTAAGTTCCTGTTTCTCAAATTATAATTTTCCAAGCGACTGCATAAATTAATGAACTTGCAATAAATATTAATTAAAAGAGTTCTCAAACGAATGACAGATATGTGTATTGCAGATGACAATTAAGTTAATTGTTCTTTCTGGCGTGATTGCAACTGTAATTGACTTTGCTCCGTTTTAATGTTTAGAACTATTGGTTATCTTAGCATGATTTGAAATGAATAAATACTTCCAACGTTAATGATGTTTGTTCTATTATTTGTTAAAAGAAAATTGTTTTAATATTTTATCGGACAGTATGAATCGTGCTCTTTTATCTACAGCAAAAGCTATTTATATTTAAATTGTTCTATCGCAACTATGTCAGCTTTTAAGACAACTCACCCAATTGGCAACCATTCGCTGCGTTTCATATTGCTCAGTTAGATGCTATTTTATTCTTAACCGTTCGTTGATATGGCAAGCTCGAATACTAAAATGCAAATCTGACATTTACCAAATACTTACATAGAAAAATTTATAATTATTTTATGATTATATTTAATTATTATAATTGTATATTGTTATATATAACAACTAATTGGTATACCAGTTCTTCGCACGGGGGAATTGAAAAATTAAAGAATACAGATTGAAGGATAAAGAAGTTTTTAATGAGTTAATTTTACAAGAATTGCAAATTAAACAAAAAAAAATTTTGTAAATCTCAGCTGAACAAAATAACCATATTTGTTAAATTTTAAGTCTGTAGATCAAGTAGCTGATAAAAATATTTTTATTTTTACTTTCTTGCGAATTTTTGAAAACACCTTCGTAAGCTAAGCTCTGCTTAGCAAAAGTAATACATTGTCACAAATTTTGAGTAATGGACGCTTAAAATAGAATAAATAATTTATATCTGAATATTTAATACGTTAGTATTACTTTCTGTTGTATTTATTTTATGTTAAAATTGTAATATTCACAGGCAACGCCGTTCATTATAATATAATGGCAATTCAATGGATACATAGCGAAATGTTGGTGAAAGAACCAAGTTAGCATCATTTTTGGCTACCATGTTGGCAACTTCGTGATTGATTAAACGATGCAGAAATTGATATGCCACATCGCCACCTGGTGGGAAGTGACAACAAGGAGAATAGCACAAAAACCTTCTCCTCAAAAAATGCATATGCATGTCAATTTTCATAGTGATCGGTTGAACAGTGTAGTCCATTTTTATAGGACATCCATTTTTATATAGATAGATAATAATACATTAAAGTAATGAAATTAAGTAATAAAAATTAGTTATTGATTAGTGATTGATGGGTTGTTATTAATTTATTAATACATATTATTTTTCACATTGTATTTTTGAAGTAAAACTTCAAACGCTTGACTTAGGGAGTAAGCTGGTGAATGCATGGCGAGAGCGTTACGAAAAGTGTAATCGGACGAGGCGAACGCACCCTTGAGTGAGTGGAGTGAATGAATGAGTGAATGAGTGAGTGAGTGAGTGAGTGAATGAATGAGTGAGTGAGTGAGTGAATGAGTGAGTGAGTGAACGAGGGAGTGAGTTAATGAGTGAGTGGGGGAGGGAAGGAGGGAGGGAGTGAATGAGGGAGGGAGTGAGTGAGTGAATGAATGAATATTTTGTTTCTATCAGAAACCTGGTGAAATGACGATGAAAATGTTGACATCCCGAATTTTAATTGTATTGCGAGACTTAAGCGTAAAAATGTTAGATCCGCTTGTGTGGCAATTTATCAGAAATCGAATGATGCCTCGAATAACGTAACTTCGATCATGGACATTTTATTATGATAATCGTGAAATCGATATTAGTCAATCGTCAGTTAGTGATATGTGTGCTGCTCACTGCGTATTGGATGATGGAACAAACATCATAATGGTAGTTTCTTACCTTTCGGCCCAATAACACAGTTAATAATATTATAAAATTTTATATAAAAGACTTATGATTTACGGTCGAGTAGGCTCTGAAGGATCAGGAGAAAACTATCATACTTTGCCACTAATTTTAGCAGGAGATTTAAATGTTAATTTCGCGTCTGAAGATGGACAACTATTGGTAAACTTTCTACAAGATAAATTAGAACTACAAATGAATAAAATGAATAATAACCGAAATGAGCCTAGCACAAGACATGGAACAAATATCGATGCAGTTTTCTCTAGATACCTTTCTAATTTTCATTCGAAAACATATGTATCTCATTTCTTATACGATAAGCCTATTGTCTCGGTCTTACAATCGATCACTGTAATTACTGATGTATCCGATAATGAAAATAATGAATAAAAATAAAAAATCTATTCAGCAATATTAATTTATTGATGAAAACCTAGAAGAAATTTAAATATTTGTAGAACATTAATATTCGAATAGGAATATACATGTATATATTATACATATATACATATATAAACACACATATATATATATACATACATATAGATGGAGCTAAAGAAATTTTACTTCAGTCGTGTGGTCTAAAGCACACTCGATTTTTTTTAATTACACGTTCTTTATTCCCGTCAGAGTATTTCATTTTTAGAATTCGTGCGGTAATAAGTTAAAAATGTAGTTTGCAATTGGACGGAATTTACTTTTGTTATTACTTTTATCAGTGTTTTTATTTATTGATGATTATTAAACGGCACTATTTGTATTAATCAGGTAGGGATCGGGGTTGAGCCCAAAGCTTGGTGACAATATAAGAATTTCGTCAAATCAAGCGATAAATGAGCCAAGTTGGCAAAGCTTAAGATGCAAACTATGGGAGAAATTATTTTTATTGCCATATTTTTTCAGTGGTTATTTTATTACCGGTCTAATCCATCAGTTTCCATTATTACAGAAAACTATCTACGTCTGTTTATGATTAAGACTATGTAAAATGTTAGAAACCGTGCCTGCATGAAAAATGAGCACTGGTTTCATTGCATTCAAATATTAAAACCTTTTACACGCCAATGTTCCAATATTAGAACATCAACTTTGAAATTTTCTGAAAAATTCAATTTTACTCATACTGTTCCATACAAATTATTTTGAAGACAAAAAGTATGGATTAATTTTTTGAAATTGAAGTAATGTTGCTAAATCAAATAGTCTCTCTGAGAAGAAATTCTAAATAATGCATTTTTTTCTACATTTGATCAGGCAAAATTAAAAAATTCATTTAAAATTCAAAATTTAAAAAATATTTTTATTATTTGGTAAAAGTAACTAAAAATGATCATTTTATAACTATAGATTGTAAGATATAAAAAATATCGTTGTTTTTCTTACTATCAGTTTTGAAATTTCAATGTTCCAAAAATGGAACATTGGCGTGTAAAGGTATACTTTTTCACACAATGCAGTTATTATCTTTACAACTTACATAAGAGTGGGAAAAGGTTTCTAACGCTAAAAAATTATAGTATGTGTCGGAAGAAAATATTTATGACTTGACTTTCGTTTTGGCTCCCTCTCTCAACTCTCTTCCCCCTTTCAACCGTTTCTGGATAATCTCAAGGGAATTTCTCAGCTGCAGCAAAAGTAACTACCACGTGCGTTTGTTGATAGTTAGATGTAGCGTATGTCTTATTTGGCGAAGAACGTCACATAATAAGGTTTTATATTATTTTGTGTTACGTCAGTTAGTGAATATCCATTACGCTGATAAGATGGCGCATTCATAGCCATTCCGGACTGTAGAAGAGGCTTTGGAATATTTTTATACACAATCAGATGAGAAGAACCTATTAATATTTGTCAGTTTCCCCTAGAAGAAAGTGGGTGATTTACTGACGAAGAAGATATCGATGAAGATACTTTTCAGTCTGTTCTTCCAGTAGATGTTTGTTGCAAAATCGAAATTTCTGCAAGGATAGATGAAAATGAAATACCTCCTGTATGTCAGAAAAGCGCAACGAAAAAATACCTCAAGGGCGAAAAAAGATTGCTTGAGAAATGTATTTCTAGCTACACATGGACAATAAAAATAGTTAAGGACATAAAAAACACATAAGAAAAAACCAATAATATATTTTGTCTTTATTTCTCATTTTGAAGAATTTTGGTAAATCTGTATTTTCTAGTTTTTTTTTGCTTTATTATACTATAGCTTTGAGAATTTTGATAAGAAGGTTATTTGTTTATTTCTTTGTCCTACTGATGTTTTCTTTTATTGTTTCTAATAAGTGATTGTAATTTTCTGAAATGTATAAATTCCTGTGTATAAATTATATTTTCAACTTAATCTGCTTTATTTTGGAAATATATTTAAAAGTTTATTTCAGATGTGGCGCAAACAGGGAACATCCATCGGGGAACCTGCCCCCCCCCCATTGGGGTACATTTAATAAACTCTTCAGGGAAAAAATGATAGATTTATCTCATTCACACGCAAGCATTTTGTTCTTTTCCCCCATTTTAATTTTTGATTTTTTTAGGCCCATTTCAATTGTTTGGCGGGTATCATGCCCCTCCCCCCTACAACCTATAACGGGTGGGTGGGTGAATGATGAAACCCTGTTGGGAAATGTTTAATGACACATCTTGTTAAGATACTACTTCTTAAAAATGTGTATTATAACTGATTTTTGAATTTAAATGTCATTGGTCGTACTCTTAAAAAACATGTGAAAAAACTTAATGTTACCCGCCAATGTTCCATTTTTGGAACATGCTAAAAAATTTTAAAATTTTTTTTTTCAATTTTTTTTTTTCTTTTATAGACCTTATGTTTCAATTTTAATTCGATTTTTATCAAAATTTAGTTTATGTTACCTTTCAATCATAGTGTGGCGTTTAAAAGGTTTTAATGTGAGTACGTTGCGATGAACAAACACAGGTTTCATTGCATTTGAAGTGGCGCGCTTATTCGGAGGACAGAACCCGTGACCTTTGGATTCGCAACCCAGTAACTTAACCACTACACCAAAATGATCACCATGGTGTTTGAATGGGCGTTGTAGTGTGGGCATGCGGACTGTGAAGTAGTCCTCAAACCCATATCATGATCATCTTCGATGTGGGGCATGGCGAGTGTGGAATTTCTCATTCTGCTCACAAGAGTCATGGCGATTGACTGAGACGATGGGATCCGGGAGGCGTGACTATGTTCTTCATCTGGGTACAGTAGAGTTGAATTTTTTGGCATGAGTGAGAGCTTAGAGACTACTCCGTGATCGGTTGGTGGTAGCGTGAACATATACTCCTATTGGCTGCCCTAAGGGCTGAGACATCATGGTGCGGAGGTTGTTACTGGATTATATAGATTATATTGCTACATACTCCCTACCAGTGAGTTGGTTACACGAACGAAGGATATAGTTGTTAAGAGGAGCGGTCATTTTTTTGTGTGTTTTGGATGAGATGCGTCACATTATAATTAATCTGACGAGTTTTTTTTCCTGGGTTGCTCTTTTTTGCGGGTAGATAGCGCCACGACAGATCAGTATAGGTTTCGCTTTTCTTAGTTTAGCTAGGGTCACCAAATGACGTGGCGCGCTTATCCGGAGGAAAGAACCCGGACCTTTGGATCCCAAACTGAGTAACTTAATCACCACACCAAAATGATCACCATGGTGCGGAGATTGTTACTGGCTAATATAGATTATATCGCTACACATTCAAACATTAATGTGGATATGTTTCGATGAACAAACATGTTTTATTGTTTGCTTTGAATGTTGATGTCTTTAGAGAAGTCATGATGTATCCTCCGACATTTCTTCAAATTAAAATAACTGTGTTCGTTACAATTTATAATAATATAGCTGATTATAATTTAGTCAATTTACATAAAATTCTTATTGTTCCAAAATAGCAATTTATTAAATGTTTTTTCGAGCATTGAAAAAATTCGGTTTTGTATTGCAACAGATTCGTGTTTGAAAAATGCCATTTTAGTAAGTTTTGGTGCCATTTTTATCACCACCAAAAAACAGTAAGTTCAATAAAAAATAAAGATTTACCTCAATTAGTGGAATTAATATTGTAATTTTTGATAAAAATTTTTGGGACTCAAAGTATTATATCGTGGACCCATTTATTCATATCAAAAGACGTCACCGAAAAAAAATCATGATATGCAGCAAGTAGTAGGAAACCGCTACCTTCCATGTTGCAAAACAATAAATACAATGACACCACTTAGCGAAGTCTTTTTAATTAGCTACGTTATTTTATTTGGCGAAAATGGTTTGCTGCATTACCTAAAAGCCAATTTTCGTTCATTATACAAATATTTTACTTAAATTGAAACTGTAAAAGGTAAAAATAAAATGAAATTTACTTCTTCATTTTTTATGATTTAAAATACATTATGATAAATAAAAAAGGGGGGAAAGTTGCAGTTTCTTTATTGTACTTAACTAGATTTGAGCTTTTTATTCAACTTAAAATCAATCAATCTTCTATGAAAGGGTAATTATCTAATCTATCTTTTTATATCTGCTTTGTTGAGGTATTTTTTTTCAGAGTATTTATTTAATATATATATTAATCATTTTTTATTTTCTCCATCGAATATTAAATATTTATCATCCATCTTTTTTGACGCAAAAAATTTATTATCCAAGACAACTGCGAAATAATATTCGTAGAATTCTTTCAAGTTTGATCCTTCAAAATGCGTTTTGAATAAATATTAAACTAGTCATAATACACAATCCTATTTTTTTGTATTGTATATTTTCGATCAATACATGAAAAGAAAATTGCTTTAAGTAGTGGTTCTTAATCCGTTCATGACCATAATCCCTTATATGTTATCACACGTTTCTCACTCCATGACCCATGGTATCATATATGTGTTTGCGCTTTCCTTGCTGTGAGGCCCATGATCACACCGGTGTGACCTGAGTTTGGAACGTTTTGATATTAGTTTTTATAAGGTACTTGATGGTGGTTGCAAACCATTTTTTCCATATAATATTTCACAAAACTTTGAACTTCAATATGAGCTTTCGGCTACGTAATTTTTTAATTAGTTTCGAAATAATAAACAACTGCACATATTTAGATTTCTCCAGAGAATAGGACATTTAAAAGTTCGTGATTTATTGCGCTTTAGATTTATGTTTATAATTTGACTAATAAGTTGGAAAAAGATGGAATGCTTATTTGTTTATTGTGCATCAGACATTCATAACAATAACTTGAGCATTTACTTTATTTTTTAATTCGTATTTACAACAATAATTTTAAAACTCAAAGATATTTAAAAAGCAGATTTCCATAGAACAAAAGTGATGACTCATTTTTAATGTTTAAAATAATCATTCTTTCCTTCTGTGTGACTCATTTTTAAGGTTTAAAAGAATCGTTTGTTCCTTCTGTCTGACTCATTTTTAATTCAGTAAGAACAAGCGATTATTTTTCGTTGCTATCGCAAGCAGAGTTGCCATAACCATAAGAACAGGAAAAATAATACTAAAGTTGTACTAAGAAAGCAAAAAGCATTATAAGGATTAATGCTAAGAAAGTTTTATATAAGTTTTTAATGACTAAAAAACGATGTATTAGCTGTTATTTAAAATGTTAGTATTAGTTTATGCCTAAGCAAGTTCATTTAAGAGTAAATTTATAGTTTGGAGATTGCTGCATCTATTTTATTTTCATCATCACGGTGAAAAGAGTACTCAATTTTATTAAAACAAAAAAAATTATTTAAAACTCGCAAATATTTTTTTTAAAATGTAGCGTAATTCTTTGTATTGTATATTTAGATTTTGCCAATGATAGTAAAATGTAAGTTCTAGCGTATATAATTGCATTGAAGGTTTTACATGAATTTTTGAATTAAAGTAAGTGTAGCCGGTAAATTCGCCTGGTCCTGCGTGTGTGTTAACTGGGAACGTGCGGGCCTGGGGAAAAGCTTCTTTCTCCTTTCGCTGGTCATCATTCAAACACTCCGACCTCCCGTAACGTAAATCCTATCACCGTGAACCCCCAAGATTATAAACAATTATTTCTGACCCTCCTCTCTAACACTGATTATTTCTGACAATTATTTCTGGCTGAGTAATTTAAAGATTCCTAAAAAAATATATGTATAAATAAATTTTATTCTTGATCGAAATATAGTATCTTTAAAGTTATATTATTTTTTTCATTGCGGGAATTTAGTGATTTAGTCTAGGATGGTGCATCTTTCAATTTTTTCACGCGCGCGAGGTCTTTCAGTCTGCAAAAGAGAAAATTTTTAATATTAAATGATAGACTTTCACAGACCCCTAGAAAGGAGGTGGTCCCCATATTACAGTTTAAGAATCGCTGTCCTAAAGTATAGAAACAAAGCAAATACCGTATATAATATTCGATATTGTTAAGCTACTTTTGTAAAATAAAATTCTAATATCAAAAAATATTCTAAAAATAGATTTTCGAACGTTAAATTTCAATAATTAATTGTAATTTAACCATCTTAACTTAAATCAATAACAAATTAACTATTTTAATCGCTTATAAAGAGAGTTATAGAGAGAAATAAACTCAGAAAAATCCTTCGAAAAATACCAAAAGCTTCTACGAGCATAAATACTAAATAATGACTAAGTAATATTATAAGAAGGAATATATTAAATAAGGCATTTATAAATGCTTCTTAAGAAAAAAATATAGATCATTGTCGATTAATGGTGGAAAAATGTTAAAATAAACAATAACACTAAATAAATATTTACTAGCTGCATGTTCCAGCGTTGCAGGGGCTTTTACCAAGTGTATGACTTAATCCTCATGTTAATTACCCCTTCCTTCCTGACGCCAATACTTCTGTGTGGGTATGTACGAGTACTATGTGAGTGCGTGGCCCGGCGTTGCAAGGGCTTTCTCAATTTTTTTAAATATTCCCTTCTCAATATCAGCTCGTCCAGGGGTGAGTGTGATTTCAAATTTAATATGCCAATAAAATTCCCTTTTTCGATTTTTTTTTTTTTACTTCTTTGCACGGGTTTCTTCCCCCTCCGTTTAGTTGTGTATATAACTTTTGCCTAGTGTATATAACCTTATCCCTAAATGAATTTCCTCTTTCCCTCATGACGCTAGCACTTTTGAGTTTGTTCGTTAGCAATGTGAGTGATTTCTATAATTATGTCATTAAAATTCCCTTTTTCGAAATTTGCTCCACTTATTCTCGTTGTCGGACAGGTTTCTTTTCCATCCATTTACCCCAGGCATTGCACGAACATTTTTGAATGGATAACAAATTATCATGAAAATTCCCCTTTCAGTCTCTCTGTCAGCACTTCTTGGTGTATGTGTGATATCTATATTAACGTCATTACAATTCCCTTTTACGAAATTTCTTCACATTTTTCCTTTGTCAGACACATTTTCTCTCTCTATACCACGGGGTTATGGTGGCTTTTTTGAATGTGGAACAATTTTTTTTCTCTCCCCACCCCCTTCAGATATAAGATTTATCGTCAAATTTTTGAACAATGACTTATAAAAAACAATACTGCTTAAATTTTAAAAAAATATTAATTTAAAGGAATGAAAAGGAAGCAATTCTGGTGCCAAGACAAAAGACACGTTCATTTTTTTAAGAATAGTTCGTTTGTAAGAATCCAAAGTAATAAAATAGATTTCCGATTTACATTAGTCAATCCATCGTTACATACAGCTAGGTTGAAAATGTCTCTAAAATGTTAGTTGATCGAAAATAATAGACGGTATACACCGATTTAACGAACTCGTTTTTAACGAATTTTCTCTTTTCTCGATTAAAATAAAGGCAAAAACCCCTGCTTAACGAATGATAAACCCCGAATTAACATATTATCTAAACAACCGGAAAAGTTTTTATTAGTTTATATTTAAAAAAATAATTTCTGTTCAAATGACGTGCCCTTTCTGTCCGAAATAGATAGAAACTTTTCTTGTGAGCAGGAAATTTCAACGGAAAAGGGTGCAGCCCAATATTTAACTCTACAGGTGCAGATGAATCATGAGTGTAACCTATCATGTGAGTTTTGAATAGGACATGAATTTATTTTCAAGTATTTATTAAACTGTTGAAAGTAGTATGCGTTTAAAATCAAAGAAGATTCAATTTTTTTAAAGCCAAAAGTAAAATCTGTGATTTAAAGTGGAAATTTTTAAAATTACAAAATTTTACATGTTTATTAAATGTTAAATTAAAATTGTGAGCATTTTCTTAAAACGAGTAAAAAAAAGTTTTTGGTATATAATTTTTTAATTTCCTGATAAAAGAGTAAAGTATGGACTATTTTTAGTTTAGACGGTTTATTCAACATAATTATAAGAAATCCATACATAATGATTGAAAAATTTCAATTAATGATTTACAGAAAACAATACGCGTTTACTTAAGAAAATTTTAATTTAAAACTACAAAGAAAACCTTCTGATATAATATATTACAAAATCCTAAGTATATTCATTATTTTAACAATAACATTTACTTCTTTCCTCACTAAATTAGGGGGGGGGGAGTTTTTTCTATTTACAAATTATATGCTTAAGATATGCCATCTGTTAATTTAAAACATTTTTACATAATAACTGTTAATAAAGTTTTTAGTCAGTAAAATTATTAAAATGCACGTTGTGAAAAAAATACTTAAGGTACATCTTACATTAATTAAGTCAATTTAAATATAAACAAGTAATATAAAAACAATTTTAAGTCAGTTCCTATTTTGAATGGATGAATAGAAAGTATTTTATAAACGATCGAAAATTTGAACAAGATGTATATATGAGAGAAAGAGAGAGAGAGAGAACTATATATAGTAGTAGGAATTTATAAAACCTGATTTGTGTCTACATTGTTGTAACAATGCACACCCAGTTTGGCTAGTTTGGCTGAAAAACCGATTTTCTATGCCAATTGTTATCATTGTTTTAACAGTTACATTGTTACAACAATGGAGACGAATCTTAGTTACCATCGAAAGCCAGTAATTAATTTAATTAACCGGTAATTAATGAATTAATATTTGAAAAAACTGTATTAACATCAAGTGCATCCACTACAAGTATAAAAAAAATTAATTTGAACTTGATTGGATGAATATGAAGTATTTCATTAACGATTGAAAATTTAAACAAGATAAATATACAAATATATAGAGAGTGTAAGCTAATAGTAGGAATGGAAAAAAATATCTTGTGTTTCAAAATTGTTATAAGCATTGAACGAAAATATTAAAAATGTCCCTTTAAATATTTCTCTTTTTGGAGAAAAAGTGAAAACACTATATAAGTGGGGTAAATTAATTAAAATAAGTTAACTTGCAAATGTTTTCAGCAAACAGTTGTGGAAATGTTTGAAGAAATCATAAACTCTGAGTCCGAGTGAGAAAATAAAAACAACAAAAGCAGTTGCGAAAACACAGAAAACTTTAATTATTCATTTTGTTAAAAGATGCCATAAATTGCCCTTTTAATGTTTGTTAAAGAGAGGAAAAAACTCCACTTCGCATATGAAAGCATTTTTCACTTAAATAATTAAGCGTTTCAAAAATCACTCCATATTTAATTTATTATTTCGCTGGACATACATTACATTTAATTAAAGTAATCTTTTCAAGGACTTGTCCACGGGGTCTTCAACTCTGCCCGCAATTTTAATTAAGTCTCTTGTGCTAATTATTTCACTTCACTTGCCAGAAATTGCTCTCGCAGCTTAGATTAAAATTATAATCTGCCATTTTAGTTTGTAAACCCTATTGAGTAAGTAATGTACTTAAAATTTTTATTTTGAACAGAAGATTTAAAGCGAAAAACTTGTGAAATATGAGAATCTTTTTTAATTAAAAATTAAGAATTAATCGTTCTTTAAAGGATTTTTAAGAGCGATATTATGGAATTAATTACAAATGTACCAAACAACAAAAATATTACTAAATTTTTTCTGCCATTAATTACATAGTGAATTTTTCTTATTTACGGAAATTTTGTTCGTAACTCCTTATTTTAGAAAAATTCTAAAGTTGTGTGGGGATTTAGTAAAAAATTATTCTATCGAAGAAATACAATTCTGTAAGGCAAAAATAAAAACTTATTCGACAGATTATGTATTTGCATAATTTTTCTATACATTGTGCATTGCCATTTCAACTTTCTTGAGAAAATAAATTTCTAAAATGAAGAAAATTTTGTTATTTGAAGCGAAATTTGAATGAGCCAGAGCTATTATTTTGTGATAACTACTCATTTTTATTTTAGTTACCGTAGAAACCGGCATATAACGCGTACCTATAATTACAAGATGTCTTTTTTTTTAAATTTCTAGGTATTTTTCTCCCGTATACCTCGTACCACCTATCTTAAGGTATCCAACTGCACTAAAAGTGCGAATTTTGCCAAAAATTGGCAACTTTTTTATGGTTTCATTTTATAGACCAACTTTTTAGCTTCATAAAAATACCAAGTTTTTTATTTTCCGTTCTCTAGAACAAAAACTATAAGAGTTTTAGTAAAAGCAGATGCTATTACTTTAAGCAAGATGTCATATTTCAAAACGCGTTTTACACGAAATGTGTTATTTTGAAAATACTCAAACGGGGCCAGCGATTTCTAAAACAGTTTTGAAAATAATTAAAGGAAACATTTTGTGTATGCTCTGTATAGTAGTAGAAGTGTTTTAACCTTCAGATTTATCAATCACAGTTTTATCAGAAAATTTTTAGCCACTTATGTGAATATAATCACTGTTTTTTTAATTAATTTCAGATAATAACAAAGATAAAGTGCTCTAGTTTTTGTAAAAATTGAAATATCTCGTCTTGAAGGTCATTTAAAAAATGTGAATAACATAGCAACTTATTAGAATTGAAAAATTGAAATTCTGTTTATAAACCTTTGCTACAGAATGAACCACGTTTAAATTATTTTTTTGTCAATTTTTACACATTTTTTTCCTATTTCAGTAATAGTAATTTCTTTTCTATTTTTTTATTTTAGCATATTTTTCTTAAAATGTATTAAAACTGTTCTATATTTTAGCATAAAATCTAATTATCTCCATTTATTTTTTAAGAAAAAGATGTCGCAAGTAGTCGGACACCTTAAGAAGAAATCCTTTATGTACTTGCGAAATATTCTCATCTTCTGAAGTCGAATATCCGAATTATTTAGGGTTTGCAATCCCATGCCATATTTTCTATCCCGGGATTTCGGGATTACATTATCAAAATCCCAGGATTTGAATTAGATCATTTATTAAAAATACTTACATGTTAGCATGGTTGAAATTGCATAATTAAACTGAAAATATAATTAAAAATTGATTTAATATTATTTTAAAGAAAGAAATAAAAAAATTAATTCATCACACACATAAAAAACAAATAAAAACAGTACCAAATAAATTTTTTTTTAAAAAAAAGCATTTCTTCATTTCTTGTGTTTCTGTAAATAAGCTTATAAAAGCACAGTTCGTCCAGCACTTCATCGTTGAAACGGCTTCTTATTTTTGTTGCAAATTGTACTGCCGAACAAAACCCATGTTCGGATTCTTTACTAGTAGGTATGTTGTTGTTGCTTATGCCACCTGATCGACAGTAACATCAGATCAAGGTCCACGAAATTCATCGCGGCTAAGGGCTAGAATTTTACGCCTGTCGTTAGCCTAAGCTTTGAGTCCCCCAAGAGGGTGACAGTGCGATTTTGCTCACGCAACACGATAGATGGTGACACCGTTCGGACCCACAGATTTAACGAGCACGTTCGCCGATTTGTACTCGGCGGGCATTTGGTGGCATCGGGCATCGAAACCAGGCCTTCCGGTCTGGGGTCCGATGCTCTAACCACTAGGCTACCCATGGCCCAAGTAGCCTAGGCCATGGCATAGTAGATATGATCATCATTAAATAGGAGTATGTTCTTTTTAGGTAGACACCACGTCTCCCTCCATTTTCAGAAGGGAAAAAAAGTAATTCCTTTTTGAATTTTTGATGACAGTGTCTCAAATCTAATAGACATCTAATATCAATGGTGCATATACCTCTTTGATAACTTCATTTAATTCTTCTGCTACACTTAATGATTTTTGTATGTATAAATTGATCCAGTTATTGAATCAGAATGTGAATCAAATTCAAATGTTATCTCATTTGAAATTGACGATCCAGTTGCATGAGCTGTTAGTAATGCAATGGAATTTGAAGTGTCTCAAGTCTTCCAATCAGGTCCGATATTAATTAAAGGTATTTAATTGAAGAAGGAAATGTGATAAAATCTATTATTCTTGAGATGTTGTTTATATTATTGTGTAAGCATTGCAGAGTGAGCCACTTAGACTTGTGCAACGTTCTCCTATACGAGAAATAAGAGCAGTGCACATATTTTTTTTTAACTTATAGCACTTATAATTGCACAAAAAAATTTACGTACATATTTCATTATCAAAATATAAATTTTTAAAGAATTAAATTCTTAGAAAATTTTTATGAGAAATTTTTTTAAATACAATTTAGACAAAAATTAAACCCCGGTATTAGTTATTTTAATTCCGGGATTTCAGGATTGGAAAAGACACTGTGATCCCGGGGTTGAAAACCCTACTAGATATGTTCCAAAAATTCTAATTGCCTCTGTCCAAGTTAGCTGACACCGGACATCCTTAGGGTGGAAGAAATGTCCGTTTTCTGACCCCACTCGCGATGGGGAGAAAGTTATAGAAGAAAATAAGAGAAAACATCAAATTTCATGGTTTAACATTGACACATCACCTCAAACCCTTCAAGGTTCAACACATAAGAAAACTGACATTAAATGCATACAGTACAAAAAAAGTAAATAAGATACAGTAAATGTAATACCAGATTCACTATACTTTGAAAAAAAAATTCAAATTGTAATTCAGAAAAAAAAAACTAAATCCCGGGATTAGTTATTTTAATCCCGAGATTTCAAAAAAACCACCGGGTTCCCGGGGCTGCAAACCCTAGAATTATTATCCCCGACTTTTGAAAAAAAATAATCTAATTCTATAGTTACAATCCTTTACAAACCTTTTCATATAGTATGTCATTTTTTTTTAAGTGAAAAGCATTTTCATACGTAGATGTCTAATTTTATTTTATGTTTAACTCTTTTTTTTTTTTTAATTTTTAAAACAGAAATTTTTTTATATATGACGCGCATCCATAATTTTGATCTTTTTTTTTTGTGCTAAGAAAAAAGTTATAAGCTAGATTATACTGTACTTTAGTTAGAGGTGATAGTTTTTTTTTTTTTTTACATTTTTTTCTCATTATAATTACCTCAATTTTTCTTTTTTTCAACTTGGTGATGCAAATAAATTAAATTATCTTCTCAGATGTAATTGAAAGGAGAAATTACTGTTAATGTTAATTATGTGTAAAGTTTTGTTTTTAAACTGGCAATGCTCATTTCAAGGAAACACAGCCAATCATTACGAATGAATTCCGTTAATTTGAATCCAGATCAAGATTCAAATATTATCTTTAAGCTCTAATGCTACTGAGTCCCATACAACATGGAAACTTTGAAATCAAATTAGATTCAACTTGTATGAATGTATATTATTTTGCGCGACAGTTCTTTAACTTTTCAAACTGACCCTCAAATAAGATCCCTGAGTTTAAAACCATAACTCGCGGATGCTGCTTCAGCATTGAAGAAAATTGAGGATTTTATCCTGATAGATTAAAAGACAAATAACCGAATGGTTATGAATGAGAATGGTCTATGCTGTGCGAGTTTATGGAAAGCGCTGTGAGATCCAAGATCATAGATTCCTTTTCAAAACGTGCATTTTTAATACAAAAAAAAATAAGATATATCAAAATTTATGGGTCCATGCTATACGCAGTATATTAAAAAATAAGCTTTAAAAATAAAGAAGATAGATGAGCATGAAAAAAAGTAAAATTTTTTAGTTAAAATAAGTGGCATACCATATGGATTTTAAAAAATTAGCTTTAAAAATAAAGAGAAGAGATGAGCATTAAAAAAAAATTGCTACACATATGTAAATATTACTTAGTTTAGTGTTTCTCAAACTGTGGAGCATACAACTATCCCCCCCCCTCCAAGGGCGCGAGGTAATCTTAAGTAAGGGGTGCGAGCAAATTAAAAAGTTAAAAATAAAAGAATATTTTTTTTAAAAAATTGTACATTTACTTAAAGGAAGCAAAATAAGATACATCCTGACATAATAAAAATACACGTTGTAATTTGTTCATATTTAAAAATTAGAAAAGAAAAGTAACAACATTTTTCTGATTACTTAAAAAGTAACTTACTTAAAATAGCTATTACTTAAAAATAACGTATGCAAAATTTAATACTTGATAATTTGTGTGGGTTATAATTAAATTCGTATGATAGCTTTAGCGTCAAAGTACATTTTTATTGCATTCAGTACATTGTTACTGTATAGCGGGGTAATGAAAATTATGATTGAAAATCGAGTCGGAAATCTTGAAAGTTTGAGCTTAGTCAAAAGAAGTGGCATACTATGTGAACTTTAAAAATAAAGTGATGAGAGAGAGAGCACTAAAAAATTAAAATCGTTACATGTATGTAACTTTGCTTAGTTAAAAGAAGTGGCATACCGTATGAACTTTCTTTGTTGGGTAACGCGAGACTTTTTGTCATATTAATCTTTTTTTATATCTTCCTGCTTCATATATATCATAAAATTCGGTTTCATGTTCACAATCACTATCACTCTGAGTAATATAAAAATACCCATGATATTCTATTCCATTGACAATTGTAACATATGTGCACTGTTTTAAAATGACTTTTTTAATTACATCAGGTGTAAATTCATTCCATGCTTTATTTTTCACTCCTAATTAAAGCCTAATTTCTTGTAAATTAGGGTTTTAGTTCTTAGAGTACTTTATACCGTTGTTCAAAAGGCTGGAGTAAATGACTTCAAATTGTACCCCCTTTTTTACACTGAGACCCGGCTAAAGATGTAGGAGTAAGTGAAGGACGACTTGACATAATAATTTCTAATCGTTTATTCAGCCCACTACTTAAGACAAACACAAATCTTTTAATCAGATTAAATAAGACGGTTCACAATAAGATTGTCTTCTGATAAACTTCCATAAACCGCTGTTCATCAATGGTTCTCTTCACTGGCAGACCCTCCCTTGAATAGCGTATAAATACGTTAATCTCTCGGTATGAAACATGTCTGAACGATGAGATTTGAACGAAGATAAGAATCTGTTTTCGACATGTCCCTTCATATAAAATTTTTGTTTTGAAAAGATTTTTTTACGCGAGTTTTTGCATAAAACCTCGCTTGAACATACATCATACATTTATTATGGATAATGTAAGCCACATAAAATAAATAAGCTACAGTAAGACCCCGAAGTTACGCGATGGGTGGGATTGAGTGATAACTACATAATTTGAATTCGTGTAAGTCAGAGTATGGTTTCACATATCAAATATAAATAATATTTTTTATTTGGAAATACAATTCATCAATTTTATTTGGAGATACAATGAATCAGGAAATACAATTCATGTTTCCAAATGATATTGTTTGGAGAAATGTGCATTTTTGAACACACCTCTGATTTAACAGAAATATCCATAAGCATTGTAAAACTAGCCCATTCCCACGAGGAATCCAGAGTAGAGCCATTTAAAATTTACTTTCAAACTAGAGGTCTCCACTATAAATACAATGTAAATAAATTTAAGTTTATAACATAAGGACAAAAATAAGTTGTAATAACTTCAAATATTTGGTTAACAAACTACAAATGATATCGGTTAAGTAAAGTTTTGTGTACATATATTTATACATTTTTTTATAAAAAAAATCATATCTCGAATGTGCTTTCTTTTTAACCAGACTGAGCCACAGCAACGCGTGGCAGGGTACAGCTAGTACTTAAATAAAATCTTAGATTGCATAAATACATCTCAAAATGAAGTTATTCTGATGTAGGAGGTTTGTTAAAATCTAACGAATTGATCTGCCGGCTAAAGGTTTTTTTTTTTTTTTTTCAAAATTTCCTCAGAGTATGTTAATAATTTATTTTTCCTTGTTTTGTTGAAAAAATACGTTCTTTTCTGAAGTCTATATTTTCTAAAATATATAATCCTTTTTCACTTAATTCGAGACCTTCTGCCAAATTCTCAGCCGTCATTCGATCTTCTGATGGAATTTGGCCTAAAGACTCATTATATTGTACTTGTCCATGCACTTCTAGGAGTTCCTGAACGTGATCAATCTCCTCTGCAGAATTTATTTGCCTGACAAGATCAACATTTTTTTTCAATCACATTACCATTTTTCCACCTCATACAAAAGACGAATCGACGGGATTTGAAAATCGCTTAATTCGGTTAGCTTATGTCGAGGTGTTACTGTATACTGTGGAATAGGGATTTTAGGATTAAAAATCCTGTATCATTGTTACAGTATTTGTTATACATGTTACATAACCTTAAACAACACAATTCTTAGAGTTCTAAATCATATTCACAACTGAGAACTTTATAAAATATTCAGAAAAATAAAGCCAATACAATTTTACTTCTACGCATTTACTTGACAATAACAGACACTTCAGATGTCATTTCCATCAAAAAAAGGCTATGCTCTTCAATATAATAAACTCTAAAAGATCACAAATAAAAGTGAGGAAATTAATTAGCAATGTACTTCTGACGAAAAATCTTAAAAGAGGGCTTTTGAATGGCATCTTGAAGGAAATTTAATGTTCTCAAATTCATCTGACAATAAAGAGGAAACGATAATTACACTTTTAATTCACCCCATAATCTTCTTCCTCCCTAGTGGCCTGAGATGAAACCTACATAAACCCCCAAACCATTGAATAAATAAGAAGTTGTAATCATTCCCTTGTATTTAGTCACTCAATCGATCACGTTGTCTTAAATTAAGTACTGTACATTGAGTCCAATGTCAAATTTTCTTTTTTTGTAAAATGAGACGTTGTTAATGCCAGGGATTTTTGCAACTAAGGGGACAACTCATTAATAAAAAAGTAGGAAAAAAGAATTAATTCCTGGATATACAACGTTTAAGAGTTAGCCTGTTTCTAATTGCTTCGTTAGCGTTTTGTGTACGTAAATTGCTTTTGGGTCGTCATAGGGTGTGATTTCATTTGTTTCGAGGTTTGAATAATTCGACACCGAAATAATTGATAAATTTGCTTTGTGTGAGGGCTCAGTTCTGTTTGAAAGTTAAAATGAATAACAAGGAAGCTTGACAGGAAATTATTTCGGTGGTATATTGTGTTTCTAAGAAATATTCATTAGTTCTATGGCTATACTTAACCGAACGCTGTTGAAAAACATTTCTGGAAATTTGAGCACTTTTTATGCGTCACATATATCCGTGTATAAGCCGAAAAATTTTGGATCTTATTTTTAAAAATGTTTATTATTTTAAGGTAAAAATGAGAGAAAAAAATAAGTCAATAATAATTTTTTTTAAAAATGCTTAATTATAGAATAGTATTTTTCCACACTTACATTTTAATCTTTTACTGTTTTGATTAATAACTTAAGAGAAATTCTGCGCGCATACATATAACTCAAGAGAAACATAAAAACTCTGAATTAAAAATATTATTGTGATAGATCTATAAGCGACCTTCTGAATAATCCTCTTGGGGAAACTCTGGGGCTATATTTCGCGTTAATTCACAGCCAACTCTCAAGAAGAAACCTTGATAAGTAGATTAGTTTGACTATATGAAGTCAAAAAAAGGTTTTGTAAAAGTAAAATAGAAGGAGCAGAGGAACTGTTGCGGTGATACGTAGGTGAGATTTATTTCATAATCACAACGTGAGTTAAGGATGGAGTTTGTAAATAATAAATTAGTGGGTTGAGAATTAATAATTCAAGATAGATTAGATTAGATTAAGCAGATTACTAGTGCTTGTTTACTTATTGTAGAGGAAACAACATAAGAAACATAAAAATATTAAAAGAAACATGATCCTTTTTCTTTGGCAGTTGATATGGATCTGTTTACTGGCAATGTTGAACCTCACTCCTTAAAGCCATTTTCCCATTTTAAGTTCGACTCTGATCGCATACATTTCCAGACTGAGCTAATGACCAGGGTGTGTAAAAGGTTTGATATACAAGAATTTACTAGACAGGTTACTCTAGAGACAATTGATGTCTTCCCGCATACGGCATTAAATATCTATACCGATGGCAACATGGGCGAGGGGGTATTTCTGGAAGCGGCGTGACACATTGAGACACCTGATAGCACATTTGACATCAATATTAGGAGAATATTAACTACTGTTCTGTTTTTAGATCTGAACTTATTGCAATTTAAAGGGGATTGCAATTTACTGACACTGCTTCTGACCTTGTCTTCAGGGACATTTGGATTTTAACTGACAGCCGTGCTTCTATACATCAACTTTCTCGTTAGGCAACTGTTGGGGATATGACAAGCTAAAATATTCTGGATGTTGTGGGTCGACTTTCTTCTAGACACTGTAAAAACTTTTAATGGGTCCCCTCCCATATTGGATTGAATGGTAACGAGATAGCCGATAGTTTTGCCATGTCTGCCACTGCTGACACTTTGCTGGGTGATACTTTTCTAACTTTTGATGAACTATCCTCTATTAATAGCTTAGAATTGAATGTATTTTGGTGAATACCCCCTGCTCACCCTTGGTATTTTGGGGGAAAAACTTCGTTGGAGTCACCAACTTAATATTCCTAGGTGTCAGCAGATGGCTCTATCGCGCTTTTTAGTGGCCGCATCAAGTCTCTGACTTTTCAACAGGGCCGGAAATTCTTTCTAGAATGTCCTAAGTGTGAGGCTGATCAGGCCTCTCTCAGTCGCATTCTAAATTGCTTGAGTTTTTCATATGACGATGTTTTAGGAAATCCTATTTAATTTCTGGATTTTTAGGAGATTTTTGGTTTTATTGAGATGTTGTAGCTGAGCTACACCATCTGGGATAAGAAGAAACAACAACACTTATTGTAGGTTGCTTTCTTTATATTACTCCTATGGTCTCCTCTTGTAGTTTCACTTGTGGTTGAACAGTAATAAAATAAGATTTATTATTAAAGTTTCTGGTGATGCTTTGTTTTCCCCAACACCCTTAGGTAGGCAGGACGGTGAAGGATTGACTTTAAATACAAGTTTCTCACACTATAAAATTATAAATGAATTAGTCGCCATTTCTGGTTCATAATAAGTGCTTTTATGAACGGATAGATTGATAGAAATTGCTGGAAATCATTGAAAAAGTTAGACATTCACCACGCTTGCATGCACTGAACAGTTCCGTCTGGTAATGAGGTTTTCTAGCAGCTTTGCTGTATACTTTGTGATATTAACTTCTTTATCAAAATTTATATGTAATTCAATTTTTTTTCATTTGCTTGTTTCTGTGAGTGTTTTTAAGGCTGCGATTGTCTAGTGGTTAAGGTCACGGACTCGTGTGTGGCTTGCCATGAGTTAGAGCCTAGAGTCATTGAAGACTCGCCATTTAGAAGGGGCCAATGCATGATATACCTGTCAAAGCTCAAACGTCCCCACCCCCGTTAATCTGGTACGGAAGTTAGAAGGAGAGGGGCTCCAGCTCAACTGTTCTCTTCATTACTTGACCGTGTTTTCAAAATGACGAGGCCCATCGCCAATAGCCCTCGTGTAGATTTACAGCATGGCGTTGATACATAAAGCTTCTGAATCACTCTGAGTATTTTGTACAATTCCTCTTAGCCAAAAGTAGCCGTTGGCATTTTTAGATACATTCAACGTATAAACCAATGTTTCTAAAGGATTTTTCAGATTATATTGTGTGTAATGCTGTAAAAATCTTAATCATAGCATTTAATTGATGAATTTTGCTTTAAATTTTTTATTCAATTGATCAACAGTTTGAAAAATCGAGTTTCGAACATTCGTCTTTTGAAAATTCAGTTTTTCTCGAACACTTTTTTCAAAATTTACAAAAAAAGAGTTGCTGAATATTGTGTGTGTTTGTGTTTTTACTTAATTTTTTGATTTAAACAAATAGAGATGAGTAAATATTGGAATTTTTAGTGAAAATCATGGACTAAAAGCTTTAATAATAAAATATATGTTGCACGGATATTTCACAAAATCAATGTAAGAAAATACCTTTTATAAAATCACCCCCCTCTATTTTTGGATCGATTTTAACCTTTTTTTTAATAAGCCTGCGTAAATAAATGTAATGACATACATATGGATTAAGTTAAACTACATCGAAAAATTTCCAAATAACCTCCAAGGAAAATTTCATCATTGAAAAGGTTTCTTGTAAAAACAAACCACATTAAATTTTTAATTTTCTTTCATTCTCAGAATAATAACACTGAAAAAACATTTCAGGGAAAGTTAATAAGCATTTGAACATTTCAACTATCTGTAAAAAAAAAAGTTTTCTTCAATGCCTCATTTATTTTATTGTGCTTCATTCTAAAGTTCCTTTCATAACTCATCAAAATAACATTTGAAAAAAGTAAACCACCCTTAACTGCGGTAAAATAAAAGAAAACGAAGCAGTGAGTGGAGCACTATTTAAATTTGATTGGATAAAATATTGCCGAATGAAGTGAGCTTTTTTAATTCATTTGTTTTAAATTACCCTTGTTGTTGCCATTTTTCTTTAGATGAATATAGGAATTTGAAACATTGTTTTCAAAAGACACTCATTTATTTGCTCTTTAATTATGTTCATTTCTTCTGAAAAATCATTGCTCCCTGCGCAGTTTTTTCCTTTAAATTACCTCTTTTTGCTTTATTTGCTTTTATTTTCCGAATATTTAGAGGTTTTTTTTAAAATCATAATAAGTGAAAGGAATTAATTTGAATTTGATGTTGGCCGCAACTTTTAATTTAAGGAAATTTATTTGTAAGTGTTTGGAATGCATGTTTTCTGGAGTGTTCGTTCGTATTTAAACACCATTTTTTTAAGAGCCCCACTAGAGCTTTTTTTTAAAAAGCTGTTTTTTATATATGAAGGGGGTCATATGCTCTTTCTTATTGTTCTATATTATTAGCCAAACAGAATCGTGCAATTGTTATAAGTTGAAAATTTGAATACTATGTTATTAATAAGTTATGTATGTATACTGTATAGTATATAATTAGTTAAATGCTATAAATATATCGATTAATGTATTTGTCGTATATTGATTAATATAATTCAGCATTTTTAAATAATTATAACTACTTTGCATTGTTTCGCTGTTTAATCTTTAATATTATGTAAATAATATTTATTATACATATGATGTTGGCTCCTAATTTCTATTTTATATCTTTACATTTTTTAGGATTACTCGTAGAATATTTTCGAATCTGAGCTTGAAAAGTTTATGGGAAACAAAATTTTTTTTTATTTAACTCTTCTCACTCATATAACAGAGAGTGAAAGACCTTTTTAAACAAAACGATATCGCCATTTAATTGTTAAAAGAACAAATTCTTTGACGTTTCTAAACAAGAAAGGTGTGTTGCTATTTTCTGCTATTTCCTAACAAATCACACCCCTGTGACTTCTACCTACCATTACCACGCTCTGCTTCATCAATCATGCACAAATGCGAAGTAATAGTCATCCAAAGGATTACCTCCCAATCGACTGTAAATGGCAGGACTTAATCCTGCTCCCTAATTGGTAGATGGATTCCCCAGCGTATTACGGAGCGAAACAGATTGCCGTAACAGCGTTTCATTCGCTCCTCAGTAGAGGTCCTGGCGAATTACAATAGTTTGTTTAATATCCACCTCAATCTTTCATTAAATATGAAAGGTTAATGGTGAGATTTGATGAAGGCTCAGATTAAGGTAGCAGTAACTAAGGCACGGTGCATTTCGCATCAGGTGTCCTGTAACCTTGACATGGAAAACGAGCCTTTGTAATTGCACTTACGATTAAAGTACTGAAGCATTTGTGGTGGAGGGGGAGATGTTGCTACAGTTGAGCTTTATTTCATTTAAAATGAGGTAATTAGTTTATTAAGTTGCTTCTGCGAGTTTTTAATAGGAATTCTCTGATTAGGTATATATAACAGCACATTAAATTTTACCGAGTAACAGTTTAACTTAACAGAATAAAATGCTCATGATTTTGGAGGGGATTTATCATTTATTTTAAATATTTTTCATTGCACTGTAATACTTTGACTTAAATTACCCCAATTTACCCGAACCCGGAGTTACGCTATTTTCAAATATCGTCAATGTGTCTTTTGTTATTTACATGTTTTTTTTTGTTTTGTTAAATTATTTACACTATTTTAAGTATTCTTCACACAAGATTTGTAACAATATCCTTTCCTTACCGGTAGTAAAATTTCAAACATTTCGCCATCTTTTGATGATTTGAAATTATGGTATTGTAAAATTATAATTCCTGATTTATGGTAATGTAAAATTATAATTCCGCTTACATTTCACATAATACAATACCCATCTATAAACGCCCTTAAACCAACACTGCAGAATGCACAAAGCATACATAAACCAACCGTAGATCCAGCTCATTCCATCTATTTGGAAGATAACTCAATTGGAAACGAATTGTGGGGATAAATCTTCGAAAACTGAACTGTCCAACGCAGCATTTCTCAAACCATGGGATGCACCACCCTGGGGGGGGGGCCGTGAGAGCCCTAAGAGGAGGGTGTGAGTATATCGAAAAGTCGAAAGTAAAAGATTATTTGAAAAAAAATTATCTCACTGAAAGGAAGCAAAAGAAAAAATTGCGATGTAATGAAGAATTTCTACAATACACGTTTCCCTGACTTTTATACTTATAAATGCTTTAGTACTAAACACTGTAGGAAAAAATTAATTTATGAATACCTAATTAAGAACAATTTTATTGATTAATAGTGACAACCATGGGTTTGACTTGCAGAGCAAAATATTTTCAAAGAAAGATGATTACCCAGACGTCCGACAGGTCGCCAAGACGGTTGCACAGATATCCACGAGAATGCCAGTTGTCATGGAGACAAGATAGGGAGCAACAGAGACTAGACTTTTTTTGAATTGAGATTTGTACTTATTGAATTGGATGGTTGAGAAAGTAAAAACTTAATTTAATTAAAAATTATTTTGAAAATTTATTATAATTTAAAAGTTTGGAAGGAAAAGTAACATGATACTTGTCCTTTTTCATTTAAAGGTAACTTGCTTAAATCATGTATTACTTAAAAGAAACACATATAAAACTTAAAAATTTTGATAATTTGTACGGCTTATAATTAAGGTCATATTGTAGCTTTAGCGACAAAGTACATTATTTCTGCATTTGATACACATTTATTGTATGGGGGGATTCTTCAGAATGAAAATTCTGATTCAATATTTGCGATCCAATTTTCAAAGTTTGAAAAGCACTGGTTGAGTCGAATTAATTCAGCTTGAATTTTATTCCTTCTATTTATTTCCCGTTCATTGAGATCTGCCTCCGACTGACAATGAAATCTCCCCTCATGCCTTTCTCACTCAAGACGTTCACATAAATCACGTTTGTTGCCTCAAGAGATGTTTAGACACTCGTTTATTAATTAGTCCGCTCATAGTAGTCCGTAGAATATATTTCCGGCATCAGAAGATAGAATGGCCATTATTCGATATGATTTAATAAATCGAGTTAATTTAATGTAACATATGAGGAGAGCTCATAGGGTTGATGTTGATAATTAGATAATTTAATTATAGTTGCTGAGAATAAGTATTTCTACTTAGGATCACTGAAAATTTGCGACAGTAATTTAACCTTTTACATGTCATCATTTGGTAAATGTAACAAAGATTTAAGAATTTTGTTAAAATGCATCATTGTTTGAATTTCTCTACGAAAATTATTGCATAGAAACATATACAGTAATTTTTTTTACCTCTGTGTGAGTGAGAATTATATTGACATCGCACTATAAGACAATACAAGGGTTATTAAAGAATGAATGACCTCGTAATTTTGAATCTCGGTGAAAAGACGAGGACGACATTTGAGCTCCTAATTTCTTCACCCCGCCTTAGAGTGAACTTTTGCCACTCATGCACTTCTCCATCTAAACAAGGCACGCAGTAAAGGGGGGCGATGCACGTTTTATCTGTCGAGTCACAAACATCTCAACATTGGTGTGGAAGTTAAGAGAGGGGATGCCAACTCAGGTGTCGTCCTCTTCATTTGACCATGCTTCAAATCTACGAGGCCCGTTGCCAAAAGTCCTCGAATAGCTACATAGTGCGACGTTAATGTTCACTTACTCACTCACTCCCCATCTAAAAGGTGAGGCTTAAGTGGCATTTGGAGTAGAACTCGTGACCATAATTTATCTATGAAATATAATATGACTTGTGTACCCAATAGCATTGCTTAAATTATGCTTTATTCTATAATAATATTTGCAGGATATGTTTTATGTTTCGTTTCTATTCTTTAACACATGATACAGTATTTTCTTTTAATTTTATGGATTTCTTCATAGAAATATTGAATTAATTATTTTCTGTTGTATAGTTTTAATCATTTTTCATTGTGTGGTGAGGCTGATGTACGTTAAATCAGCCGAAGCTTAAAGTTCTCCTTTTGGCGTATTATGGAGGTTAGGAATGGGGAATGCCAGCTCAGGTGTGATTCTAGTCGCTTGAATGTGATTCATAATTACGAGACCTATGACAAGTATTTGTCGTGTTGCTTAAAAGTGCGATGCGAATTCATAAAAATCAAAGGACCGCTAAATTTAAATTGAGTTTTATTGTATATCGACTTACACTATCCGGACTTACGTGAACCTGGAGTTGCGCGGTTATCAAATCTTGCCGATTCGTTTTTTGCTTGAGCGTTACAGAACTCATTACTCATTCCCCGCTTTTAGTTTAGCTAAATGTACATTTTCTAACGTATCACGCAGGAAAGGGATCTTAACTGTAATAAGTTATTTTATGCTATTTATTTCTTATCTACGGAGTGTGTCTTCGTAATTAATTAATTGTTATAACTGTTATATCTTGTGTTTGTTATATGTATTATATCTATTTAGATTTGTGAGAGATGGCTATTTCATTACAATACACGAGCACGACATTGAAGAAACTGGGTTTTTAGACACAGTTCAATCAGAAGATCGAATGACGGTTGGGATTATGAAAGCAGGCCTCATTTCTCAATTGAAATAGGGTTAAAAATTTTTGAAAATGTATAGACTCCAACGAAGAGCCTATGTTTTAAACAAAACAATGAATAAAAAAGTATTAGCATGCTACGAGGAAATCTTGCGGGAAAATAAAAAAATCTTCAATCCTGTTTGTTGGATTATATACGACCTTCTACTTTAAAATAACTTCATTTTGCTCTTTTGTATTTGTGTTACTTAATATTTTATTAAATGTTTTCTTCTGCATTACTATTTTCATTCGTCTCCGGCCCCTACTAAAAATAATTTATATGAGAAATTATACCCCGACTTGTGTGAATTCAACTTACGCAGCTATCACTCAGTTCGGTATATTACTCTGTATTTATTTATATACTTTATTTAGATACCGGATTGGGGCTATCGACTTTATGTGAAACCTGTGTTTTGAAAATGTATCGGGTGTTTGCAAGTCCGAATACATTCTGAAACGTAAATGCGTCACATTAAGGAAAGATGAAAATCGTTAGATGTGCGGTTGATGTTACGAATACCGCCTGCGTCTGACGGTTTCACATCGAAGCCTGGGAAATTCATCATGGCGTGGAGCTAGATGTACGCCTGTCGCAGCTTTGGACACCATACAGGTTACAGTACAATTTAGATTGGTTCCACCCCAATTTATAAGGAGAACACACTGTATGTTGTCAGCCACCTTCCAGGTGTAATATATTGTTGTCACTTATGCCACCTGATCCATCAGATCGAGGCTCATAAAATTCATCGCGGCTAAGGAATAGAATTGTGTGCCTGTTGTTAGCTATGCTTTAAAGATCATGCAAGCGACAGAACAATTTTGAAGTACGCATAATACCCTGTGGGTGGTCAAGGGCCTCCCACCTCTCTTCCCCATCGACCAATCTCACGAGAGAACATGCGGCTCGACGGCTATTTAGAGTACCCTCATGGCGTGAAGGCACTATACATTTACAAACATTATTGCCTTCTCTGGGATTCGAACAAAGATCCTACGACACTGCAGTCAGTGTCACTAACCACTATACCGGATGAGAGGCAGATGAGATGTACACGATTGTATTGATTAGACATCGTGTATGTCATTCTAAAGGCAATGCTTCCTCCATATTTCAGTGTGCGAAACAAATATATAATTTTTTAAAGTGAATGCTAAAATATTATTGTGTGGGGGCATATGAAAGATAAGCCGTCTTAGAATTAATTATCCGTCACTGTTCAAATTTCATGCATTCACATTTTTGTTGAAAACTAGAAAACTCTTTCATTGTTAATATCAAGTTGGAATTTTAATTTGCGAATTTTTAAAATATCATCTTTGATATAGTCTCATAAAATTACATCCATGCTTCGAAATCTCGAATAAAGTTTTCTCATTTATATTCAGACTGCTTTTTATAAAGTTTAGTACTTGGACTAAGGATATAAAATTTGTATTTATATATGGAATTCTGTTTGAACTTACCGAAAAAGATGTATCCGTATGTGTAAGAAAGTTATAAAATTCTTTGAAATACGTGGGGAGAAAAAGAAAAATAGTCAATACTCCGCATCTCAAATTTAAATTCTTCACAGACTATAGTGGTGTTTTGGCGTATATATACCATACTTTTGTTAGAAACATAATTTTCTCCCATGTGAGTATTCAAGATATACCACGGATTTAAATCAAAATATATTTGCTTGAAGACACAAAATTCTCAATAGATACTCGGCGGATTTAAATTATGAAACTTTTAAGAGGATCTTTTTAAATCCGTCGTTTTCTTACAATAGAATTTCGTTATAATATAGCTCAGGGGTCCGTAAAACGTGGCTGACAAGTCACATACGGCTCTTTACATAGAATGCTATGACACTTCGATAAAATAATAATATTAAAAAAATGCCTACTAAAAATTGATTTCCTTTGCATCTTTTTAGTGAAACAATTACCTTTAATTATACAGTACACACACACATCTAACTATTTAACTTGCTTAACGGTTAGAGAACCAGAGGGATTTGAAAAAATACTATCGAAAAGCACCACGGATCGCGATCACGCTTCTATAATTAGAAATTAAAAGAAAATAAAAAAAAATAATTTAAATAAATTCGAAAAAAACGAATAATTAAATAAAAAATAAATTATTAAATTTAAAAATTAAATTATTAAAATAGAAGTTAAATTATATTAATTGAAATAAATACATTATTAGATTAAAAAATAAATTATTAAATTTAAAAAAAAATTAATTATTAAATTTAAAAATAAATTATTAAATTTAAAAAAATAAATTATTAAATTTAAAAATTAAATTATTAAATTTAAAAATAAATTATTATTGTTTTATTTATTGTGCTCGTTTCGACAAAATGTGAACGCACTGTCGGTGGTATGCATCGACATTTTTCTACACGATAAGACAGTGTTTCTCAAACTGTGAGGCGCGCCCCCATTGGGAGGTGTGATAATCCAACAATTCGCTAGTTTATCGAAAAGTCCAAAACAAAGGATTATTTTAAGACATTATAAATTTACTGAAAGGGAGCTAAACCAAATACATTCTGACATAACAAAAATTAAAATACACATTTACACTGATATAATACACTTATAAATGTATCAGAACTGCACAATGTGTTTCATATTTAATTTAACAGTACTAAGCTAAGAAAAAGTTTAATAATTACCAATGACCCTATGCGCATGCCACAAAATTTAATACTTCTCTTGATAAATTGTACGGTTTTTTTTAACTTTTATAAACCCCGTGCACCACGCAATGTATAACACGAGGGCATACAACACAGACAGAAGAGAAAGGATTACAACACAAACATCCATGCCTTCTCCGGGATTCGAACCCAGTCCCTACGGCACCGCAGACAGTTTCACTGACCACTATTCCGGATGGTTGGCAACTTGTACGGTTTATAATTAAATTTGTATTCTAGCTTTACGTCAAAGTATGTTGTTATTGAATCTATTACATTGTTATTGTTTGGAGGGGGTGTCCGCGGTAGCCAAGTGATCGAGGGCATCGGATCGTGGCTAGCGTGTCATGCGTTCGACCCCAGTACCACTGAAGACCCGCCGTGTAGGGGAGTAATGCATGTAAAATCTGTCGAGAGCTCAAACGTCCTCTCGTGTGTGTTCTGTGGTAGTTAGGAGAGGGGGTGCCAGATCAGGTGACGTCCGCGTCACTTGACCATGGCTCACAATTACTCGGACCATCCCCAAAAGCCCTCGTATAGCTGAACAGTGGGACGTTAATATTCACTCACTCACTCATTGTTTTGAAAGGGGGCGGCGATAAAATTGTGATTGAACATTGGGTCGCAAGTATAGAAAGTTTGAGAAGCTCTGGGTTAGATTGTTATGAACCTCACTGAAAAGCAGTGAAAATACTACAAATACTTCTAAGGCAGTGAAAGTCAAATTTGTCGGTAAAAATGCTGCCAAAAGAATATTTCTTGAAATATTCATTTAAGCTACCATGTTTTTTTATTCTATTTTAAATTACGTCACCCTGAAACTCCATGAGGTCTATTGCCAATGGACCTCATAATTCTAAATCACGGTCAAGAAACGAGGACAAAACCAGAGGTGGCGTCTCGCAGGTTGGAGTCCTGGTGTCACTAAAGACCCACCGTGTAGATGTGGCTGATGCCTCTCAAATATATCGAGGCTGAAAAACCTCCCGTTGGTTTTGTAGATAGGAAAGGGAGGGAATCCAGCTAAGTTGTCGTCCTCATCACTTGACCGTGGTTCAAAAGTACAAGGTCCGTTGCCAATAGAATTTGTGTTATTTTATAGTGCGACGTTAATTTTACTCACACTCGCTCTTCATTTTAGTTTTTGTAATAAAAAGGGTTCGGAGAAAAACTGTTATTTCTTTATAAAACGATCCTGAAAATATGCAAATGTATTTCCACTTTATGATATAGCTTTTAGAATTTTTACATTGCATTTCTTCGAGTACCCATAAAAGGATAAATTGAAACTTACAGAAAAAAAAATAGTTCTTTTTTTTTTTTAAGAAGAAAAAAAGTGGAGGAAAGTAGTTTATAATAAATAAAAAAAAAGTTCAGCAAACTTTTCTTGAAATGTCGTGGAATTTTCTCTTCGAACAAACTTTTCTAAATTCTAAGAAGAGTAAGTATATAAAATACCTTCCTGATAAAAATGAATATATTTTTTTCAAACAGATTTTAACACTTTTCATAAAAAAATAAATAAATAAAAAAAATCGATAAGAAAATAAAAATATACTTCAAATAATTTTTGGAGATTTTTCTTTGAATTGTCTGTTTTGAAACTTGTCTACTTATTTATTTATTTTTGACGTGTGTCTCAAATCCCATTGTGGGGGGAGTCAAATTGCATATGTTTCTGAAAACGCTTCCAGTGGTTTGTATGTGTTTCAGAAAATCAAAACTTTAAAAGGGAATGGATTTCAGCGAAATAGATATTGCTTTCAAAATGTCATACGACCTCTGAAATGATGAAAAATGTTTTTAGTTTTAATAGAAATAAATCTCAGAATATTTCATTCCTTAGGGGGAATAACAATGCTTGTTTTTTATAAGGAAAATGGCAAATAATAAAAAAAGAATATGCAGTCGGACACGGATTTTATTAATTCTTAGGGACTGAACATTTCGTTTATTAAATAAAGGTTATTTGTTATATCGGGATCCAAACAAAAACAAATTTGCTCTTACTTTTTGAAATTCTATGATGAACAACACAGAAAATACCCATTAATAGTAATTACATGTTTTAGATTCAACAGATAAAATACTCTTAATAAATCATTATGCACCACTTAATTGAAAATTTAAGAATACTCCTAACGGGTACTCTTTTTGTTCTTCAGCTAATTCTCTTCGGGAAAGTAATCTTTACCTGTTATTTTAGTTTAAAAAAGGTTTTCCGAGGGAAGATTTGATTTTATGCAAATGTAACTGCTATTTAAATCCAGACATTGGGTACGTAAATTTTACGGCTAATCGTTGATCCAAGAATAAGAAAAGGTGAATTTCGACTGTGTGTGGTCGCACGTCCTGAAATTAATATTCATCGTAGAGTCCACCAGGATTTGTGGCGGTAAATATCATTGGCGCTGACCGAGCTATCGGGGGTCGAGAAGGATCCTCCCAAGGTTCTCCGACCAAAGAAAGCTAAGGGATTTTCAATAATTCTGTATGTTAGATGAATTGTTAGAATTTAAGTTTATTCCCAGAGTTAAGTTACATAAAGTTGTATATTTTCACAAAGTGTTAAAGATAGAATAAAAGTAGCTATTTTTAAGATCATGTCTGCTTCTTCCCCTTAACTCCGCGACCTACGGGCTGCAACAAACAACTACACAGAAAATATCCATAGTTGGAAGTTACACGCTTTTTATTCAAGAACCAAAAATACTCTTCGGAAAATAATATACAGCAGTTAATTAGAAATTTTAGAATCCGGATAATAGATTTTTGATAATCTTTTTGAAAGAGTTTGTAGTGTAGGACTTTTCCTACTTCCCTCATACCCTCCTTGTTTTCTCTCGGACCCGGTTAGATGTGTGGAGAGAACTGAATGATCAGTTGACTTGATTCACTCAAATTATTTTACTGCCTCAAAATATCAAGCAAGCACAATTATAATCCAATTAAGATTGTCGATCAATACTAAGAACGCGAAGGTGAGACCCGTTAGCCTGGGGATAATATTTACGGACCCTCAACTGATTTCTACGATAGCTTATACAAGCTCAATTTCAACTCCGCCGAACACTAACAAGTTATTCTCTAACTTCTATTTAAAGAGTGATCACAATACCTGTACTTTGGTGGAGCAGCAGTTTTACAGTTGATGCCTTGAACACTAATACTTGACGGGAACAAATCCGATCCGATTGATCCTCACTAGGAAATCTTCAATTAACACTCTTATAAACTTAGTTCCGCAATGCAATAACTCACAATCCTCCACTCCCTAACTCCCAAAACTCGCGAATACAGAATTTATATAATAAACTTAATTTGCATAATCACGATTTCTTACAATCGGTGAAAGTTGGTTGAGAAAAATATTTTTCTAAGAGTCCCCAAGGTGTTAGTATGAGCCACGTAAAGATCCGTCACAAGTTCTTTTTAGCGCGTTTTTCACGTAGTGGAACAAAAGCGTTATTAGGACGCAAATTTCGTCTTCGTCTTCGTTCTATATTTTGTAGTACCCTTTTTCAGACAATAAGCAACCAATTGACTTCGGGTTTTCGGCATTTGGTCGCATTTGTGCCCTAGATAAGCCGAATCATATTAAAAATTTCCCATAGTTTTCCCGAATTTTCCTACAAGTTTTCCTGAATTTCGCTAGTTTATAACAAAATTTTCTCAAATTTTACCTAATAAATTTATTGTTTGCAAAAAGTTTTTTTAAAAGAAATCTACCTGCAATTTGGAGGAAATCTTCACAAAAATGAGGAAATCTTCACAGAAAAAGTTCAGAAAACAAGCATAAAAGGCTCTGATTGTACTCAGTGCGCTACTTTTTGTTAGTAAAAAGTTCATAAGTTGCATTATTGTAAAATACAACATGTGAAAAACGCGCTAAAATTACTTGGCCATGCCAATGATTGATATCTTGTTTCTACTTTATACACAGAAGAAAACACTGCATCATTTACGTCTTGCTGCATGATATATGTTTCACAACTTCCGTACTATGTGAAGGATTAGAAAATGTAACAGTGTTCATAAGATTTTCATTATTAATTTCTGCTTCTGTATCGCTATTCACTGGCTTCAACAAATCAACCATTTTCAGAGCTTCAGTGGCACACACAGGCAGTCCCTCATCAAATGTAACAGAATAGTTAAAATCTTAAGATATATTCCCTGTATTGTGGAGTGGAATAATATAAGAAAGGAGTTTCCTGTTCTATTCAAAACTCATGTGATATTTTGCACTCATGACTCACCTGCACCTTTAAAGTTTAATAATAGTTTCCCACACCCCGTCGAGATTTGCTATTTACAAGAAAAAAAATCATTTTTCATTTTCTGGAAAAAAAATATATCATTTCTTAAAAAAATCCAATATTTTCTAATACTGACAAATTTAAAAACATTTCAACTGTTGATTATGATTCGTTAATTCATGATTTATTGTTCGTTAAATAGGGGATTTTGATTTCATTTTGATCGGGGAAAGAAAAAAATCGTTACATCGCGATATTCGTTAAGTCGGGGTTCAACTGTATATTGATCTTTTTTAATTTCATAAAATACCTGTAAAAAATCTGTATTTTTTAATTTTTCATTCAATAATTCACGCACGTTTGTATGGGAAACTTAATCTTAATAATTTCTTTTACATCTGGACTTTTAATCCTTTTTTATTTTGGAATTTTATGTAACAGAACACACCTTGAATACTCTGTTCATGTTTGTAAAATTAGGTTATTCAGGAAATTTCTCCTATTTAATTCGGGATTTTTTCCCTACGGCCAAATTGGCATTTTGAGGTAGAACAACTCGATGCCCCAAATGAACGCTGTAATTAAATAGTATATTAATAGTCTCTGAGATAAAGGAAAGAGATTAAAAACACACAATATTGTCGCGTTTGTCCTGAATTATAATTGTCTAGTTATTAGAAGATTTCTCTTGGTCGAGGTTCTGAGGTTGCATCTTATTAAGTATAAGTACCTATCGCCTTTATTTCTATTTTATTGCCATGTCTATATATCTGAAATATACTTTATTTTCCATATCCCATTTACAGAAAATAATTTTTAAGAAATAACGAAAACCTTGATGCATTTTTTTTTTAGTGTTTTGTTGAAATACTTTCAATCACTACCGAAAGCGTAAATATACTTATCACTGAAAAATACCATTAGCTGGGGACTGCTTTTCCAAATTGTCACGAACACGAACATTGGTTGTAATTGCTGATAAGATAAATTCATATCAAACTTAATCATAAAAAAATCAATTACAATTGGAATTCATCAACTTTATCTATTTATAACATTAGTAAACAGCATAAGCAGATCCTGATAAGAATTCTACATCCTCAGTTTGTATATTTGTAATTTTTCAAGCTCTATAAATTATTTTTGTCTGTCATCATTTGAATCATTTGAAAAACATGTAAAATGGCTCTCATTGGTCCATACAACTTTTTTTTTTACAAATCTACATCCCAGATTTTGTGTTCTTTAACCCAACATTATAACTAACTTTTATATTTAAAACTAACATTTTTCGTGTTGGATGTCGACTTTTAAAAGCCCAAATAATTTAATTTATCTTCATATTCTTCTGTGAAATATCTCTGTTTTCAAATTTAAAACATATTCCTTTGTAATTTTTAGAGTTGTCAATCATATCTGCTTTCCATATTTTGCTTCACAATCTACTTCAATTTCCTCTCATTACGTTTTGCTATTTTCTTGGGTCTATGCCCCCTAAATAAATAGGCTTTTGTGCTACCTTAGTTAAATGTGTATTATATATCCTTATTACGCTTCTGTTTCATATTCTTTGAAATCTCAGATTCTTTCAAGCTACGAGTATTTTGTCACAGATAAACAATTTGAATTTCAAACTCCCTAATAGCTTTTGTTGATAGCATCATAAAACAATAACAATTAGAATGAATAGAAATTATTTTATTGACTATTGAAAATTTGCACAAGATATATATATATATATATATATATATATATGAAATGTGTGATGATTTTGGGTGAAGATTATTGAAATGATACGATTTTGGCGAAGTATTTTGTAGCGTGGCCGTTGTTGGTTTTTTACATGTAGATTGGTCGAGGGGTAGTTATGAATGTTGTGTCTTGATAGAAATCTTCTTCACTGTTAGTTTCATCTTCTTTTATTTATAATCGCCAATATATCAAGTGCAATCACATTGACATAATTTATGGAGTTTAACACACACATAAAGTAGAAGCAACATTTAGCAGCGACGCGGACACGTTGTTGACAATCAGATAAAGTACAAAAACAGAGAGAGCAACCGACTGCTAAAAGCTTTTATACTGGCGGTGAAGGTCGTACGACTCCTTTGTAACAGGAGTCGTGATTTGATGCAAATGCGCCCGAGCAATTAGATTATGATTAAGATTGTAACTGTAAATAATTTAACGGAGTAAAGTTAAAGAGTACTAGAAGAAGTCATTACATATATATATAGAGAGAGATAGAGAGAAAGAGAGTAAACTAATAGTAGGAATTGAAAAATGTATGAGTAATATGTCAAATGATTTTTTGTAAAAGGAAGCAGATTCCAAGTAACTTTTTGTTGCATCTCTCAGTCATCAAAAAATATCTTTCATTTCATTAGATTTTTCTTTTTAAGTACAACACTTCTGTTTTAAAATTCGCATCGTTTAAACAAACACCTAAGAAAAAAAATATCATTTTCTAATGTTTCGTTTTTTTGTGTGTGCGCGTTCAAATCAGTTTCTTGCTATAGAGGATGAAATCGTTATCATAAAGGTAATCAAAACATAGGATAATGGTACCTTGGAGCGAGCTTTAAGCGACGCTTTTCAGAAGACATTAAAAATAGTTGTAAAACGCATTTAGTTTCTGCATTGAAAAAATGGGACGATCTAGACAACCGTAATTTAAATCGCCATATAATCATTATCTTTTTACAGGCGTAAGAAAAACTCTATACGGGGAATTATTTCTGCACTAAATTTCAACCGCAGCAATTAAATAGGCTCGTTAGCTGAAAGAATGTTTTGATAACGCAAATAAAGAAAAGAGTCAAAATTATTTTTAACCTTTAGGATATTATTTTTTTTTCTTTTCTTAAATGAACTATTACTATAGAAATAGGCATTAGATTCGACTTCAAACTTACTTAGTAATTTTTTCAAAGGCGATTTCAGTTATACGTTCGACATATTCTAAATATTTACGTAAATATTTACGACTGAAAATTGAAAAAAAAAATTGGTCAATTTTAACTCTTTTGTGTTGTAACACCTTTTCTTGTTGCTATGGTAGCTTAGTGGTGAAGGTATCGAACTCGTGGCCAGCGTGTCATGAGTTTGAGTCTAGTACCACAGGAGACCTGCCGTGTAGGTGGGCGATGCACGTGAAATCGGTTGAGGTTCAGAAGCCCTCCCAACAATGTGGTTTGGAATTTAGGAGAGGGTTCTCCTGTACAGGGTTTCGTCCTCTTCACCATTACTTAAACGATGAGGTCCGTCGCTAAAAGCTTTCGAGTAGCTGAATAGTGCCACGTTAATATTCACTCTCTCACTCAACCCCTTTTCTTGCAATTCAAAAGTACAATGACGAGTGTAAAAGAGCCCCGAAAGGGAGTTTATTTCCTACTCGCGCGGTTATCAAAGGCATTGCAGCTATGTCTTCCTTCACAAGTTGTAAACAACAAATGAAAGGGATAAAACATCTTAACGACTGTCCCGAATAGAAGTCCCCTTTCGTCGCAGTCGTCTAACTTGTACAAAACGTGTACTTTGGACACGAAAATGGCCAGTTCAAACAGCTCGCTTTCTAGGTCACCATGGGTCATTCTCCCGTCGTCACCCACTAGCAGTTTCTGCCGAAATGTTTATCCATAAATTGAGAACTAGAGGGCAGCACAGTCAAACATTACTGGTTGATTATGCGTTTCCAAATAGAGTTTAATTAAGGCATTCCTAGTAAATAACGGCTTGTGATTCAAAAAGCAACGGGACTCTCGTCAACCAGATCCTATCTTAACAAGATACTTACTATAACGTCAACAACAAAAAAAACACATTCTAACGACACTCAAACCTATCACAGATGAAAAACAGTTGTTATCATGGTTAGAAAAAAGACCAGTATCGCTTAGAAAGTTCATTAGCAGAAAAAAAACCCTTTTCTCTGGGAAGGTGGTATGCCAGCGACCCCCCCCTTTCAAATTGCGAACAATAAAGGGAAGGACAAGAAACACTTATCGACTGAGAAATATTTTTAGTCCCAGTCGTCTATTACAAACATGGAAAAGCAGAGAATCTGAAGATCTGGGGCATAATTAGGAACAGGTTTCTAAATCCGAAGAAAAGCACCTTTAATCACCATAATTCAAATTCTATACTTATTTATATACTATCTCTACTCTAAGACTACCCATATATTCAACGAAATGATAACTCTAAAATGCGCATAAGACGTAACAACGTTAAAAAGTATACTGCCAACATAAAAACAGCCTCACAGTATAATATATCTAACAATCACAACTAGTGATATAAACGGATGCTTTAAGCATACACATAATCTTAGCTAACTAGAAACAGCTGGTGATTCATTGGTAAACGTTTCAAATGACGCTCAGCACAACAGGAAATTATTGAAAAAACAACCTTTTAACACACGTGCCGATGAGGGAAATGCACTATAGATTAGAGATATCCAAAATCAGACACTCTACTCACAGGTTCAAGTCCTCCTTTTATTATCGCTCTTTGATAGATCAGATACAAAGTTATATAAAACAAGACACACCCTCATACAACAAGTTTTTACACTACTAACTAACTAACTAACTAACCTACCAACTGTCCAACAAGAAACTTACTTACTGGGGTTGGCACAGCTCTCTCAACCAGTTACTACGCAATCCCTTCGGTTACAGTTAAAAACACAATCGTGTTACAACTTTCTTTAAAGGTTGTTCAAGAAAGTTTCTCAATGGCTTAAGGTAGGCGAACACGTTGAAATGACCAAACACATGCACGCACGCGCGCGCGCACACACACACACACACACACATATATGTATATATATAAATTTTATTGAATAGAGTTATCTTTTAGCTTTAAAAATATACTTTATTTTGTTTCTACGTCACCTAGAGACCGAGTCAAAAACAATTTTACAAAATTAGAAAAATCGGAAGTGGGTCTTTAATGTACCAGAGATAGGCATTTTTAACTAGTTCAAAATTTATCCTGGAAAGTCTAGTAAATCAAAACATTATGATTGTATTTCTATAAAACTTCTTAAACCTGATATATATATTATTTTCTAGAGAATGTACTAAAATATTTTTGTGTTATGGACAGTTATTGTTATGACCTGTTTTTTCTCTCTCGGTACTTACTCGATCAGCTCTTAAATTTTTAACTTTTAACATAAAACATTAAAATTCCAGTACATTCTCCAGATAAAAGTATCTAATATGTTTTTGTAATATATTTACTGATATAAGTGTATTACTTTTTCCTCTAATTGTTTTGGGTTTTTCCAAAAACATTGCTAAAAATGAAATTGATTTTTGTAAAATATAGGTATTTCTTTTTAAATAGAGTGTTAGTTAAATACTAGTATTTATTGTTAATGATCCTTAAAAATCATGCATATTGTTTTATTATGCTATTTTTTTTTTTTTTAAATAATAGTGTTCCCAAAGTGTTCGGATATCTTAAAGACATTTCTTACCGTGCATAAGGTAAACTGGTCATTACATAATTATATCTGATTTTTAAATTTATAAATATATCTAATTACTTAATAATTATTGTCTCATAAAAATTAGACAGTAAATATGTCTATAATATTTTTCATATAATACGCAATATTTCTCTCTATTATTTTTTTAACCTACTATCTACATATTTGAAGAAAATATTAATAAACATATTTTTTGCGTCCGCTGTTGTCTCGGCTAAAAAAGTATATCATATTTCTCAATATTTCTTGGTGTCCGTGGAAGCCTAATGATTATGGCTACACCTAGTGACCGAAGGATCACAGGTTCTAGACAGGTGCCACTAAAGGCACATCGTATAGATGAAGCCAGTGCACGTTGAATCTGTCAAGGCTCAGTGTCTTCCCGTTGCTGTGGTGCAAAATTTAGGAGAGGGGAGTACTACAGGGGAGTACAATACTATTTGATCAAATGACCAGGTGTCATCCTGGCCATTTGATCAAAGTTCAAAATGAAGAGTGCCATCGTCAAAAGCCCTCTCGTGTTGCTTTACATTGCGTCGTTAATAAACACTTGCGTCAGCTGTCTGGACTAGAAACTATTAATCATATTCAATATTTGTTCGGTTGTAAATACCTTACATATTTCTAAATGTGGTCTTTGTCTTTTCGCGCAGAACCGCCTTTGGTAGAGGCAGTGGTGGGAGGAACGGCGTCCCTTCCTTGCAACGTGACCTTAGAAGATGACGAAGCCACTCTGATCCTGTGGTACCGATCCGACCTTTCCAATCCCATCTACACCCTGGACGTGCGGAATGCCTCCTTAAGCAACGCCCGACGGTTTCCTTCAAGTGAGATGGGAATCAGAGCCAACTTCGACATCTCCAGTCAACCCCCAACGTTGTTATTAAGTAACGTCACCATAAATGACGCCAAGGACTACAGGTGCAGAGTGGACTTACGAAGGTCCAGGACTCTTATTTTGCACAGTAGATTGAGGGTCATAGGTACGTCATCATTCTTTTTTGAATTTATCAATAAGTACTCAGTTTTAAAACATATTAGCTAAGTTGTATACTATTTATCTTGCTCATATATGTGATTGGTTATTTAGCTGGTTTCATTGGCTTAAGGTTGTGTTTCTCAAACTGTGGGGCACAAAGCTTTAGGAGGGGGGGGGGCGTGATACCCCTACGTTGGACGCGCGAGCATATCTAAAAGTCAAAAATAAAAGATTTAAAACAGTAATGAATTTAGTGAAAAGATGCAAAACAAAATACATTCTGACATAATAAAAAATAAAATATACATTTATGCTGATATAGCTATAAATGTATCAGTGCTGTACGATGTATTTGCTAATTAATTTATCAATACTAACTAATAATTACTAGCAACCTCCTATGGAGTTAAATACAAAATTTCACTCCCAAAACTGAATCCACTCTTAACTTTTTCTGACTCCTAACCTGCATGACACACCCCTCAGCGAGTAGCTACTCCCTGATTGGACGAGCGTCTGTCACCCAAAGACACATTTAAACCAGTCGTTTGTCGGCGACCTTCAGTTGGCCGGCGACTAAGCGAGGTGCCGGGTCTTTCCGGCCGCCAAGCTAGCTGCCGCACCTCCATGATTTAGTCGGCTGACCTTATACCTCTAGTATCAGAGGCTGTTTTTGGCTGGCATAGACTATCATCTCTACCTCTATTTATTCTTTGCACCTCACGCACAACACAAAGCAAACAAACCAAAGACTCCAGCAATTTAAATTGTTCTCAAGATTGCATTCCTATTTCTTTTATTTCTTTAATTTATTTTTAAGTTTTTCCCCTCATTTTTATTACCTCAAATCTAACATGGCAAATTAATCAGTAAAGTCAACAACTAATTTGTAAAGATAGGGGATAAAGACCCCTTATGAGATCATGTGCCCCATTGAACATTCTACGTTATACGTTATACAAAATTTATACTTATCTTGATAATTTGTTAGGTTTATAATTTAGTCCTTACGACAAATTACATTATTACTGCTTTCAATACATTGTTATTGTTTGGAGAGGGCGAGATGAAAATTATGACTGGAAATAGGGTCGTAAATGTTGAAAGTTTGTGAAACACTGGTTTAAGGTTCTAGTAAGTGATTGAATATTTACGGCACGCTCTTCAGCTACGCTAGGGCTTTTGGCGACGGTCCTCATAATGTCGTCCATTTTGTTATTCATTTCAGCACTGGAAAGTGCTTCTAAGTAGCTGTGCATACTTTTCATCATCTTCCTTATTTCGGATGACGTGGGATCAAAAGCTGCAATATTTATTTCCAGTTCGTCACTAGAATCTGCATCAATGATATATTTTGAGCTTTGAACAAACTTCAAAATGTCTTTGTCTGCCATAACTAAGGCTGCACACACGTTAGCGCCATTTACTGCAACGAATTCTTTCGATGATACAGTAGTATACTCCAATAATACAGAAACTTTCTCAAACATTTCATTTTGTGTTTCGGGTGTTTTCCGTATTTTTTCATTACAAAAAAGTAAAACATTTTCGTGTTAAGCGATTTCCGTTTCGTGTTAAGAGGAAAAAATTACATTGTAATACATAATAGTTCGTCGGGACCGTTGCATTATTTCGTGTTGATATTTAAAATCTTAAGCGTTTTCGTTTTTAATGTATTTCACTATAGTGCATTCGAGACATTCGGACTGCAGTGTAATCCTCAATCCAACACCTGCGTCTTATGATATGGAAACGAAAAAGGTTGTTTTTATCAAGCTGTGAGTGACTTTACGGTGATTGGCTGAAGCGGTGTAATTAAGGAGGAATGAGTGCCTAAAACTTCGTTCTTGAATTCGATAATTGAAGGTTGTTTCACTTGGAGACAGCTGAGAGACTGCTGTCTGATTGGTTTATAAAGAGTGAGAATAATGAGTTTCATTTGCTGCTCAGTTGTTGTACAAAATAGTATATGAGACTATTTTAAAAGAAGTGATATGCGATACAGTCAAATCTCTGTAAATGTAGAAAAGGGTTGAGGGATTGGAATAAAAAGAAAAAAGAGACTAAAATAGCTAAAGATTTATAAGATATCTCAAAAAATACGCCTATAATGTTTACCAGAAATGGTAGGAAGTCCCATTGGTGAAGAAAAATGATGAATCGGTTACCTCGGTGTTAGAAATTCCGAATTTCTACACAAGAATATATATATATATATATAATATCTGTGTGTGAATTACGTTTATTTGTTGATGAGATGCCATAAATATTTCATGCATATATCATCATAAAATGCGAATATGGGATTTACCGAATTCTTAAATAGTTAAATTAAATAATAATCTTATAATATATACAAGATATATTTATTATTAAAATAAATGTGCATAATACTACAATAATCTCGTATAAAATTTATAATAATAATGTAATATAAAATTAATAATAAAATAATAACATTATGTAAAGTTAAATAATAATAATTAGGTTTAATTTTCTTTATTGATGACTATCTATAAATACTTATTATTTTTCAGTTAATATTTTTTGATCTCACGCTCCTTTTCAAGTCAGCATAGTCTGTTTTTAGAATTTGTGCGTTTTTATTCAATGTCTCCAATATAGTGGCGACAATATGTACCAATTTGTGCTCTACGTATCATTTCACTTAATGTGAAACTATGGACATATTCTTAAATTAAAAGCAGGATCTAACACATATTAATTATTTTAACAAAAACAAACATTAATGTTGAAAAACCGAAACACATCAAGACGTTCCAATATGTAATTTTATAAAGAACATTATTGAAAGGAAATTTATTTTAAATGTCTTATATGTGAAAAATGTAACACATTTTTCTTTGCACTAAAAATAATTTAAAACTTCAAAGAATCAATTGCAGTATTGATAAAAATTTCTCAGCTAATATTTCTTTCTATTAAAATATTTTGTGAAGAATAGTTTTTTTTTTTAGTAATGACTCCTCTTTTATGAAATAAAACGTTGTCATTTTCAACACTTTTAAAACATTTTCGGAATTTTTCAGCTGAAGGAATTTGTTTAACAGATTAAAACTTTTTTTTGTCGGAAAATAAATGAATTATTTTATGGATGAAAGCATCCAAGATTTCTTTTTTCACATCATGAGAATAGGGGGATAAAATTTTAAGGGCTATTTTTATGGCATTCCTGAAATTCTTTCAAATAATTTATCACTATCAAAAATGTCTTCATATTTTTTTACCATAGTGTAAAAGATACTTTTTTGTGATAATGGTTTTCATGAATGCGATTTTAAATTTTTTATTTCGTATTTCATTTTACTCTTCAAAAACCGTTAAAGAATGCACTAAAACATTAAATTTGTGGGAATTTATGTGAACTAAATTTTTCAAACAGCTGTGATATTGCGCATACTCTTGCGTTTTGAAATCTTAGACATTTGTATATCCATAAAAGCTTTTACGAATTTTGCGTTATTGGTGCGTAGTTTTATCTATTTTTAAGTAGTGTAAATTATTTAAATCTGCACTTAATAAGTTTATATTATTTTCTCTTTTATTTATTTCATAATTAGACAAGCTACACTGTCCCTTACATTAAAATGACGTTTCAATCGGAACTTGGCGGAATATTCAAAATACAGCCAAGTTGGCATGATTTTTGGAGAATTTGTGACTTCTCAAAATTCTTTGGAGAAGACTCTGACGTTATAACCAATGACCTTAGCGGATTGTTCGAGAAAGCAAGTGGAAGGTTGCCGAGTACGTTTTACTATTGTTTAACTTGTATTCTAAGGACTGTTTTCCCCAGTAAAATGCACCGCTCATAAATAACTGTTTTGTTCTTTAGAACTAACAGCATAAAGTAGTCTTACCTGGATCTGCTTATTTATTATTTATCAAATGCCTGACCAATGACCATCAGGTCATTAGGAACGAGCTCTCCATTTTTTTTAACAATACAGCCTAAATTTTTAAGTGCAAAACACACGTCCAAATGTTAAGCGTTCATGACTTGTCTAGAATCACACAAAACACATAAATGTGAGACATTCAAATTAAAACGAAACAAAAAAGAACAAAGGCAGAAATGCCCAGTCAATAGTCTAAATTCAGCTACAGCAGTAGCAAGAGAAGAGTCCGAGGCACAGTCAGGTTTTAATAGCGCCATCGAATATTTCTTTTCTTTCAAAAGCACAGGCAGCTGCACAACAAATCATTTTTCGTAGTCGAATTACCTGAGTGAAGAGATAGGTCTTTGGAACACACACACATTTGGAGAATATACATACCTCTTTTCACAAGAGGTCCGCTATCTCATTTCCCCCAAATGTTATAATGTGATGCCACTCACTCGAAACCAGCCTTTGTCTGAATTCTGCTCAGTAGCTTCTCGCAGCTCTGGACTCGGGAACTTTGTTTTTCTAGATTACTCACCAAAAGGCCCGAAGCTTAGAACTCGAGTCCTATTAGCTTATGAATATATCAGGAGAGGAGAGACAGGCACAAGGCTTCAGAAGGTTTAAATGGATGGCCTCGAAATCATCGCCATAGTGCGTTGTATGAGAGACAACATGTAGGTAAAAAAAAATAAGTCACAGAAAACTCCAGCTGAGTGAAGTCCAAAAAAGAGCCACCAGTATAAATATAAAGCCATTCATCAGAAGGCTAAAGAGTAATAATGGTTTGCAATGCGATCGCTTGAAGAGTAGTTGTGCAAATATCATTTTTCATCACATTTAAAGGCATGTCCAATTTAACATGGAGAACCATAAACTCCAGTGCTTACTGAATAAGAAGATTGCATCTACCAGAGAGCCGTTTTAATTTAGTAGTCATGTTTTAAATGATGCCAGAGATATTTCGACAACGCCTTTATTTCCTTTTATTGTTCTAGACAATGCTTGAGGAGAGAATTCAAGATTCAACAAAAGTCTTTTAGACGTGAACTTTGTCACTTCGCCTTTTCCCTTAATAGTGGACACGAGATTTTTTTACCAACACTAAAAAATGGTACTACCTAAAGAGGTTATTAGATGTGTAAAGAGTGACAAGAGCTCTGGCCCGGATAATTTCCAACCCGATTTTCTGAAACAGTTTGACAGAAATCCAATATCTGTATTATTCGAGCATTTTTGTACTAGAATTGGAGCACTGGTGTTCCAGCGATTTCGAAAAAGGCTATCATTATTCCTTTACTTAAAAGTAATAAACCATCGGATAATTTTAATAAATGTCGACACATTCCTAAACCCATGGAAAGAATGATTACATCTCGTCTAAGCTGGTTTCACAAGTCTAATAACCTCATACCCCCCAACTCGGCCGGATTTAGATATTGGATGCCGTCAAACCAACAAGTTACTTTGCTGAATCAGTCCATAAAGAATGCTCTCGATCAGAGATGATCTTTTTGGCTGTTTTTGTGGGATTTGAGGCTGATTTTGATAAGGTTTGGTGACTCAAATGAATCCTGAAATTACAAAACATGGGTATATGCATTAATATGCTTTCTTGAATCAGAAGTTTTCTTTCACAAAGTTTCTGCTCCACTCGTTTTCGGGATTATGTGTCTAATTTTAAACATAGTGAAACTGGCTTGCCTCAGGGCATTGTAATAAGTCCCATTTTATTTAAGATTTTTACAGATCACTTACCGCGTATATTGACTTCTGATGGACTGACTTGTGCTGCACTTTTTGTGGACGACTTTATTATTTGGTGTTGAACTCCTAAACGAAAACAGTCCAAGCTAAATACTGTTTTGAATAAGTCTCTTGAGAGGCTGTAGAGCTGGTGTTTGGAGAATAATGTGACTATAAATCTCGAGAAGACTACTATATATAACCAGTATTTTAACTTAAATATAAGCAGCCTTTCAATTCTAAACTTGCTTACAGATGTTCTTGCTTACGCCATAATGTTTCAACTTATTTTTGATGCATCTTAGATAATCAGTTGGAATGGACCAAACATGCTAAAGACGTTGTTACAAAAGCTAGAAAGAGACTCCCCATTCTCAAGAAACTTGATTTAGCTAAATAGGAATGTGGCAGAGCTTCACTTAATATTGTAATGAACGGGCCGCCGGGTTCATTAATGTTTGGGAGTAAGAATAAAGGGCAGCCATAGTCAGAACAATTCTAGTTTAATATATATATATATATATATATATATATATATTCCTTACTAAATATTAACAACTTAATTTGGGAAATGCACCTTTAATTTAGTTTAAGGAAAAACGCGCAGTAGAAGTTATATTTAATATTTCATAAGGTTCAATTAACTCACGCTTAGCCCTCTTTGATTACTAAAGGTCTGAATTATCGTAATTCCTTTCTCAACAATTTGACCTCTGGTCAATGTTATTCACAATTAAGACTTGTTAACTAAATTGCCAATTAACAAATCTTTAAATATTAAGCAATTTCTCGTCGAGCCACTGTCGACTAGCTTTCCACTACTTTACGCTATAATCACTAACGTCTATCATCTAACTCTAACCCCTCTCGCTTTCTCGAACTAAAAAGTTAATGCTTAAATATAAGACTTCATTTACGTAAACTGCGTATTCCTCTTCGGGAGAAATTTTTCAATGCAACAATATTTAATGAAATAGTTTTTCCCAAGATGATTTGACCCGTTACAACATTACTTTTAAGATTTATGCCCCGCCGATTGTAAATAATTTTAATGAGACGCTGGTCTCTAAAATTATTTACAAGTCATTTTTAAGTGATTTGAATCAGTGCTGTCCAACATTTTACCTAGGCAAATCAGTCAACGTCGCTGTCGATGGAAGGGGTGTAGATTGTTCTAATTATTCTAGGTTATTTAATTGTTTCTAGATTGTAATATCTTTAGTTTAATTGTATTTAAATATGACTTCAAAATAAAATACGGTTTAATATAGAATATTTAATATAGAATATAAAGTGATTTCCCTAAAAAGTCGTACAAACCGGTGAGAATTACACCACAGTGAATAAAATAGAAATAATTTAACCTTCCTTGTGCGAACCGGCACTATTTGATCCACAGACCGGTACCGGGACCAACCTGGAAGTTGAGGGCCACTGATTTAAATGATTCGATTTCGTGGAATATATTAGAATATATTTCGAATGATCTTCAAAAATGATGCCAACTTGGCTCTATTTCCAATATTTCGCCAAATCATCTTCGAAATGCCGTTATAATGTAAGGAACGGCATTGCTTGCTAATATTACAAATTTTATCATAAATAAATGCAATAGAAAGTACTATTAACTTATTAAATAGGCAGATTTAAATTTACACTATTTGAAGATAAAATTAAGCACCATTTACCCACAAAATTCATAACAGTATATAATGAAGGCCTATGAATTACGACTATAAAATTTTCCCTGCATTATGTCTTTTTACTTAAATTGTTTATTCTTTATCTTTTCTCGGAAAACTAACCTGCAAGATAAACTCTGCTTCTCGGATCAATACGTCAAAAGAAATTTTTTACATCATTAATACTGTTCTCAAGGGGGATGCTTCTAGGAGATAATTGTGTTTGGAACAAATTAACAACTTCTACGCACAAAACAAATTGCACAGTGTAGAGACCACTTTAGAAGTTAATTGACCACGAAGTAATGTTTCCTGAACTCAAATTCTCCTGTCTGGTCTACTATTTTGCATTTCATTACAGTTGTACATATTGTTTTTAATCTTTAGAATGCTGTGATGTTGTTCTTGGATTTTTTGAAAGGAATTCGCACTGAAATAAGGAAAATTAAAAAGTTTAGCCTTTAATTTATTTTTAAATCCTTCAATTTGAAAATATTAAGTTATTTTTTCAAATTTAATTAGTTTTATTAACCATTTCTATTTCATTAAATATAAGTATTCCAATCTATTTAAAATACATCATGTATTTATTAGCTTATTTGTGAACAATTTTACCACGCTCTTAGAAAAAAAAGTTAGGCAAAAAAAAAAAATTAAGCATTTTAAGATGCACTCGATACGTATATGCATGAAGTACTCTAATAAGAAAAGAGGGAGTTTCTGTTTAATAAATCGTTCAGCATGATATTAAAAGAACAAAATGTTACAGCAATGCACATAAAAAGCCAAATATATGTGTGTATGTTAGTCTATATGTATAATGTAGAGTTTCATGATAATACTTCACATACAAGGCCAAAAAGTATACGACCTTTGGCCTGAAAAAAAACTTAGCTACTTTTTGGTACAAGCCTTCTAATCAAATACAAATCAGGCCATTTGCTCTTTCAGACACTTAGGCCAGCATTCTTTCCACTGCCAAAAACACTTTTGGAAGGTTTCTTTGGAATGCTGTTCTACTCCACGTACACACACACACACACACACACACACACACACACATATTATGCATTATCTCATCTAAACTCTGAAAACGGGGTATTTTCAATGGCATTTTCCATTTCGGGAAAAGCTAGAAGTCGCCAAGACTCGGGTTCAGCAATGGTATTGTCCAGTATTCCCTAGGCACCTGCAATATGGAGTTCTTACTTTTCCACGGTCAAAAACTTGAGATTTTTGTCCTGGGAATGATTCTGGAATTCACCTTGTACATATATTTACAAGTATCTGTAATTTCACAAATTTTTTAAAGCTATAAGCAAAAATAAATCAGGAATAGTGATAGCTTTTATAATTATTTTTATTCACATCTCTATATCAAATAAAAATTTTAAACTGACTCATCTCAGAGTGAAAAAGACCGACTAGTTTTTCTTCATTTGAAACACTGTAGATTTATTTTTATTGTGGCTGATGATTTGATGTTCCTTCTAACGATAGTTATATAGCAATGTGTGTCTGTGTACTTGCAATTTTAAATCAAAGTAATATTTATTTTTTTAAAAAAATAATTAAATGTATTGTTTTTACATTTTTATAGAATTTGGAATCGCATAATGAAAACTAATTTCTTAAATTTAATTCATACCATACTAGTAGCGCACACAAAATCTTTTCAAGAGGGAAGGGGAATTCATGGACGAATGTCCCTCAACTTGTATCATACCTCAAGACAACACCAATTGGTTCTGCTGATTTTATCGACTTTGTTTTCAAAAAAGAGTCAAAAAGAAATCATTTAATTAATAATTAGCATAGATTAAAGAATAAATTGTTAATTACAAGTACTTAATTAAGTTTTACGTTATATATGTATATAGGATTATCATCACAATCGAAAAAAACTCAAGGGCTTTGGAGTCGGGTCTGGGCCCCTAGTACACCCCCCTTGTGTGCGCCACTGTACCATACAAACAGTTTATAAATCAGCTGTTGCAAGATAAGAAGCATTTTAAAATCACTTTTATGATTTTTTAATTTTCTTAAAACATTCCATATATGATTTACTTTTTATGATAGTTTGAGCAACTATTTCGTTTCACTGATTACGTATATATTTGGTTATGCAAGTAAAAATAAATATACAGAATCATTTGATTTTTTTATTTAGATTTTTAGATAGATTTTTATTAAAATGCTATCACGTCTATTTTTAAATTAGGTTCTGCTTTCCATTTTACCTAAGCGTGTGGACGGGGTAGTCTATTGATTATGATCACAAACTAAAGGTGGGAGGGTCATGAGTTTAATTTCAAGTTCAATTGAAGAACATCCGTGTTGAGGAGTTGAAGTAGGTTAAAACTGCCTAGGCACAAAGTCCTTCCGTTGGCGTGGTGTGTTAGATTGAAAAGAGGGTGTCGGCTCGTGTGTCGACCTCGTCACCACCGTGGTTCAAAATGTCTACATTTGTCGCCAACATAGCGCTTGTGTTGATTTATGTAGCGATGTTAATGAACACTCACTACTAATATATATACATAGATATATAAACAACACACAAACTAAAAGATAATGATATATTTATTAATATTTATGGCAAATGAGAAGAATTTAATTTCAATATTATAAAAGTACCACATTGAGAGAGTAACGTACATGTTTCTATATTCAGAAATATTGTTATTAATTACATACAACGGAATAAGGTTCTAGTTTTAAAAAAAATCAGAAAAAAAACTATAAGCAATTCACTAAATACTAAACACTAAATATTTAAAAAATACCTAATTAATTTTATTAATCGTTACTTGAATAAAGAAATTCTAAATAATAAGGATTATAAAATTCCATAGTTTGTTAAATTTATGACAATAAACTATTAATATTCTTTCTAGATAGATATAGTTACCTCCAAATTCTAATTTTAGATAAAATTACTTATCCCCTTGGTTTTTTTTTTAATCATATATAATTTTAGTGTCCCTAAGGTAATGGTAGTATGTTTACATTTTTTTTTATTTTTATTATTTTCATACTTTTGCTAAGTGCTACTATTCAGCCATTCCCATGCCTAGAATTTCCATTTGGGTTCAGAATCTGGCAATAACTTGTCTATTGTACTTAGATTTAACGCGGGATCTGCATTTTTGAATGCAATGTTTAGGTAAGTTACCTTTTCCTTGTAATGGATTTAGATATGCTATTCATTATTTTCAATAGGATTTTGGTCAGGATTATTAAAAGAGGGAAGGTTTGGCTGGCCACAAAACATGTTCAACTCCACTTTCATATAAATTATTTTATATATAAGCCGTCCTAAGCCAGCAATGTTTATAATACTGTAGCATCCGCATATTTTTATATTTAACTCTATTGTTATTTTTTTCAAATATTCTTCCTAAAATCTATTGTCTGGCTAACATGCAATTTAATTTTTTTTTCACTTTTTATTAATGTTTATTCATCCCTCAATAGTAGAGAAATTGTGATTCTCTCTCTCTATATATATATAGTATGTATACGTATATTTCAGGTTTGGAAAAATTGAATAAAAATTAAGGGATTAATACTCGAAAATTAAAAGAATAAAGCTAACTTTTTACTAAAAGAGTAGGGGTTTAGGGTGAGTATGAGAACTTAAAGGCAGAGGGCGCCGGTTGAGATGAAGAATAATGCCGGTAATTCCTTGCTGCGTGTACGTCTTTTGTTCTAATAGTTTAGGCGCAAAATGACAGTGTTATTGGAATATTTGGAAGATAATGGAATAAAATTATGCTACTTTACGATGAGTATCATTCTCTGCATGCAGGCTTGAAGAATGCCATACATATATATAAGCAAAAACCTTTACAATATCTAAAATGAATAAGCGTTTATCACTTTGAACACTATTTCAAAAGCCATGTCAATGATACTTTACATTAATAAACTGTAAAAACTGTAAATTGTTCATAATTTTAAGGATTTTCAAAATGAGCTTGACCATAATACATTTAATTCCCCATTTGCAAATTTCACTTGATATATTTTTCTTCATTATTGCAATTTAATTTATCCCAGGCGATATAGTAGTTGTTTATTTTAGTAGGCTTTTTGTTGTTTTCTTCAATGATGGACCAGCTACGATTGCTTCCTTTTTTCTTTTTATTAATCCACACAACATATATAAGCTATTTACAAGCGCAGCAAAATTGAAATATTATATGATAGTGAGCTTCAAAATGTTTGAGTTCTATTATTGCTCACGTCAGCATGTTACAGAGAAAGAAATTCTCGTCAAGCTTCTTCCACAGAAGTTCTCATCTGCCGGACAGCGCGGCAAGGAAAATTATTTACATTAGTGCGCATGACGTTGGCACGCATGCGCCAACAGTAGTTTTTGTAGCAGAGTACTGTGCCGTAGATCATGGGTCGGAATCCGGAAGAAAAGACAGATGTCCTTGTCAATATATAGGGCTTGTGCTACCTGGAAGCATTCCTAATATTCGTCGAGCGGAAAATCTTTTCTTAACATTGGTCTAAGGGAAAGAGAGATGGGGCTAGACATTTTTCAGTGTGTTCCTACAAAATTGGGGCGGAACGTAGCCAAAACGTATTGTCACCTGCATGGTACACAAAGCTGCGGGTAGTGAGAGATGTAAAAACTAGCCCAGTGCAACTATGGATATTGTGGGCCTTGATCCGACACACACTATCTATCAAGTAACATATGAAACAACAATAATATTTCATTTATAGAACACATATCCCATTATATCATTTTAACTTTAATGATTATTAATGAAACAAATAGCAATTAAAATGTTTTATAGTTTGCAATTTATACTAAATTATTCAATAAAATATTAACAGGGAATTTTTCTTCTCATTTTTGTGCATTCATGTCTTTACTAGAACTATTTTTTCAACTTCCACAAATAAAATGTCTCACCGTTTAACTATTACTCCAATCTTGATTAGTTTATAACTAATTTAACTCTTTATAATTAAATTCAATGTATTTTAAACAAGTTATCGGCGAATATTTAATTAAAAATAATGTTACTTAAGTTAATTTAATTGTAACTTAATATACTGGTAGCAACTTCCAAACTCCTATTTTTCCAAGAAAGTAACAACTTTATCCTGGTGGGGGAATTTAAAAGTTCCAAAAATAACACATTCATTCTCACTCGAATGATTCCAAAGAAAAATTTCCTTAATCTTCCTTTTCTTGAACGAAAGTGTCGACATCTTGCGACCTACTTATCGTGTAAAAAAGTCGGAAGGGAGAAGTTGACAAAAAAGAAGGGATTTAGCTCGTTTAAGTGGAATTCCTGGATTTTGTAACTCGGTAGCTGAAGATTTCGTTTGTTCTTATCACCGATTATGTATGCGTATGCTATTTTAAAATATTTAAAATTAAAAGTGTGGAGACGCATACGATTAAAAGTTAAAAATATTGATTAAAAATGAACGGAATAAAATTAGAAGTATACAGAAATGTAACACATATCATATTGCAATGTCAAAAACTTCCAATACAACCAGTTTTTTTTGTCCAATTTTAGAATATATAAATATACGCATATGATATTTCACTTAAATTTCCTCTTAAGAAACTTTTTAATTTGTAATACTACTGACACTCCAGTACTCTCGCGTAGATAATTAACTGCAGCTTAACCGCCTAACGGGATATAATCGTAATTTCCTCTCTTAAAACTTTAAACATCAGCGTATTTAAATTAAGATTATATAAGACATCATCCTCCGATTATCTAGACCATAGATGTTTTTTAACTGGCACCCCCTTTTCTAGTAAATATTTCCATAGTGCCCCCCTTTTCTAGTGAATATTTCGATACCATCCCCTCCCACTCTAGAGAAATAAGAGTGTACATAATACATGGTGAAAACAAGAGTTAAGTTTTAAAAAATATCCTATTACTAAAAGAATATGTTTTTCAATTTCATTTTTGTTTTCTAAAGCCCCAATTTTTTTACTTGCGAATCTGAAATATCTATTGCCACAAATATATTTAAATGTGTAATATTATATTTTTTAGTCATAGGTAGATATTGTTGGAATTGAAACGTTACTAAATTTCTTCCTCATTTAAAAGAGTGGAATAAAAGTTTTAGCTTACCTGTTATAAAGACAGGCAGGGGTTTTGAGGATACAAAGTTATTCATAAGAAAAACTATCGCTTTCAAAATAAATATAAATTGTCAGTTTCAGCCTTTAAAGAATCACGTTAATTCCTGGTTAATATAATTAATTATGTTTCTTGGATAATATACGTAATGAAATGCAGTGGACGAAACATGTTTCCTACTGTTCACAGACAAAGACAACACGTGAACTACAGAAATTAAAATGCACTATATCATTTAATGTAATGTAGGTCTGAATGTAATGTCATCTTTAAGTTTTTCTTCTACTTCCCGAGCTACTGAAGTATGTGAATTTCCATACATGTGATATAGAAATGATTTAAATGCATACAATCAACATAAGGTAAACAGTATTAAAGATTACTTTTGTTAGTACATAATCAGCGTGTTTTTTTAGTATTTTTTGGTTTATCTGCTCAAGCCCCTCCGTGCCATCTCAACGCCCCCTAATTTTCTCTGGTTCTCTTACTGCGCCTCTGAAAGCCCCAAACGCCCAAGTTGAGAACCTATGAACTAGACCAAACAAAAGAGGCGTCTTCGAAAGTACTGTGAGGTTTTGAATTTGCGGTTGCCGCTTGGTATAATACTCCTGTTTTTCTGGAAAATTCGCAATGTGCTTTGTATTCATCATAATGATCCTTTAATGTTTGTTGCTACGTACATGTGCTTTGTTGTCCCATCTTCTAAGTGAAATAAAAATGGAAAACCATCTACAAGACTAGGCCTATCACTTTACATCACGTACACACCATCACCAAATAATACAATTCAAAAATAAATGTAGCCTTACGATATCACCGTTCATGACACACATATATACTGGGTGTCCCAAAACAACCGCATAATTTCTGAACAGCTAGATTCCTCGTTGGAAGTACATAAAAACTGCCCGAAGAAGCATTCCTGTACGATCCATAGATTACGAGAAAAATACGAAAAACAAAGTATGGCGTCACTTCCGGTGCAAGAAAAAACTCTTTATTGCACATATCAACAACAGTATTTGCATATCTTTCCAGTCAATGTTTAAAACGTTCGTCGCGCATGTCGCGTCATGCATGCCCGTGCCGTGGACTGACGTTAATCCGCCATTGAACTGGTATTTAAAAGTCTGCATCTTGCAGCTACCGGTAATCTTCGTATGGTGGCCATGTAATCCGTTCGTGACTACTGCGACATACCTTGCGACTACTGTGACATTCCATCTCAAGGAACTGGTGTATCTAGACGTAGTGACAACACAAATGGACTTAGTTGCTCGTCTGCATGCTGCTTGTCCTTTGGTGGCTCCACGATGCTGCGACGTGTGATGACAGCCATTCCACGGCGTGCTCAAGCCTGCCTCGACATGCACGGTGAACATTTTGAACATCTGCTTTAAATTGTGCATATACTGCTGTTGATATGTTCAATAAAGTGTTTTTCTTGCACCGGAAAAAAAAGTGTCATCATACTTTGTTTTTCGTATTTTTCTCGTAAACTATGGATCGTACAAGAACGCTTCTTTGGGCAGTTTTTATGTACTCCCAACGAGGAATTTAGCTGTGCAGAGTTTATGCGGTCGTTTTGGGACATCCTGTATAGAGAGAGAAAGAGAGTCAAATTTCTCTACAACTGAGAGATGAATAAAGAATAATCAAAACTGAAAAAAATTGAAATTACTAGATAAGATAACCATGCAATAGATTTTAGAAATGATGCATGAAAAATTAAAATAATAAATATAAAAATATGATAGCTGCATTATTATAAACATTGCTGACTTAAAGACACAGCGATATATAAAATAATTTATATAACATGAACACGTTTTTTGGTCAGCCAACTTTCCACGTTTCTTTTAAGGTATCCGACTACTTGCGACAACTTTAAAAAAAAGGAGATATAAGGATTCTTTTCTTGTTTTTAGATTTGTTTAGTACATTTTAAGAAAAATATGTTGAAATTACGAAGAGAAGAAGAAATTATTATTACTAAATTGGAAAAAAATGGATAAACATTTAGAAAAAATAACATAAATGTGGCCCATTATGTACAAAAAGTTAATGAAAAAATTTTCAATTTTTTAATTCTGATGTGTTGCTATGTTATTCATTTTTGAAATAACTTTCAGGATAAGAAATATTTTAATTTTTACCATAACTAGAGCACTTTATCTTAATTATTACATGAAATTGCTTAAAGAAATAGTGATTATATTAACATAAGGGTCTGTAATATTTGTAATAAAACAGTGATTGATAAATCTGATGGTTGAAACACTTCTATTATTATGCAAAATATACACAAAAATTTTCAGTTTATTTTTTTCAAAACATTTTTAGCAATCACTGGCCCCTATGAGTATTAAAAAAAACACATTTCAAGTAAAACGCGTTTTAAAGTAGGACATCTTACTAAAAGCAATAGCATCTGCTTTTACTAAAATAATTGTAGTTTTTGTTCTAGTGAACGGAAATAATAAACTTGATATTTTTATAAAGCTAATAAGGTGGCCCATAAATAAAATCATAAAAGAAATTTGTCATTTTTTGGCATAATTCACAATTTTAGAGTAGTTGGATATCTTAATAATACTGAACAAAACCTATTGAAGATAATGGATAGGATATCTATATCCATTACAGTAAAAAGTAACTTATCTAAAAATTGCATTGAAAAATGCAAACTATTGTATTCTCTAAAATTGACACTGACCTAGAGTGGTGAAGTAGAATTAAGTTAGCTTTATGGGTCTCAAACCTTCCACTTAAGCAGAAACTTTATACATAATAGTGCAAGAAAAATTGTATATATATACAGTCCACTCTCGATAAATCAAACCTTCGATAGTACGAACCTCTCGATAATTCGAAATATATGCTCAGTCCATAGAAAAACTCTTGATATTTCGAACTAAAACAATGCGTTTGGGTACACTCAATAATTCGAAGTAAAATCTGTGGTTTACCAGTCTACAACACGCAATATATATATAAATTGAATCGACAATTTGAACACTCTCTATTATGTACAGTCCTGCTGCAAACAGGTTGGAGCTTATAACTTTGTGATGTATTGTCTGTGGGTCTCCCTTGTAACGCAGCCTTTTAATGACCATCTGTCTGCTACCTCTTCTTAGTGCTTTTTGGTTCATCAGGCAAAAACACATTTTTATTGCTTTCCTTCTTCAAGTGGATAATAGACCAAATGCACCTGTCGTCAGCTGTCCATATCTTTCGTTTAACGCGTGGTCTTGTTACACATGTGTTTAGAAAGGATGGCCCACTATTGTGAAGAGATGCATAGGATTGTGTATGAATGTATTCTTTTTATGCAGGACTTTTAACTTCTGCATAATATATGTAATTTTTAAAAATTACTTTAAAATAATTTTATACATATGTGCAATTGTTGTTTTATTACATAGTTTCAAAATTAAATGTTAGAAAAAAATATTCTCTTCGTGTATTTTACGAGTTCCTTTCTAACCTCTTGTTTATTCGAACTCTTGATAGTTCGAAGTTTTTTATTGGTCCCTCCAACTTCGAATTATCGAGAGTCGACTGTATATATAAAATTGTAGAAAAAAATCAAATTGAAACAGCCTAGCTATTTTACATATATATATATATATACATAAACTGGCTAGGCTGTTTCAACTTGTTTTTTTTCTACAATTTGTGACGGGGCTATTCGCGAGATATTTTCACTAATCCTCTTGGGGAAACTTTGGGGCTAGCATTTATACTAATTCACAGCCTTTCAAGAAAAACACGAGATAGATATATGTTAATTAGTTCGACTATATAAAGTCTATATATATATAAGTTTTGTAGATGTAAGGAGAGAAGGAGCCGTGATGCCGTCAAGTAAGTGTGAACACTGGAGAATTTACTTCACAAACTTAGCGCGCGTTTAAAAGGTAATTTCTGAGATTAAATTATTAGATTGAAGATTTAAGATAGTAGATTCAGATTCGGCCAGAGGTTCATTAGTGATTGTTCTCCTTATCTATTTCTGGTAGTCGGGTTCACTTAGGATTGAATATTAGGATTAATCGACGCTTTAAATAGCACTCCTAGGTTTCTTCTTATAATTAAACTTGTCATTGTTTAAGTGTTTGATCAGAGCTTGAATAAATAAATCTATTTGTTATTATGGCGTTTGTTGGTGATATTTCGTTTCCCCCAACACCTAGAGACGCGCTGAACAGAGGGAGAGGGGTCCCAGTTAGGACCCCTCCCCCACAAAATTTTCTTGCACAATAATGTATAAATTTTCTGCTGAAGGAAAAAAGTCTGTGTCCCATAAAGCTTAACCCCACTTCACCACTCTACGTCATTTTACAATTTTAGAAAATGCATTAATTTGCTATTTTGCTCAACTGACTTTTTATATATTTACTTATATTTTGGTTTGTTACCTATTTGGTAAGCTTAAATTCACACTCCCCACCCCAATTATTTATTTGGAGGGTATTAAGATATTGCTTTACTGCTATTTGGAGTAAATATATGTCTACAACAGAGACAACTTATTTCGTGAACAATCATTCTGTGCAAACACTGAATTCAGATCTCGCACAATTTTTCTTAAAATACCCATTGCAGAACAAAGTTTATAAAAACCATCAATCATTAGCTAAGTTTATTGTAAATTAGTTCAATGAGTCTTTTATCGAATCTATTTACTGTCTTTGCCATTCTGTTTTTAAATGTTTCGGATAAATTATACTGGAATGAGTCAACGTATTTTTCAATTAAAATTCCTAACAGAAAGGAAATGAGATTAAAAAAGTGGAACGATGTGGGAAACAGCTCATGTGAAGATTACCAAGTTATTGGGAGTAAGGGAAATTTTTGTCATTTTTTTTCTTCCAAGAAGAGCTAAATTATTTTCCCTTTTATTTAAAATTTAATCTAAAGTATAATGTCCTATATGAGTTGCAACTGTTTGCCAGTTTTTGGCAGCTTATCTCACCCCCTTGAAAAGAAGTTATCTATTTTGGAGACAATTGATTGTTCTATTGTCATTTGGACACCTCATAATTCAATATTTATTCGTATCAGGAAAGTTGCGTTGCCATCTGAACGTATGATAGTCAGATGGAGCAATATGAGGAGTATATGCTGCATGATATAAAGTTTTGCAGCACAACTCTGCAATTTTTTACATGATATTTCTTTGTGTAGTCTATCGTTTACATGATGAAAAATCATACCCATTCTGTTGGCCAAAGATGGACGTTTATATTGAATTTCTTTCATCAAAACATCAAGTTATAAGCAGTAATTTCATTTTGCAAATAATAGTGACCTCCTATGCCCTTTATAACTCACCAACAACACCACATAACCTTCTCCTGATGCACGCTAGCTTTGGGTTTGGATTGTGGTGTCTCCCCTTTGTAAACCTGTGTTTTTTTTCTAACTTCGTGTTTGTACATTATCCACTTTTCATCTCCAATTACCAAGTGGTACAAACACGGTTCCCTTTTGTGACGAGCAAGATTTGAATAGCATATCAAAATTCTGTCGATTAAAGTTTTCCCCTTAATTCATGGGACACCCAAACAGAGAATTTGTGCACGAAATCAAGCTTTTCAATGTGATCCAAAGCAGTAGTCTGATTAATTCCAAGCTTGAAGCTTACTTCTGTGGAAGTTAATGTGCAATTTCTCCTGATCATACTGTGTAGCTCTTCGTCACTAACATTTAATTATTTTCTTGATCTAGGTTCATCTTTCAAAGAAAAATCACTCAAGCAAAATTTATAAGCTATCATTGACATTTTCGAGCTGTTACTGCTTTCTTTCCAAACATATGGAACAAAATTCTTTTTGCCCCCATTACGTTTTGCATTTTTGAAACTGGGGCAACAATCAATTTTAAATGCACTTTTTCTTCTCTCATGTTGACATTTTCACAAGTTAAAAAACTATCTACAACACAAAGACAATCAATGAATGGTATACTAAGCTAGCTGTTTAAATCGGTTTCATTCGGATCCAAATTCTTGCTAAGGATCGACAATGCATAAAATTGACCGTGCCAAAAACGAGTGAACCTTCTCTAAAACCCCCGAAAACACGAAAACTCTCGATTCCGCACTTTAGCGTGGATAGTCAGCTAATCTGCACATTAATGTCTTTCGAGCTTTAACGGTAACATGAACATATCCCTAATATAATGCCCTGCACATAAAATAATTTTTAACCAACCCTCTGCCTCCAGAGAGTGTGCTACATTACCAAATAATTCCAACGATTCACACGAATTAATTTCCTCGTTTCGCCTCAAATAAGATTTATTGAACGGTTTTCCTAAGCACAGAATATTAACTTTTTACACGCGAGCTGTGTTTAAAAGCAAAACATTCTTAATAACAGTTTTTGTTCCAAACATAAAACTTACTAAGTGTTCTACTCAAAGACATTTTGTGACCTACTTCATGCTTCTCACCCTTTCCCTGGAAAAAAAAGAAAGGGACAAAGTGGAATAAAAATATGTTTCCGAACTATTCTTCATTCATCTATCGCTTCCGATTCCGCTCATCCCAAATTTTATTTTTAGAGTTTTTCTCCTTCCATTTATTCCCTTTTCTGCCTCGTCATTTTCCCCATTTCCCTGCACGCAACTATAAATCTATTCCTTATCGCTTCCATCCATCTCTTTTTATCTGGTGTTGCGTTGTTTGGAGGTTATTTATGGACATTCGCATGTTAACGTATTATGCTTTGGTCGGGAAACATATAGCAAGGGATCATTTTTGTCACTACAAGTGTTTGCTGTAGGGATTGTCATTTATCTTTTAATTTTGTATGGAATCAAAGATTTTGGTACATGCGATATAGAAATAAATTTATTTTGAGTATAATATTCGGCAGTGGTGTGTGAACTTTTCCAGGGTGCGGGCTACTTATAATGTTTTTAAATTTTTGAGATCTGACTTACAATTGTATATTTTCTTTTCTTTTTTCATCACTTCAGGATCGGGTGATTTTTTTTTCTGTCAAGCCTGATTCCAATTCAAAATTGATTTCAAATCACTACATGAAAATCGACGAAATTTAAAATTTATAAACATACCGGTTTTTTTTTAAGTTCCAAATTAGGATCCCTCTGGTATAATCACGAGCCTCAGAAAGGGAGAAACACAATCTCGCGCATATGATACATTTGTAACGTTTTCCCTCCTAACATCTGCAAAATCGGCTCCCTTGTAGATAGCATTAAGCAGTTTACATTTACACATGCACCCCTAAAATACTGCGGAATCCCTTCATCTGAGATCACGAAGTCATCTGATGGCCGTGAGAAAAATAACGCTGGAATGCACATGGAAGCCTTAACCTTGTGTGTAGTTTAAAGTGTCAGAAGCACCCCCCACCACCACCACAAGAGAGTGGAGGGACAGTCCACTTTGAAAGACTCAAGGCAGATTGTATTGCCTCCCCCATCACAAATAACACATTCCTTAGAATGGAAATAGTCAATAGTTTTAATAACATGTAACCAAATGTACATATTTTAATTAATCGCTGTGGATGTAACTAAGCATCAATTTAATATCTTAAGTCTCACGCAACACATCAATTATCCGAAACTCTACACCGTGTTTCCTGAAGTGATCACATACATGTGATCATAGTCCTAAGAGAGTTAACACTTGTTTTCGACATTGTATCCCTCTTTAACGATATGAAACATTACTATAAGACCATAGAGCGTGGACGTATTAAACCCAGCAAGCAGAGAACATACGTGAAACGATGAACCTGAAATCGACGTATGTACTTAATTTAATCACTGCGAAACCCCACACCATCTCGGGGCAAGACATCAATACGAGAATCCAATCCCGTGAAAGCGCGGAATGTGGGGTTATGTCTCAATAGCAATCCCGTGCTGCCGTGGAAAAAGCTGATAATCAATATCTATTCTTCAATTCAGTCGGCGAGTGGGGAAAAACTCGTTAAAATGGCTGAAATCGCAGTGATCACTTTTTTACCTTACAACGGCAGTCAATGTGCTTAGTGTCATCGTGTGCTTTCGAAGAAGGTACAGGTGTCGTCTGCACATTTATCGAATCGTAAACACAGTCGCATTGATCGGCAAAAGCTGGTTATCCAGTCTAGTTGGCGTTTGTGTATCATAAATACGTTTCCTTTAGTATGAGCGTCCTAGGTTTTAGTGAAGATGGTCACCTGAAAATGTCTTTGTGGGCCACCTCTGATATTGGGTCTCTGGAAAGTATGGATACACTTTCAAAAATGATTTGGAAATAAAGAAAAGATTTTCGCTTATATACGGTTCCTCACGTTCCATAAAGAAATGCTTCAAGTTTCTGCTTAATGAAATGCAAACAAGATGGTGCAACGCCCATGTAACATTTTTCTTTCAAAAGGCCTTCACCGCAAGAACCAGCATAAGTTGTAGAAGGGTTTACCTAATTTAAAACAAGAACACAAGTGCAGAGTGAACGTATCAACCTTCAAGATCCTTAATGCTTACGTAGGATGAAAGTTTTATGATGATAGGTAGAGTATTGTCAAAAATAAAATCTGTGTCCTAACAGTAACTAACATGACGTTACTCGTGTATATTTGATATGTTGCACGCACTAAACGTGCGCACATTGAAATCGTTCCTTAAAACAGTGTTGAAAACTTTGATGTTTCCTTTATGGAACATATAAAACAGAAAATGATTACCTAAAATTGGAAAGTATAGCCATACGTTTCGGACAACTGGTATACTTTTACTGAAAGTAGTGTTTTATATAGTTTTGGTCCCCGTCTCCTACCTCTATTAAATTCTGTTTTGTGTGATTTGTAACGATCAACCATAATTACATGAATTAACATTTCTACGTATCATTTAGTCCTATTTTTTGTATTTCAGTTCCACCCAATGAACCGATCATGATGGACGAGCACGGACAACACCTACACGATGTCGTGGGACCTTACGATGAAGGATCGACCCTGACTTTTATTTGTGAAGTTGATGGAGGTAAGCGTTAACAGCGGCTGTTTAGTCACTAATCTATTATTTACCCAATGGGTATTAATGAAGCATATATACGCCAATGAGAGGTTTTGTCTAAGATGGTGTAAACGTATATACACGTCAATGATAAGCTGTGTTTAAGGTGCTATGAACGTATATGTCCGTTTTTTTGTTTTTTGCAACAGGTGGTAAGGCTGTTTACGAACGTCAGCCTTTGGGTTGGGTTTTGGGAAGTGGGGTCTTCTGTCGGCAGTAAATAGTATTAAATTTAGCCTGCACCTTAAGTAGAAGTGCCGAAGCAAATATTTTTCCAAAAGCTGGTAAAATTACGATAATCCAAAATAGTGGTTATACCTGATGAAATAGAGGAAGTTTTAACGAATGTGGAATCAAGAGCAGTGCAGACAGTGAAAATGAAGGTAGAAACAATCGCCAGAAACAAGGTTTGGTTCTTAGAGGGGATGAAACAATGTGTTGTGAAAACATGATTTAGTCAGTGAAATAACTTGATTTAATGTTTTTAGAACATATTCTGATGAAATGTTCTAAATAATTGTCTTGAATTTTAAAAAAAAATGTTGGGGGGGGGGTGAAAAAATCACTACAACAGGAAAACAGGAATTTTAACCAACTGCTCAAAAGGGTAAGGGACAGTTTTTAATTAATTGTTTATTTACACGTTTTTTTGTGTTGAGAAATCTCCTTTGATTAAATATGTTTCGTTAGAATATATTTAGTAAATGTATAATTCCGTGAGAATAATTGCTGTAAATCGGGGATAGGCATTATTAAAATAAGAAATAAATAACATAAAATATAAACTTTGTCCCGGTACCTGTCAATTTCATATCACAGTATCAGTATAATTAGTGACTTTCAATTTGGCACGACTTTAAATGTTTATTTTTTAAGCAACTTCTTTGCGGATTCAAAATATTTTTTCTTATGAATAAAGATTTGTTCAGATACATTTTTAAAAGGAAAGCAGAATTCAGAGTGCATGTGCACTATTTATTAAAACAATTAAATCTCTCTAGAAATGATCCTCAACAACTTAAATTTGCTGTCGATTAGCTGCTGTTAGAATTATCTTCCAGGACTTTCAACAAATTTTGCTTTGTATAATGGGCTCATTTTATGTGATGTCATAGTCACTCGATAAAAGCAATCAGGTGTTTTCAACTAATCTGTTCAAGCACTTCGTTGTGTTGCTAACTTTTGGTGTTTTCAGAAACTATCTCTTAAAAAATACACACAGTCGATTCTCGATAATTCAAACCTTCCATAATACGAACCTTTCTATAATTCGAAGTAGATGCTCAGTCCCTAGAAAAACTCTTGATATTTCGAACTAAAACAATACTTTTGGGTACACTCAATTATTCGTATTAAAATCTGTGGCTAGTCAGACTACAACATGCAATATCTCGAAGTTATCTTATAAAACTCTCGACAATTCGAATACTCACTGTCATATACAGTCCTGTAGCAAACAGGTTGGAGTTTAAATTTTTGTGTTGTATTGGTCTCTGCGTGTCTCCCTATTAACGTAGTCTCTTTAATGACCATCTGTCTGCTACCCCTTCTTAGTTATTTTCCGGTTCATCAGATGAAAATACACTTTTATTGCTATTCTTCTTCAAGTAGACAATAGACCAACCGCACCTGTTATCGGCCGTCCATATATTTCGTTTAAAACGTGGTATTGCTCTACATGTGTTCAGAAAGGATGGTCCACTATTGGAAGAAGAAATGCGCAGGATTGTGTATGAATGTATTCTTTTAATACAGGACTATTAAAAATTACTTTACAATAATTTTATGCATTTGTACAATTGTTGTTTTATTACATTGTTTCAAATTTAAATATATTAGAAAAAAATTACTTTGGAGTATTTTTTTAGTTTTTATCTACCATCTTGATAATTTAAACTCTTGATAATGCGAAGTTTTTTATTGGTTCCTCCAACTTCGAATTATCGAGAGTCGACTGTATTTGTTTTTGTTGTTGATGTTACTAATGTCACCAGACTGACGATGTCAAAAGGAGGCCCATGATAAACATCAAGGCAAAGGGCTAGATGTACGCCTGTTGCTATCAGTAGCTTTGAGCACCATGTAACGTGACAGTACATTTAATTGTTACAAAAGTCCACAAATTTGCCGACAACAATTGTGCACATAGGTAGATAAAATGCATTTTATTTAAAAACACATGCATAAAATAAGATTTTTTCTTAAGTTTAAAATATTTTGAAGACATTTATTTTTTATATTATTTGAACATTTTTATCCAATAATAAAATTTCAAATTTAACCGAAGTTTTACAAAGAGAAAAACGAGTACAAATATTTTGTTATTTGTTTTAAATTCAATGGAGAACACGTGATTGTCTTTATCATGTGACCGCCATGAATTGAACGAATTCTGAAGAAGTTCGTTAAATAAGCTTCATTTCCAGATTATATTTTTCCATCCATTTCAAAATCGATCCCTGAGAAGTATTGCGTGTGCCAAATCTGGCACATGTGCCATAGGTCGCCAACGCCTGCTTTAGATGGTATTTAGCAATAAAAACTTTTATAGTCTTAGTGATCTAAAGAACCATATTCGGCTTCTGATTTATGACTCATCTCTTACGCTTTACTGTCGTGGTCTGGACTTAATGGGAAATGCTGACCAATTCTGAATCTCATGTTTTGTAAAAATTGAGGAATGCATAACACAAAATTCGACTTTTAAATTTTTAGTTTGATGAACAATTAATTATCTTTAAATTTTGCGTAAGAAAAACATTCCGTAAAAATGTAAATTAAGATTATTTTTTTGCTCAAAAAAAAATTTTTTATGACATAATTTACTCGTACTCAAATTATAGGGTGAGTCGAAATTATTGCTATAATTTTAAATATTCATTGTGCTCAAAGTATTATAATTAGACACGTGTGTTTGAATATATTGTAAATGCTATTCTGGATTTCTGCATCTGGATGTCCGTAACAATGTCAAAATTTGTATTGAACATTAATGGCGAAATTCTGAACTGAACAACCGGCACAACAGCCCATGATGATCAAGGCCTAATTGTGCCTTTCGCAATTTAGGAGACAAAATTTTAATATTGTATTAAATGTTTATTTTGTAATGGATTTTTATAATCAGAGCAGAACTTTCGTTCACCCAATATAATGCTTTATGTTACTATAAAAACTAAAAGCTCTAAAAATTAATCTTGGTTCAATTTACAATTCAACATCTGAATCTGGCTGTATGGTAGGTAAAAGAAATATAAGAATTTCATTCCTATTTTATATTCTTATAGGGTTTTTAGATTTTAGATTTCTTATAAAGACATAACGCAAATGTGTATTCCAAAAAAAAAGAAGCATTTCCAAGCTTCTCACAATACATAGAGTAACTAATACACAAAAACAAATCTATACTAACATTACTAGATGCCAAAGGTCCGAAACGTTAAGAATTCTCTAACGTAATACACCTCTTAAGCAAGACTGAGAATCATCCTTCCTCTCCCACCAACGGGTTCATTGACTGGACGATTGTGTCACGTGATGCGTTCTAACGAGCCAATAGCCCGACTGAATGAATTCTGTCCCGAGTCGCAGAAGACGTGCTTCAGATGGAAATATCTTTCACGCAGAAAGTAATTGTTTCCTGACATCCTTTACACAGTCTTTTGTACCTGGAAATGAAGAAAGGAATCGCAATAGATGAGAAAATGCTTTCCATTATTCAAGTATAGAAGGAAATAACGAATTCAAAAAAAGATTTCTCAACAATGATAAATCCTTAACTTCAGCATCTTTGCGATATTTGATTATTTGCTCCTTTTCGTTTGGATCTTATGAGTTATTTTGATTAATATAAATCTGATTTAAGCAAAAAAGGAAACCTAGATCAAAAGCTAAAAATATTTAATTATAACTTTTTTCAAATTTTTATTGTTTTTAACACTGGTGCTGCTTTATGAAATGGAACGTAAAAATAAATTTTATTATGAAGCATCTTAAAGAGGAAAGCAAACGAGATGTATGTTGGATTTGTCGTGAATCGCATTTGAATAACAAGCTTCCTAAGCATAGCTGTTCACATTTTGGCTAGCATCAGTAGACTTGAGGAAATATATGGCATGTAAAGTTTGAGAGTAGGCAGAACATAACTGTATGGAAGTCTGAGCTTCTACAATTTCAAACAAGGAAACTCCAGATCCCTTGTGTTTGCAGGTGTTATTTCTGTTTCTAACCAATGTATCTAGTGACTAAGAACTGAAAATATTTTTTTTATCTTTATCCATTTGACTAAGGAGTGTTGTTTAAAATTTGCGTGGCTGAAAAACCGCCAACGTCTCCAATTAATTGAATAATAACACATTTGTTAATCCTCCCGCTGCTCATCCGACGATTTCCACGGGCAACGTAGATGTAGTAAAATTCTCGCATTACGATTTCCACGTGTATGTATTTTCCCGACTATTAAGCTGTGCAGCCCGAGCTGTCCCTGTTTGTTTTCATTTATTTTTTATGTTCATATTTTTATGATCTAATTACATTTTTATAAATAAAAACACTTTTACAATTGTTTTTGTATATTTTAATTCCATGATGAATTTTTAATATATAGATTTGAAATACAGTGTAAAAAATACACTGTTTTTGAACCTACTTGATAAAATAAATACTCAAAGAGAGGGTTCATAGACAAGGACGAACAAATGACTGCACGAAGATAAATCGACGTATATACACAATGAAAGATTAAAACAGTTTGTTTATAGTCAGGAAAAAGCGCATTCTTCATGAACGAGCTTTACAGTGCTCCAGGAAACGGCTATCTAAAATAATTCCACTATCAATAATTTAGGCAGAAAAGTCTTTATATCTTATCGCAAACAACACAAACGCAGATATTGTACTCGACAGACTCGACTTGTCCGTCTCGGTCCTCTATATAGTTTCAAAATTTTCAGAAGAGCTAATTCCAGAGGCGTTTGGGAGGTTCCTCGGCTATATCAGTTTTGTCAAACTGGTCGCCAAGGCAAAAATTTGCCAATCTGGAACCCTGTTTACACCAATGATTGCAATAATCGTTGTTCATTCTGGGAAGCGAACTTTCTTGTAAAATTCAATTTCCATAAGAAGAGTGTTACTGCGGAGAAATCAACAAACATGGCGATATTTCAATAGTGCATCGTCTTTTTTTTTGGAAAGGCATCGTCAAATATTTTCCAAACTGAAACAATAGGAGTGGAAAAGAATATATCTCAGATTCATGTGTTCATTTACTTCCTTTAACCTTCTACGGACATAGTATCCTTTAATATTACGAAATTTCGGCAATAATTTGTAAAGCAGATTATAAATGCTGCAAGAACAATGTATATATAAATATCTTTACTTAAAAATGATTTACATTATAATATTAATGTGCAAAGAAATTGTTATATATGCAGAATGTCACATATAAGACGTTACAAACTTTGATGGAATATAGGGCACACTTAGACGACTCGGAATCACCTACGAATTCCATTTTATAAACGCCTTTCTAATGCGGTAAAGAACATTTATTGAGAAGAATTGATCACACAAAGCTGATTCTTGGACCTGATTTACTGAGGGTGTTGCAAGTAGATATTTAAGGAGGAGGGGGGGGGACAGTGTTCTCGGCTTAAAGATTTTCAAGATAGTTTTAGGGGACAAAATAAAAATTTATCTTTGAAGCGGTGAATTAACCGCCAGAGGGAAGGAATCACTCTGAGATGAAGCCTCATTTCAGACCCTGGAAGATCATGGGATGAAAAACTGCTCGAATTCAAAGAAAGCAAAAAAAAAAAAAAACACTTCTGGCTTACTGGTAGTAGTGTCTGAACACTTCAAGTAGATGCAACAAATGTAGGGAAACATTGCCTATATTTGCCCCTAAGTATATACAGACCCTACCTGCGACAATTTAAAGTAAAAAAACACACACACACATTGTGTCAAACACTCTTGTAATAATTATAATAAACAAAATAAGTGCGCGTTACTCACAGTCTCACAAATCTAAGCATTAATAAAATCGACCGACTGCCGTCTTTTGACTAAATGAGTCATGATGCATGCTGGAATGCCTAGACACGGACTTTGTATGTGATATAATAATGTAGATTTGTCAGTGTTTTCAGTTGGTCTATAGTTCGAAATTACTAGTTTTCAGAGAATATGTATAGATCACTGAGAGCTATACTGACATCCAATCACAAAGCAACAAGATGGCTGATAAAGACGGACCACGTAATCTTGAATTTCGGTCAAAGGAAAAATATGTATGCGTGTATGGAGTAACATTTGATGCTTAAAATTATTCGGATCGCGATCTTATTGAGGCTGAGGCGAAAACTAGGGGATGTACTAGTTTAGGACACAGTTAGCTCTTGCCTTGAAATGCCCTTGCATACGGAAACGCAGTCTGTAATGGTGGAGCTGCTTATATGTTGTTTGCCGAAAGATATCCATTGAGACGAATACTCATAATATGTTTCTGCTTCTACACCAAGGGTGGGTGAACTTTTCAAGGTTACTGGCTACTTATAGAGTTTCTAAGGTGTTGCAGTCCACCCAGTGAAGTATGTGTAGCCATCCTGTATAAAAATTGTATGTTTTTTTTCTTAACAAATGTTTTCGACACTGCGACACGTCTTTTAAAATATGTCACATTACTAAGAAAAAACTTTTAAACAAAATTGTAAAGTTGTATACTTGAGCAACCCTGAGCGACTACTATACCTTAGAGCATGGACATTTACGATGCGATGAGCAGATAATGTACGTGAGCCGATGAATCTGAAACCGACATATGTATTTAATTTTTTCGCTGCCGAGTCCCAAGCCATCGTGGTACATGACATCAACACAAAATCAAATCCCGTGAAAGCGCGAGTTGTGTGATGATGTTTCAACCGCGAAATCCAGTGCTATTGCAGGAAGATGTATCGTGAGCATTTATTCTCCCCTTCAAGTGGTGTGTGGGGAAATATTCATTTTTACGGCTGGTGTTACAGTGATAGCTTTCCCCTTACTCTGGAAGTTCACGTGTTAAGCTTCACTTTACGATTCTAGTGAAGGTACATATGTTGTCTACACATTTTTCGAATCATTTGCTTAAGTTCACAGTCGAATCGACATTAAAAAGTTTTATTCTCCAGTATAGCTCCCATCAGTGTCAATTAAATATGCTTTTTAATAAAGGCGGCCACCCCAAAATGCTTTGGCAGTCCATCGGTCGATCGCGATTGACTTAATGGGCATATACTATGCACTAATAATTATATTACGACGTTTCTTTCCATAAAACCACACGTAATCATGATCGAATAACATGTGTCAGCCGACGGGAAAACTGAGCTAGATCCAGTAGAGAGTACTCCGAGTAAATAATATAAAATTATCCCGAATGAAATCGGGATTTCACTCAGAAGCATGTGGAGGATTCTGAAGAACAAAGGCATACATCCATATGACTTATTGAGCATCCAGCGCGAGTAATATATATATATTTTCTCCTATTTTGTGTTCATTCCTTGTATTGTATTTCTCAAATATACGTGAAGTAAGCTTAGAAATAATTCCTCTCCAAACACATACCCATCTATCCAATGCCCTCTAACACTTTAGGAACCGGCATTTTTATATGATTTAGTCATTTAGGTGTATTCTACTTCCCCTCAAAATTTGTAATATCTTAGCTGTGACATGTATACGAGTACGTCAATATAATATCCAATCATTTAACGCAACTTGTATAGCAATATTTTTTTATAGTTAAAACAGCACCTTGTAAAATGAAATTAAAATGTATAGCATTGAAACCAAACATTTTTTTCATGGTAATTCTGAGATTACTTAAGCATATATAATTCAACTAAGGTATCATTATTTTAAATGGACATATGTTACAATATAAATAGTTTGCTTAAAGGGGGTTCACCCATGTAACGGCCTGTGTTTTCAGCATTTTTAGAATTTTTTTTTTTGACGACCAGGAAGAAGATAGAACTTTAAGTTTTTTTTATCATTTATTTATATGTATTTTAAGAGTATGTATAAATGTTTAGCCAAAAATATCCAATAGAACGGGAGTTATAGAGCTCTGAAGACACCCGCCTGGAAAAAATAGACGCTCACTTCCTCTACGATTCCTGCTGATTGGCTTATCTGAAATTTTAAAACAATTAATGGTACTTTATCTATAAGCATAAATGCACCGAATGGACTATACTTAAGTCAAAATATCAAAAATTGAATTTTGGTAGACCTCTGAAGAAAAAGTTTCGAATTTCATGGATTTTTTCGTTTTTTTGTTATAAAAAATAGAAATATTTTGAATTTTGCAATAATCGTAATCCATTTGGTGCGTCTATATGTGCTAAGTCTACCCTATAAATTTGAAGTCATTCGGTGAAACTGTTCTTGAGATATGATGGAGGAAAGTGTGAAAAGCACAGTTTTGAGAAAACCGCGTTTAAAGTTTCCAGTCCAATTAAAACGATGAAAATCTTAACTTACCCTCAATCGGCGATGCCAGGTGGCGAAGACTAAAACAAGTTCGACGAATCATTCAATAAGTATAGATATTTCCTTTTAAACCTCTAAAAACTTGTATGAACGTATATTTGCATAGAAGAGTCAATGGTATTAAGTCGACTATACACAATAGGCCAGCCTTCGATTGTCAACTCAGTGCTCCGAACAGCTGCTTTTCTAAGATTTGTTTCTTTCTAACGACTTCGAATTTTATAAAAAATCACTTTACCACCGTATTCTAGACATGTTAAGGTGGCAATTTATGGAATTTTTATTTTTTTTTATTTTTGTAACCCATCACATGAGTGAACCCCCTTAAAAATGTTTTGAGCGCAAACAAATGGTCCTAACATCCAATAGAAGAAGCAAGCTTTAGTAATATGAAATATTGTTTAGAGTAAAATAGAGTCCTCTAGGTCAAATCCAATACCTTCGAGTAAAATCCAACTAATAAAATTTGGTTCTATTCGTTTGTTTTTGAAGATTTCATATTATTTCGAATACATCATAAATATTATCACATATTATTATTCTCTGGGAAGATATTCGTATTAATTTAAATTATTTATTGTTGTTCATAATACCTTCTGATCGAGTGATGTCAGATCAAGGGCCACAAAATTCCTCGTGGCAAGGGGTTATGTGTGTCATTAATCGCAGCTTTGTTTTCTATGCAGGTGACACTACTATTTGACCCTCAAATTTGAGAACACTCTGGGAGGAGGAGCAGGGGCCTCCTACTTCTATTCTTCTTCCACCAACAGCTCGAAATTTTTTGGGCGGGCTTGATTATCCCGAGTAAGTAAGAGTGCCTGCGGCTAGACGAATACTTAGAGTCCCCCAGCCGCACTAGCATTATACATTTAAAAACAAACATTCCTTCTCCGGGATTTTAACACAGGCTCTATGGGACAGCATTCAGCTAGTAAGCACTGCACGAGATGGGCAATTATTTAAACACATTCACAGCCCGAGACATCCATTTCTGTATAAATAGCCGACTTTGCATTCTCTACCTACAATTAATTTCAGTTCAATACACTTCTTGCGAGACTTTTAATCCATTCTATCTCCATTTCAGGTGACCCTTACCCTAACGTCACCTGGTGGCGGGGTTCTGTTCTGTTCGACGACGACTTCACCATCATCAAGCAAAGGTTCGTCAGGAATGAACTCGTCCTCAAAAAGGTGCAGAGGACCGACCTCATGATGGAATACACCTGCAAGGCTTCTAATACCCATGTAGGGAAACCTACTACGGCCTCCTTTCAGCTGGACCTTAACCGTAAGTTAAATTTATTAACTTATTATGAGGGGCATTATTAATGGTGACATTCTATGCAGTGTGGCCCAGGATCACATTGGTACTAATTTTAAGAAGAGGTAGGGGTCATATATATATAGCAATGATTCAGATTTGCATAGCAATCCATAGATAGAAAGTTTTCGTTCGGTGTTAGGTGGCATTGTTCACAAGAATATTTAAGGAAACCGACCTGCATTATCGCATTAATTTCAGCTGTCATCACCCACAGAGTATGGAACGTTTTACAAACAACGAGCTGCGTGGCAGATATGCTCCTGTTAAAAGGATTGGCAGAAGGAAATATGCGAGAAGCAGAAAGATTCTATCGGAAAAGGTACCCAAAAGAGAAGCACCGGACCACATAATGGGTATTAATTTGCATCACAAATTCTGTGAATATGGATCTTTACGAGGTAGTAGGTATAGTGAGGGGTAGGCCAGACAGTCTACTGGGCCCCGGTGCCCAACACATATTGGTCCATGTATGAACCAAAATGTATTGGATACCGTTCGAAGAAATCCGAGTACCGTGTTGAGAGTTCGAATCATCGCCTTCACTATGCCTACTATCTCGTAATGACTCATATTCACCCAAATTGTGATGCAAATTAGAAAACATCTGACAGTCCGGTGCTGCTCTCTATTGATACTTTTCACAATACAGTCTTTCACGAAAAGCTGCACATGCATTTCCTTTTGCCAATCTGTAAACCGGCTTGGTGTTTAAAAAACGTTCCATACTCTTCGGCGGGCGATGGCAGTTCAAATGGCTGCAGTAATGTAGGTCTGCTTCCTTAAATGCTCCTGTGGGCAACGCCAATTAGCGCCAATAGAAGAGGTTTCTGACCATGGGTTGTTATGCAAATCTGAATCCTTGTGTTACCCCCTACCTCTGCTTATAGTTTGTTCCAATGAACCTGTGACATCCTTTATGCAGGAACACTTTTTTTGTTTATTAGTACCTCGTCAGAATTTATCAAACTTTAAAAATCCACTGTTGACCAAATCTACCATTGGATGTACTGACAAAGTCGCAGTCGTCATTAGGAACATTTATCTTATTCTCTAAGCTCAAATTCAATGGCGATTTTCTACTGATTGAAACGTTTACAGAAAATGAAATGCTCTCAGAAATATTTAGTGACATAGACTTTTTCATGAGAAATTCGTATTATTTATTACTTTAATTTGTAATTTTCGTTTTTATGTATGATTTTCTTTATACTAGGTGAAAATAGTTTTTCAAGTTTACATCAAGCTTATATCTTTAAAATTTAAATATAACCAAATCGATTAATTCCCACTTCTTCCTTTCGCTAATAATTATTAATGATAAATTGTATTTGCGTTAATCCCCCGTGTAAAAAAATGATTGAGTATATATCTATAACAAGTTTGCATTTAAAGCAAATATAAGACTGTAAAATGGACAGTGTTTTTCACATGTTGTCGTGATAAAAATAAGAAGTGAGATATATTTTTGTATCTAAAGAAAACTTGCGCAGAAATTCATTTATAACTAGTGGAAGTACATAAAGTGAGGGTGATATCATGAAAACAGACATGGCGTTGGTTCCAAGAGTCCATCAAAGATCAAACTGATGGGCAGGTTGAAAAAATATCGGAGTGATTAAACACCGCTCTTCCTACAGCTCCGATCTCTTACTAATTGATTTTCATCTCTTTGGCTTTTTGAAAGAGCACCTGATATGATTAAGTTTTGGAAAAGTTGTAGAAGTTCACTAAGTCGTATTTTGACGTGTCCCCATGGCTTTCACGCCAATTTCTTCTCTGCTGGTTAATTTAAGATTCGTATTTAAAGAACATTTACACAGTTGAAAATCATAGGCGAGTGCAATATAATGAAAAGAAGTACTTGGCTGGTATATGGAATTCAACAAAAGTCGAACAGATGTGCGAGTTGAAAAAGCATCGGAGCGACTAAGCATTGACTTTCCTACACCCCGGATCTTGCACCAATCGATTTACATCGTTTCGATTCATTCAAGAAGTAATTAACTGAAAGATTGCCGTTTTAGATCGGATACTGAAGTTCTCTCACTCATCTTGTTGTATCTCCATGATTGTCAGTTTTTTTTATTGGTTTTTATATTGAGGTGCACCGATGTGTCAAATGTCTCAAGATTTTGTACAGAAGCAAAACACATCAATGCTTTATTATACTGTGCTTTTCATTTCATTCATGAAAAAGGGTTTTTTTTCATTATAGGACTTATACAGTTCGTTTCAAACTGCCTCGAGTAAGTAAGAGTGAAGACTATTATGACATCTCGCGACAAAGCAACACAACAGCTATTAGTGACGGATTTCCTAATTTTGAACTTCGGTGAAATGATGAGAATGATGCCTGATTTGACACGTTCCTCTCCAAACTACCACACCACGACAACTGAAATATTTTTAAACCTTGAAAGATTTAGCATCATCAGCCCCTTTAAATGGCGGGTATTCAGTGGCACCAAAGCTTAAATTTATGGCACGATGCCTACGAGCTGGTAGCCATAACCACCAGGCTACCACCTCCACCATAGTGCCTCGAAGTGTCTATCTAACATTCCATCGAATGCGTCGACCATCGTGTTGCGGTCAAAAACAATATCACTAGAAAATTTAATTCAAACCATAGAAATAAAATTTCAGATATGATTCTAAAATAGTGAAGAATAAAAGCTTGTGAATTTAAAATACAAAACTTAATGCAAATTAAACTAATATTTATATTCATGTAAATTGTGGGGGGTGACAGAGTGAGTAAGAGTGTTATTTTAAAGTCTCACTACAGCTGTTCGAGGGCTATTGGTGACAGGAATTGTCAGTTTGAACCTCAGCCAAGCTACGAGGACGACACCTAAACGTACATCCGCTCTTAAATTTACCGCACCACCGCAATGGGAGGACGTTTGAGACTAGAAAGTTGTAACGTGCATCGGTCTCCTCTAAGCAGTTGGTCCTCAAGGGCACCAGGACTCTAAACCTTGATACTTTAGCTACGGGCCAGTGACCATAAGACACTAACCACTAGGCTACCGTGGTATTTTAAATTGAGTGAGAAAAGTACGGATATGTGTGTGTATTAGGTTTTATTCTTATGGAATATATACATATATATACACTCATGTCCATAAATTAAGGATAATTCAGAATCACACAGAAATTGAACTCTAAAATTAAAATTTTACCTGTAGAATTATCACACACATCTTGAAGAAGAATATGCAAATTACAGGAAACCACCAGATGGCGCGGATAGTATGTCACAATGACGAGAGTGTAAGAGAAGGGTATATAAGGAATGGTGGCAAAGAAGTAAAATTGTTCACAAGAGCTTTAAAAACCTTTCAGTGCAATAACCGCATCGTTATGGCAGAAAGGAAGCATTTGAATGATTTTTTACGTGGTAGAATTATAGGACGACTGGAATGTGGATGTACCCAGCTGGAAGTACCCGAGGAACTTGGAATCTCCCAGAGTGTCATCTCCAGGCTTTGGCAACAAGTCCAAGATGATGGTAATGTGAGTAGAGTTTACAGCACAGGTAGCCCCAGAGTTACAACACCAAATGAGGACCGGTATTTGGCAGTTACTGCCAAAAGAAACAGACGGAGCACAGAATCAGACCTATCTCGTCAGCTCTCTTCAGCTACCGGTACGACAGTTTCAAGGCAGACCGTCAACAGACGCTTACGGCACATTGGTCTATATGTTCGTAGGCCTGTCAGATGTGTTCCTCTTACCGCAAATCACTGTCGCCTGCGTATAACCTGGAGTAGAGAGCATGCATTGTGGACACCGCAACAGTGGTCTTGTATGATATTTTCTGACGAGTCCAGGTTTAGTTTGCAATCTGATTCTTGCCGGAATTTCATATCGAGAGCGCCAGGTACCCGTTACGACCAAGAGAACACCTTTGAACGACACCGTTACGGTGGTGCAGGATGGCTCGTTTGGGAAGGAAATATTCTTGGTTCCAGAACTGACCTGCATTTTCAGAGTGTAACGATGACAGGCCACATCTATCGGGATGTCATTCTGGAACAACATGTACGTTTGTTTCGGGGCGCCATGGGTGCTGAATTTCTGTTTATGGATGAGAAAGCCCATCCTCACCGTGCAAACATTGCAGACGAATGCCTTCAATCGGAGGATATTACCCGTATGGATTGGCCAGCATACTCACCGGACTTGAATCCAATAGAGCATGTGTGGGATATGCTTGACCGACGAATTGCATTCCGTCAACCCCCTCCCACCTGTCTACTCGAACTTCGGAGGGCATTGCTTGATGAGTGGTGCAATATTCCCGAAGATCAGATTGATAATTTGATGGCATGCGTAGGCTTCGTAAGGCCTGTATTGCATCGTCCGAGAGACATACTTCGTATTAACCATCATACTAACCATGTTATACTGTTTTTTGTAAATAGGTTCTTTTTTGAAATTTGCTCCAGGGAGTAAAAATCGCAATTTTTATTAATTATGTCAAACATATAGCATCTTTTTTGTTCTTTACCTTTTGTTTAATAAATAGACTTTACAAATAAGTCAAATTTGTTTTGCTTCTGTCTCTTTCTTTGCCTGAACTTCATTATCCTTAATTTATGGACATGAATGTATATATATATATATATATATATATATATATATATATATATTCTATTACAAGAAATAGAGGCACCCAGAAGAAATTGAGATACTATCACGAAACTGGCAGGAATTTTGTCTGGTAAGAAATTAGCAAATGGTTAAAATTTTGTCGCCAACGAGTCAAGGATGAGCGCGCTATGTGCTTATGAGTTGTGTTGCCGCTAGAACATAGAGCCATGATTGCTCTTGCCATATGGTTATTCAAAGTAATTTGTCGACTTGGATGGAAGGTATTTTGTGACTGGAGGTGCCTCGGATTTGTAATCAGTGACAGCACGAACAATTATCGGGTTTTGAGATAGGGCGTAAAGTAAGCCACAAAGAAGCAGATTTGTCCAACAGGCGTATCGGCTGCCACCTCGTTCGGAAGGATATGATAGTTGTTCTGTGTTTGCAATAATGGATCACAGAACGAATAATTTAACGTCGCGAAGGGTCATGATGGTTCAGAAACGCAAAAACGCTCAAGTGCAATCGTAAGAGCGGTCATGTCCTCACCAAGAACGTTGCTAGAATCGATTAGACGTCGTTTACCACTTTCCAGATATCCTGTAGTATCAAGGGAAACCACATTCGGATATTTGCCAAGCCGATGAATATTAAAACAACAAACACTGACCTCCCATCACAGACTGTGTTGATTAGATTTTTTCCGACTTCGGGGCAAGCTGCAAAATGACGGACTGGAATGGAGTGACTTTCAACGATGAATCAGAATTCTGTCTCACTGTGACCAGTTGCATACGTTTGTGGAGGCGGCCAGTCCTCTAGTCAAATTAGGTATTTGTTGTTGATAGGCTACGGCAATTACACAAGTTGTGACAGGAATGGGAATGATTTGGTGGGGCAGACGATCATATCTAGTCACCCCTTAAAGCACTTTGAAGGCATTAAGCTACATGGGTGAAATTTTAACATCAATTGTATCACCCAGCTGCCATTTATCGTCAAGACAATGCTTGTCCCTATTCTTCGCAACTCTCGCAACAACATTTTTAGCGGCATATCGTACTTCTATGACCTGCCAGTTCACCAGACCTCTCACCAACAGCGCCCGTCTAGGACGTGCTTGGAAGGCCCTTGCAGAATACCCGTAAATTAACTGTTCAATTAAAAGATTATGGCATGATCTTCCACAAGAGGTCATAGGCGACATTATTGATTCGATGCCATGCCGTGTTTTGACTTGTAGAGTTGCCAACAACGGATTACTACATATTTATTTGTAAATTTTCAAACCATATATTCTTAATAAAGCAACCAGTTATCCTGAATTTATAATCATTTCCTTATATATTCGTACGCTACATATATGTCAAGTTTTTTGATAGTTGCTCGTTTCCTTCTGGGTGTATATATTTTTTCGTTATAGAGTGTATAGATATTTAAATGGATGGGCAAAGTTTCTGTTTTTCTTTTACTGGGCGAATCCTCTTATAAAATAACTCATTTGATAATATTATCTATTATTTGTTATGTAAGCCTTATAGAATCCATATATTTATGGTGGATATCATGGCGTATTGAAAATGCTTTAATATTTGACTTTTGTGGCTATATTGAATACATATTTACATAGATCCCGTCTGATCCTTTCTCAGAGCAATCTGATTTATACGTAATACACTGAAACTTTTCACGGACTAAAAAAAAATATTGGTGCAGCAAAAATATCCATATTGAAGACTGCTGGTTGATAACAAAAAAAGAGAGATGTGAGAATTTAAAATATGTGGATTTTCTGTGAATCATGGTCTGTTTTGAAAAAAGGAGAAATTTTGTCATATGCAAATCGAATGATTCCGTTTTTATTATTGTTAGCAGTCTGGAATAGTTTCCTTATATAATGATGAAAAGATAACATATTTCGAAAAATATGTATTTCTTTTTAGAAACATAAAAGAAAAACAATTATTTTGTAAAAGAAAATATTATTTTTATTAATTTTGTTTCACGATATGCTTTTCAAATATTCTTAAAATTATTTAACAACAGTAAATTTTATTTTTATTATTTATTTATCCAACGCACATGATTGGCTTCTTGAACATTTGACTCCGAGCCTCCCAGTCGTCAGTCGGTACATTTCATCGAGTGCAGTGCATTGGAGCAGGGGAATGCCTTCCATTCTGGCATGGCCATGGTGGCCAAGTGGTCTAGGCAACGGATCATGGCTAGCATGTCATGAGTTCGATCCTAGTACCACTAAAGACCCTCTGTGTAGAGGAGCGATGCACGTTAAATCTGTCGAGAGCTCAAATGTCCTCCCGTTGGTGTGATAGTTAGGAGAGGGGGGGTGCCAGCTCAGGTGTCGTCCGCGTCACTTGACCATGGTTCAAAATTACGCGCTCCTTCGCCAAAAGCCCTCGTGTTGCTAATCAGTGCGACGTTAATATTCTCTCTCTCTCCATTATGGCATGGCCGCAGAGTGGGCAGGCCTCGTCAGCAGTCAGGTCAAGCCAGTGGAGGTGTGCTCCCAGAAAGTCATGTCCAGTGGTTATGCAAAAGTGGGCAACAGCCTCGGCTCTCTGTAAATTTTATTTTACAATAATATTGTTTATGTAGCGTAAGTGGCCGCATTAACTTAGATATTATGGTCACGAGTGCGTGGTCAGTGTACCATGAGATGGAGTATTGGGGCCTTAAAGATGACCGTGCAGAGGGGGCGTTGCTTATTAAATCTGTCGATGCCCAAAGCCCTACCGTTGGTGTGGTAGTTTGAAGAGGGAAGGGCCAGCTCAGGTATAGTCCTCTTCATTTGGAAAGGTACAAAATGACGAGGTCCGTCGCGAATAGTTGTATTATAGTGTGGCGCTTATATAACTCTCACTCATTGTATGTATGCAGTGTTAAATATAAAATTTTCTTCAAAATATATGAAATCCATTCGACAAAAAGAAATAAGAAATTTGGATTTAAAATATTCAGAACTCCAAATATCTTTTTAAGCAAAAAAAAAAAATTATGAAAAATTATTTTTTTATTTTTTGGTACACTAATGAAAAGTTATTTTTTACTCTTTAGTACGATAATCAAAGTTTACTTTTTAAAGAAATCGGATAAGGTTTAAAAATACTAACTAAAAGTTCTGTTGAATTTGAAAATGTTACGATTGAATACACAAACTGTTATGTTCAAAGTGATACGAAAACGAAAATAACCATATTAATATATGAGAGGGAAAAACACGAGACCTGGGGAAGATAATAAACGATTTTTCAATAACACATCCTGGCTATATTAAAATTGCAATATGCCATCGGGTTTAAAATTATTCAAAGTTAAACACGTGAAAAAATTGGGCTCTAGAATGTAATTGACGCGAATGACATTTATTTGACGTTTTCCTGAGAAACCCGCGGGCATATTTTGACAGTCAGGGCACACATTGGGAAAAGTCCATGGAATCAAAATAAATTTTACGCCGAATTTATTTCACAAGTTTAGTTTAGATGTATCTAAGCTGTAAAAGAAAGAATATCAAGCTCAAGCACACATTAATCACAAACTAAAATATTTTAATTGTTTTCTTTAAAATTATTCTTGTCGAGTTAAGTATTATAATATATAAATATATATATTTCATATAAGGGCATTTTTTAACACTTTTTTGTTTCAGTTCCTGATAATACCCTTGCCACTGAAGAACTACCGTGTGGAGGGGGCTAATGCGTGTTTTTTCCTTAGAGCTCAGACGTCCTGCTGTTGCTGTAGTGTGGTAGTTTGGAGTGGGGATACCTAAGCTCAGGTGTGGTCTCGTCACTTGAGCGAGGTTCAAAATTATGGGGTCTATCACCAATAGTCCACGTGTTGCTTAAAATTGTAAATTAAATAAAATTCTAATTCACTCGTCACTGCGGTACCTTAGTGGTCAAGGTCAAGGACTCACTCCGAGCTTATTGCTGCTAAAGACCTGCAGTGTAGAGTGGGCTGCTGTACGTTAAATCTAACGTTGTCTTCTGGGCGTCGTATTGTAGTTTGGAAATCGAGAAACAAACCATGTGTGATCTCGTCACTTGATCGAGGTTCAAAATGACAAATTCCATCGCCAACAGCCCATGTAAAGCATTAAAATGAGACGTCATGTAGCACTCACTAATACACTTAAAGCACATTTAACAACATAGTAAAATACTTTGGCGCTTCTTTTATTTGCCATTTCGCTGGTGACGTTTAGCTACTTTATTGTTGAAAAATACATATATACGGGTGGGCCTCGATACAAGAAATTCATTGGGACCAAAAAGTTCATTCGTTGATTCTGGGTTATTCGTTACATCACAGGTTCAAATGAAATAAACTTTTTTTTCACTTATCATTTGGAAATTGTATAAGCAAGAATACACAAAAACAGCTATAGTTAGAAATCGCAACATTTTTATTACCATGTCTTTATTAACTCGCTTTCTTGTCTGTCCGAGTGGAATTTTTTAAATTGATTTTAGACTAACTTTCCAATGGGCTAGGGACTTGGAATTCGGACCATTGCTCATAAGTGGTTGATAAAGCATGAAAATGTGAAAAAAGTAGTTCTAGTCTTGAATCCAGGACCCCGAAGAGGTGGGCCCCGATTTCGATAGGGGCCGTGTAACTGCGGGACTTACACGAATTTACAGGAACAAAGACTACGGGTCGAGTTGTGTCTGTGTATACAATTTTGTAGCTGTGGGGTCAAAAAGGGGTGTCCAGGGTACCATGTTTTTATTAACTCGCTTTCTTGCATGTCTGTCCGGGGAAAATTTTGTAATTGATTTTAAACTAACTTCCTGATGAACTAGAAGCTTGAAATTTGGATTATAGCTTAGAAGTGGATGACAATGCATGAAAATGGTTATAAAAATATGGTACATAAAAAGAATTGTATTGAGAAAATTATTATTCAACAGCTAATGATACTAGTAGTGAATTACCGCAACAGTTAATTAGAAATTTTAAAACGCAGGTATTCGACAACTTCTTTGATTTCTGACTCGAAATATTTCTTTTTCGATTTTATACAGAGGAAAAAATACTACGTCATTTACATCAAATTGCACATGGCATATTTTTATTGTTTTAAACTAATGTGAAGCACCAGATAATATAAGTTCTGCTTGGAGTTTTATCGTCTATTTTTACACTAAAAACGCTATCTATTAACTCTAATAAATCAGCAATTTTCGGAACTTCATTTGCGCAAATAGACGCCGATCATCAAATGTAACATCTTCATTAAAATTTAAAAGTATCTTAAACTTTGTGTAGTAGTATTTGTCACGAAAGAAGTTTCCTACCCTATTCAAAATTTACACAGTAGACTAGATTCGTAACTAATCCGTACTAGTATAGTCTAATAATAGTCCACACCCTCTCCTGTCAAAATTTACTACCAACTAGAAAAATAATTTTCTATTCCGGACAAAACGTTTGTCATTCGGGGAAAAAATCAATCACATTTCTTATTCAAACAAATTTAGAAAAACCCTTTCAGCTGCTGAAATAATTCGTTAATTCGGAGTTTATTATTCGTTAAATACAGGTTTTTGCTTTCATTGTAATCGGGAATCGAGAAAAATTAATTAAATCATGAAACTAGTTAAACTGGGACACACACACACACACACACACATCTATACAAATAAATAAAATTGAAGTGTCTGTTTGTAATTTCAAATTAGCAGCTTTTTACTTAATGCACTAAAAGTATATACGGTACTCATAACAAAAAACCAATTTTAAATTTTTTGTCTGTCTGTCTGTCTGTCTGTTTGTTCGGCTAATCTCGAAACGCTGGTGCGATTTAAAAATTCTTTCACTAATGGAAAGCTACATTAACGGGAGTAACATAGGCTATATTTTATTCCCGTATCTTACGGAACGGAAACTATACGGGAACGTGAAACTGAATGCCAAGATGAACGCCAAATGAACGCCAAGCTGAGCTAATGAAGTCTTTGTTTGGTTACTGGACGATGCTTTTCATGAGACATAATAGTGTTACGCGCACATGATAATTCGCTGACACGTGCCATAATTTTTTTTTTATGATAGTTATCTCACTGTTCAGTTAAGTAGAGCATCGGCTGTTTCGGATGCACTTTTAAAAATAATAAATCAAGTCTTCATAAGTAAAAAGCAATGCAAGAAACAAAAAATTGATAAGTTTTACGGTTAGTTTTAATCCTTTCTTTTTTTTTATTTACATTTTTAGTCACATTTAAACAATAATTATTATAATCCCAATCTATATCTATACAAATAAATAAAATTGAAGTGTCTGTTTGTAATTTCAAATTAGCAGCTTTTTACTTAATGCACTAAAAGTATATACGGTACTCATAACAAAAACCAATTTTTAAAGTTTTTGTCTGTCTGTCTGTCTGTCTGTCTGTCTGTCTGTCTGTCTGTCTGTCAGAATATAAACAGATATATTTATAAAACATCATGAAATACCCAGCGAAGCGGGAGGGTAACGGCTAGTATATATATATATATATATATAATTATTGTAATTTTTAAAGTCAAGATCAAGTATTTTGTGAAAACAGTTTTATTCAGCGATCAATTGACACGTCATTCTCTCAGAGAGAAAGAACGTTAAGTGAAGATTTTAATTTTGATCTGACTACTTATGTTTAGAACTGTGTGTGTGTATAAACAACTATTTTTAGTTAAAGTATTCTACTTGAAAATGAAGGATGGCATATGAAGACTACAAAGAATAATGATCTGGGATTAAAAGTGTTATGTTTGGAATATCAGTTTTCAGAAATATTTGGGTGTTGAAATTAAGATTTGAAGATGTTACGGAGAATCTGTTGCAAAAACTATACAGCGGAATAGCATGAAAAATGGAAGAATGGAAGGATGGAAATTTTATCGAGAAAAAAAGGGAGTTTCAAAACCTACACCTAAAGGGCGTAACATAGCTTTATTTTGAACATATAAATAATCCACAAAATTTAACAAAACATGCTCGATATGTTGTCTATCATTGTCTGCTACCATCTGGACTCGTAAAATCGCACGTTCGACTGTTAAAAAGCAGCATGGACTGGGGAATGTTACGCACATGGCGTTTTATGCTATCTTTAAAGTAGACTAGAGATTTGATGATATCATGGTAGGTCATGGTTTTGAGGTATCCCCGCAGTCATATGTCGTAAGGAATTTAAGTTGGGGGATCTAGGAGGTCAAGCTGTAGGAAAATGCCTGCTGATGATTTTGTTGTCACCGAAACGGCGGCGGAGCACTTATTTCATGCAACGGGTGTTGTGGGGAGGAGCACCGTCCTGCATAAAACACTGTGTTTGCATCACATCTCCGTTCCTGAAAAACCGGAATAACGGAGAGTTCTAATAATGAAATGTATCGCTGACCGCGCGCGGTGACATTGCTTCAAATTTTCTTATCATGTTTGCTAATCCTTGGAAACTGAGTGGACCTTTTAGTAACCACCTCAAAGACCAAAACTTCCACAAAGCTTCGGTAACAGAGTCTCCGTTTTAGTAAATTAATTTCACAAGTAAAGCACGTTCCTAGAGTCAACGTCATCTTTCCTAACTTGGAAACGAATATGACATCGGTTCGCCTCTCGCAAATTCATATTCTACGGGTTGCTGCATGAAAAAAGGATTACTATGGTTACGACATTTGCATATGCTAACAGTTAACATTGCAAAATGACATCTAGTGGTGGTTTTTTTTTTATAAATTCATTGTTATGCACACATTCCCCTGGATAAAATTCCCATCATTTCAATCTGCCATTAACCAGTTTTCATGCAATTCCGCTGTATATTATTTGCTACAGTCTGCTCGCAATTATGAGCATCCGGTATATATGATTTGCTTGAAATTTTCTATTAGTTTCTTACTTTGAATGTGAATGGGAGCGCGAGAAGCCCAGTAATAATCCTGATCACGAACTCTTGGCGTACGGTGTTGAATATTGGGGGGCAGTCCGGATGCAACCGATTCCTCGCCAGATCTAGCGGCTGATGCACGTTAAATCTGTCTTGGCTCAAAACCCTCCCGGTGGCATTTTTTGAATCTTAGGAGCGTGAGATGTCAGCTCAAGTGGCAAGACTGAAATTCAAAACTACTAGTGCTGTCTTCAACAGGTCTTGTTTTTGTTTTATTGCGGCATTCATATACACTATTATTTTGCGGCATATTTTACTCTTCGTAAATTAAAAGCTCAGCCATGTAAAGTAGTTATCCTATCATAAATTATTTGTTCAATCAGTAAGATTAATATAAATTGAGATTATATATATAGCATATTCTTGTTTGTAATTCATTACCACAAGGATATCTAGAAATATGTATGGATCGATTACAGATTTTTTAGGAACAGTATCTTCGGAGTTGTCAGTAAAATTTTTAGGGTTATCTTTAATAAATGTTGTGGCGTATTGGAAATTTAATGAGAGTAGCGTGAGACTTAAGAAATTTTGTTATTAGTTTATTACATCTAGAAATATTAATTACAAAATTTACAGTTAGATACAAGTTATTCAAACTATTGAAAGTTTTAATACTACAGAATACTCTTTATTGGTGAAGACGGAGGGCAAAATACAATTTTTTTTTATCCTTCCAAGTGGTCTGTCTCATTTCTCTCTAGAGGTGGTCCTTCGTACTTCACGAATTCCTTTCAAGATTCAACTACCAGGTGGAGTGAAAATATTTTTGTTTTTTGGCTATGACTTTCAGTAGGGTGTCCGATGAAAGGATCCTGTAATAATTTATGCAGGCAAGTGTGGATAAGAACGGCATGTTATCTGCATAGAAAAGCTGATTTATCAGCTGCAATCGGGATAACATTACACTGTTATTATTTTGTAAAATAAGAAATAGTACTTATTTCAAAAACAGTTTCAGGAAATGCATTCGAGATATATCTATTAATTTGAATTGTGGGTTGAATCCCGGCAGGAGTCGATAGGTTTTCTGGATGTGAAAATCGTAGGCACGCATATCATACGATTATGTGGCATGTAGAAGATAACTTGAATATCAATTTGGTTCTGGTACTCTTTGCAAATTTAAGTCACGGCAAAAGTGAGCATCAAACGAGTACCTGAATTAAATTAATTCAAGGTACAAAAATTTGATAGCGATAACCGCCATTAGATGGCGTCCCCAATGAAAGAGATCTCAAAGGGATCATCTTACGATGTCTGCAAAGGATTATTTGCCAAAAACAATACTACTAGAGGAAAAATAATACTGCTAGTATTAGAGACTAATTCTTTACCTTAATTTCACATTAAATTTTATGCCATGAACATACCAAACATCAACTTATAAATGTAATTTTTTTTCGGTGAAAGTGTATGAAAGTTATATATATATATATATATATATATATATAATTCTTCATAGATTTAGAAAGTAATATTATTTTTGAAATGCTTCGGAATAGCATATCTTTTTCTGCTTTTATATATTTACATAAAAGAAAATAATAATGACTATAATAAACTATTTTGCTAAGATTCTGAAGCATAGAATAAATCTGAAGAAATAAATCCAAAAGTGGAGTCACCTCGTTTCGCATTTTATTTCTCAAAAACCGACTTCAAGCTATCAACACAAATCGCATTTTACTCGCAAAAAAGCGAAAGGAAAGACGTAAGAAAAACTACCAAAATATGTCTGCCGAATCAAGTTTAAGGGGAATTCGTTCTTTTCTTTGATAGCTCTCGAAGTGACACATGACACAAACTGTAAGCAATCCAGACGTCAGAAAAGATTTTTGACGTCGCTCTTCGACCCCGATGCACATTAAGGCAGAAAAACGGTTCTGCTTTTTCTGTATTGAAATAACAATGATTTTCTTACTATTATATATTTTTGTTGTCATTCTTAACGATTTACCTTTTTCATGTTTGATGTAGTTGTATGTTTTAAAATTTTAGTTAAATAAGGTGCACTGAATGTCGTGTCTTGATGATAAATATTAATTGTGTCGTAACTTAAAATTATGCCTATGTTTGTTTGGATATATTTTTATATATATATACTGTTATGATTTTTATAAGACTTTTGCCTTAGTAAATTTAACGTGTGCCCATTTGGTAAATCGGAGAATGTTTATAAGAGATATATTCCAATTCTCCTTCTATAAAAATTACTAACAAACTGTTTTCGATATTCGAAGTTCATGTGATGTTTTGCAAGTTGATTTAATAGGATTCTGTTGAAACGATTGTAGAACGTGTTCAACAGTTGCATCTCTCGCACTAGGTCTGGCATTTTTAGGAAGACCCTTCAGCCTATTTTTTAAACCCCATAAGTGCCGTGGCCATGTATCCACGTCCTGCTGAGCTGGTGCCTTTAGTGCTGCGGACGTGCACACTCGTCTTTTAAAAGGAGGATTTTTTGCATTGTGCTAATCTGTTAAAATTTAATCCTACGGCTTTGGATTACAATAAAATGGCATTGACAGTGATTCTAAAGAATTTATTTATTTCGGAAAAGAGGTAGGGGACAAATTTGAAAGGGAGCATATTCCAGGAACAATGAAACTCATAGCTAAGCTGTGTTTCTAGTTTTTCGCTTAAATGGGCTCATTTCTATCATTTATCTGCTCTCATTGTCGCTTACCGTATGTAATAGGAGATTGTTAATTTTTTTTGTACAAATAAATCTGCCAATTGGGTATCTTTGTGTGCTATCAATTAATTGAATGGAATGCTGGGTTATGTGTTTACCATGTTTAAGGATATACCACACAGCAGATAAGTACTAATTTTTTATTATATTGTAATTCTAGACATTAAATTTTGTATTTTCGGTGTTGTTATTATGTCTTATGCCACCTGATCCAGACTACATCATATTCAGGCCTCCGGATTTCATCATGGCAAGTGGCTATATGTACACCTGTTGTTGGCCGTAGCTTTGAACACCATGCAGGTGAGAATACGGTTTAGCTCGTTACCTCTCCAATTTTGAGAGAAAACACCCTGGGAGGGGTCAGGTACCTCCCACCTCTCTTCCCATTCCACAAATTTTAGGAAAGGACTTGTGGCTCGACGGCTATTTTAAGTACCCACCCCTTTTTTTTTGCCACGAAGGCTCTATACATTTACAAACATCCAGCTCTTCTCCAAGATTCGAACCCAAGCCCTACATCACAGCAGTCAGCTGTATTTTCGTTTTATTATTTTATTTTTTCGTTTTTTAACGTGAAAGTTTACAATTTTTAGGATGAAAAACACGCGTCTTCCTTTTCCTAAGCAACGCATGCCTAGTAAGAAAAACGGCGGTACTTGGGGTGAATTTCGTAGTTTTTATCAAAAGATAACGGGTTGAACAATTTATATAATTGAATTTGCAACAGAAAGTTTGCTTCCATAACAATGTCAAAATTTACTCTGAGCATCATTGGGTGATTATGTTTCGTTACAGATTAAGTTTTCTCTTGAACTGAAACCATTTCGGCAAAAAACGCTGTTTTCCTTACAAATGCTCACTTGAGTCACTCCTGAAGGAATATTTGAGCCATTTACAGCACAAAAAACCTACTAAATCCAAACATCCCAATGACATAATAGTTACATTCTTATATTAAACGGTTATTTTGTAATTAATTTTTATAATTAGGGCAAGGCGTGATTCACCCTATAAAAAAAAAGAGATTTTTTTGAAACTAACTATTATGTGTGAGCCTTTTTTAGCTCGATTTAATAAAAGAAATTGTACCCAACTTGGTATACAGACAAATAAAAGTAAAAGTGTAGGATTTCCAGTATAAAAAAGTTCCAAAAATCTCCAAAAGAGGAATTTATGACTCTGTGCAATGCAAAAACATTTTACAAGGAAAGAATTATAACACGTGCAAAATAACAGTGTAATGTTAAGTTTTAATCACTACATTCACTTCTCCGGAAATAACTTTGGCATATTAATATGACTATAATTTTCAGAGACTACACCCAGCTTTCCCTGTATATTTATCGTCCTCTGTATATTTTACACTATCCTATGCTTCTTGAGACTCGTCACTTATTATAGTTGCAACATCTGATCTATTATGACCTCTTCTGACACAGGTATACGTCCTCTACCTGGACGAAGTGTTAGCAGCTCTGATTCTCTTCGAACATTATTCAATTTACGTTAAAGCATTAAGCAATAAATCCTCCTTGCGTAGCTCCTATCGAATTCATAGCTCATGAGGAACTATGGGCGATTATAAAGCTTAAACAATAATGTGCGTTATGGTTATGCGAGTTGCTCATACACTTATGTTGACTCCTTCAGCTGAGAATATCATTCTTTAGATGTCTCTACACAAGAATGGGCTAGTGTTCTTTTCAGTGATGAGTCATAATTTTCCACAAAGTCATTCTCGTTGAGTCTTCATCCGGAGAGATAGTAGAGTTCGCTTTCATCTCCCCTACATAACAAAAAATCGAGAAATGTTGTGACAAAAGAAACCTAGTCTGCGGCGGCATAATATTGGGCAGTCATACACCCCTGTACGTTTTCAATGCGAGTTCTGTTAATTTACAGAGAAATGTGGATGAGATCCTGAAAGTCTATATGAAGTTTTTCGGGGAAGTATGAGCTTGGACGACATTTTTATGGTCAATAATGAGTGGCCTGACATAACTCACATTGATAATTGATTTCATTATGGAGGAGATATTAGACATTTGGATTGACCCTCGATGTCTTCGGATCTAAATCATATTGAGCATATTTGGGAGAGTCTAAGAAAAGCCATTTATCACATAGCCTCCATCGCAGAAACCCCTAGAAGCGTAAAATCGTGCTTTGAGAAGAATGGTCTTTGTTGCCACAAATATTCCACTCTCATTAACAATTTCTGAGAGGTTTGTTGCCACCGTCAAAACAATATGACAGCTTGTTATGAAGCTAGTATACCGATGAACAGGGTCACACTTCAAATTAGACAAACTTTTTTAAATGCTTTATCTCTGATTCGTGATCTCACACTTTTTGATGCATCCAGTATCTTAATTCAAAATTAAAAATCTCTTTTCTATGGATATGTTTCTATATTCTTTCTCCTATTGTAATACGTCTCTGTACCACATTTCGTGACACACAGCGAACAGGTCATCCGTTTCCATAGATTTTGTATTTGTGACCTTAATTTTGGACATGAGTATATATAGAGGCTTAGTATGCTCCCGATGGTATCATGTTGTCTTAAGGATAGGGAGTGTCAGTTTCAGTTTTGTCCTTATCATTTGAGCGTGATTAAAAATTTTGTGGTTCATTGCTGATAGCCCTCATATTTATTTATAGTGCGACGTAAAAAAATACTCTCATTGACTTTCAGCAAACGATTCAAATATATTCACTAATTTTTAACAACGCGTTTGAAGAAGATCAATAATTAATCAACTGCTGGCCGCACAAATTTGAACTCAAAGAAATACTAGAAAATATATTTGGAAGATAACATGATATACGATGATCAAACCATTCAAAGTACAACCTCTTTTGACGTGTGTATGATGAAAAATCAGTTGCTAGTTTACCCGAATTTGTTGGCTATAAACGATGCCACATCCCTTGCCATAGAATCAAAGAGACAGGATGTATCCTCGGTAGAGAAATCCATACGGCTTCGGCATATTATCAAAGTTGATCTGGTGTAGTAGCTGGAGGCGTATCCCGGGTAAATCGTTGTGCAAGCATGAATCACATGTTTTCGATTGGTGATATTTCGAAAGAACAAGGATATCAAAGAAGCAATTCAATGTGACGGGCAGAAAAGAAATCTTGAAGATTGCGTTCCATGTGTGGTCACGCATTATCCTGTTGGAATATGGCTGATGGCAAGCGCTGAATGCATGGGAGGACCACAGTCTCCAGAATCTCAGATATATAGTGCTGGCTGTTCAGTGTACCAACAATGTGTACAAGAGAGTTACAGCAGTAAAGCTCATTATCAACCCAAAGCATGATACCTAGCGCAGGACCAGTGTGGCGATGCATAATGCAACA
>BMAO01000334.1:0-19631 GCA_019973975.1 Trichonephila clavata | reverse complement strand
CTATTGTATTATTCATAACTAACTTATTCATTGTATTATTCATAACTAAATTATTGGCGAAATGACTTTATTTCAAGAAATTCAATGTTAGTGTGGAACTTAAACCAACGATAAACTTAAAAATAAAACGGAAACATTTTTGTAATTTTTTACGAATTTAAGTGTTCGCCTTCAACACGAATGCATCTTTTTAAAAGTGATCGCTTGATGAGTCCGTGAATAATTAGATAAATTTATTTCTTCCACTGCTTCAACATTCCTTTGGCGCAGTTCGGTTACAATTTGATTGGTTTAAAAGAAGTTAGAAGGTAAAAACTCAGAACACTTAATTTAATTAATTTTTTTCAAAATGTTAAATTTATTGTGTAGTTTGAGTCACGCATTTAAAATTACTTCATTTAAAAAAATTCAAAGTCAATGCTTGTGTATTAGTTCTTAAGGGACAACAAAATATTAGAAAATGAAGATCTAGTTACCTTCTGTGTTTAAATATTTTCCAATTTCTGTTTTATTTCTTTAAATAGTTCCGAAATCAAATTGCTCCAAGTTTGCCGCTTTTTGTTTTGGTATTGTTATCACAAGGGAATTTTACTCCATTCCCCTTCACAAATGGCATAAGGCATGAATGCTTATGCCATGAGATACTTATTTCTGAGTATATTTTGTCAAGGCCCAAGCTCATGAATGCAAAGAAGTAAAATTTGCAACAAATTACTTAAAAAAAAAAAGACTGTCTGGAGCCGCATATTTTTAAGCTTCTCCCTATATGATTTGCATTGGGAAACAAAGATTTAGTAAAGCCTCATGTGCAGCAAACTCCATAGAGAAAGTGAATCTGTTTTGCATACACATTTATAATTTTCAGAGTTTCAATTATTTTTTTTACCTCTCGTAACCCTTAGATTTGATTCATAGAACTCCAGAGTTCCGTGGAACACAGTTTGAAGACCACTGCCTTATACGAAACTCTAATTACTATGTTCAATATTAGTGAGATTTTTAAATCTATACAACTGTGGATTTATAAGTGCATCTGAATTATTTCCCGTTAGAGGAAAAATCTAATTGGAGAGAATTCCAGAATAAATTGTGATTTATTCCAAAAGAACCTACCTGTTCATGGACGTTCCCTACCTTTAAAAGAGAACCCACTTTATAACAGTATAAAAATGTGCATCTGAATTATTTCCCGTTAGAGGAAAAATCTGCTATAAATTGGAGAGAATTCCAGAATAAATTGTGATTTATTCCAAAAGAACCTACCTGTTGCATGGACGTTCCCTACCTTTAAAAGAGAACCCACTATATAACAGTATAAAAATAATTTAATTTAGTGTACTAGAAATGAGCGAAACCTTGTTCCCTTTCTTTATGGGGATATTTAAAGAAATAACCTGTGAATAATATATTATTTGAAGCTGCAATTACTCAAAGAATGCAAGAAACCACTCCCATCATGTCATAAAGAGCAGTTATGTATCCCAAGAAAGGGATGGATATTTTAAGCATTTTTTTACATGTAAGTTCAAAGATTTTTTCTCCCTTAGGTTAGAAGTACTTTTTACGATTAGCATAAAAATAATTATTTTAGAGTTTGCAATTCTTATGCAAATCCACAAACAGTACAGGAACTTTTAAAACACTCAGCATATATCTAGAGATTACATGTAAAGCATAATAAACAAATATAACCCAAAATATATTTTCAGTTTAACAGAGGTTAATAGGCAATGGAAACAACTATAAAAAAAGCACATGAAAAAATAAGTTTATTTTTTTTTCAACACACTTGTTTACATAGATGTACATAAAACTAAACACTCATCTAAATGAACAAAAAACATTAACATAACAATGATTCACGTGATGCTAAGAAATTATGACTTGAATTTTACAATTTGTTGAAGCAGAAAATTGCATACAAATTGAAAAAATATGACTATCAGTTTGATATTTGGATATGAATATATGCATGAATTATAAAGAAATAATAAAATAAATGGATATTTGAATTTATATATTCCTACTATAGCTACATAAGGTTATAGGTAATTAACATTATCATTTGTAAGCATGGTGTGACGTCGTTACAATGGAGAAAGCGCCTCTATTCATATCTTTCAATTCTTTATCTCATTCAAATCTTTTAGGTCCTCAAACGACTCGATCTCTAGGCCGAATAGCCACTCCTCTAAATAGTCATTTCAAAGGTGAAGTCTTTCCATGTACTATCCGATTTCTTTTGGTGTTTAACAAATCTCTGGCGAAAGACTTCCGGACTTAACTTAAATCGTTTAAGTAATAGTTTTTTAATATAGTCATAATTTTCTGCTTGTTCCTCCGGTTCGCGAGCAATGAACTGCACGATATCCAAAGGTAACAAACCTAATAAATGCCCTACCCAGTCTGTTTTTTCAATTAAAGCCCTTTTAGCCTGACGTTCAAAAATAACCAAATACAAACTGACTGATTTGGATTTGGATAAAATCTGGGATTAATTTTCTTAAATTTACATTCGAGGTTACAGAACGGGATTATTACAGCCGGTTGATTCATCGTTTACACTATGTCGGATTCTATTTTAAATCTTTCTAGATCAAATTTTAATTGTATTCTTTCTCTTTCAACGCGTTGCCTCTGCTAATCTTAATCTCTGCTCTTTCTGATTTCTGGAAAATCTAATTTTTCTGCCCTTTCCCATTCCTTCTTCAATTTTCCTATTTGCAATAATAAACAGATTTTTTACGAAATTCTCTTCGTAACCCTCACTGTTAGTGATTGCGTTTGAGGTTAGGACAGTCATGTTTGGTGGACATTCTACCCCTAATTCCCTGCGAGTAGCAACATATCTTGCTTTTTCCCTTTTCCGAGAAAAGCCATTTTTGAACAATATCAGCAACATATTTGTTAAAATTCACACAATATTTACTACTCTCTAGTATCACATAACACTGGTCCCATGCAAACACAGAAACAAAGTGGCGGCGAAATGCTTCCCTCGGGTCAAAGGTTGCAGGGGCTAATTAAGACACGTCCGTCTCAGTATATTAGCGACTGCAGGTGGTTTTGCACGTGTGGTCATCATTCTTCTAAAACTGACCCGGCCGTGGGAAGCAAGTCCCAGATGTCTCAGGGGGGGGGACGCACACACGCACACTGTTACCTCATGTTGATTGTATGTATTAAATCATTTTAATATCACATGCACGAAAATTCACAAATTTAGGTAGTTGGGAAGTGGAGGAAAAGCTTAAATATTACATTCATTCCTCTACTTAAATTGAATGATGTAGTGCATTTTAATTCATGTAGTGCACGTTTTGTCTGTTGTGAGCAGTAGGGAAAATACTTCGTCCACTGCATTTCATTACGTATATTATCAAGAAACATAATATGTTACCGGGAATTAAAGCGTGATCTTGGAAGGCTTAAATTGTCAATTTATATTTATTTGAAAGCAATAGTTTGTTATGAATTACTTTGTATCATCGAAATCCCTGCCTGTCTTTATAACATAATCTAAAAGTTTTATTCCAACTTTTAAATGAGAAATTCACACTCACCGTAACGTTTCAATTCGAACAATAACCTATCTATGATTAATGTATCATGTTACACAAGTATATTTGTGGCAATAGATATTTCAGATTTGCAAGTCAAACAATTGAGGCTTTAGAAAGAAAAAAATTTAAAATATATATTCTATTAGTAATAGAATACTTTTTAAAATTTAACTCTTATTTTACCATGTATTATGTACACACTTATTTTCTAGAATGGGAAGGGTAGTATCAAAAGATATTCACTAGAAAAGGGGGCGGCATTGAAATATACACGAGTAAAGGTTGGGAACCTCTGATCTATAATGTGCCACACCAAAAGGTGGCACCAGGTGATGGGAAATGTACTATGTATGCAATGACAATCAATAATCCACATTTGAAAGGGAAAATATTATGGTGGGTTAGATCTCTGTAGTGTTTAGCCTTATTGCAAAATATTTTATTTTTAGGTTAAAGTATTGGTGGTGCAGAAGTGTAGGGTAATTTTACATGTATTTCATCACATGGGATACACTTTATTCATTTTTCTGATTTTTTTTCTTTTCTAATTAAGTGATAAGTGACTTGGACATGGACTAGAGGCTTCGGTGTATGAAGCACAACTTTATCAATATTCTTTCCATATAAAGGAATTCTTCTGGAAATATTGTCTCTAAAATATTCTGCTGATAGTAGAGTGAAATAATTTTGGATTTACTGGCGATTCTTTTTCGATTTTTAATTTGCCGTTGTTAGAAAATCCTGCAACTATCATGGATCCCTTTAGGAACATTACTGTACACTGACGAAGCCATTTCGTAAAACCACAAGACTGAATGCTATAAATTGTTAATTTTAGTTCAAAAAACGAACTAGTTAAAAGTACGTTTTCTTTTTGATAAAATATCTTTGCTAATTATCTTTTAACACAATTATAACTCCTCTCCCCCCCCTTCAAAATACCAGTATAAAATAACTAAAAAATACAAAAATTTTCAAACTAATTTATTGAGTAAACCTACATTGATCAATACAATTCTTAGAAAATTATTTTTTTTCAACAGTTAATGAGTATGAAAAGCCAAACTTAGCTAAGAAAAAACTATAATTTATTAAACAGAATCAATTCTAGATCATCATATTCACCAACTTTTTTTAAGCATAATTAAACAAATAATCAATGAAGATTTATTTTAATACACAAATAAAACAAATTAAATTTGGTACTTTTCATTTAGAATTTCTTTTTCACGATATTCAGCCACTCAATTATGATACATGAATGCATAATTTAAAATATTAAACAGGTGGCTACAAATGCTTATCAAAATTAATTATAATTGATTATTTCAAAATATACTCTCACCACTGATTTTCTTCATTACTTAAATAGGTAAATTTATCTACAGAATTCAAGTAAATATATATAAAAATATTTACAGTTTCATCAAAATTCATAACTGTTAATAATTATAGAATATTTATTAATGTAAATATCAAGAAACATAAAAAAATAACCAAAGAAGGCTTTCATATGGACGCAATGAAGTTTTCAGACATTTTAAAATCCTTCATTTAAACTAGGGATGTGATATTTCAAACATAAAATTATGTCATATTAAAAAACTGACCAAAAATCAATTTATTCACATCTCAAATTCGGTATAAAAGAAAAAAATTCTATTAAATCCATTTTTCTTAAAAAAGTTTGATCTACACTATTAAAATTCGTAAGTAAACAAACGTATCTATATATATGTGCGTCTATCTCACGAACCGCACGGCGCAGAAACTCGCCGAAGGTACTAAAAGATCGCGAATGATTTGAGGTAGCCGATTTGACCATCTTTGTTTCGATATTACAATTAGTTAAAAAGAAATAAACACACGGAGAAAAAATTAGCTTACCAAAAAGGAGGCGTCAAAATTAAACGAAATTTTACATACCTAATGACTACTTTCACATAAGTAAATTATTAGAAAATGAAAGAAAAAGAATAATTTATTTCAGAGAAAAAGGCAAAAGAACGGTGGATTTAATACCCTGTTGAACCCCTTCTAGCACGAATGCACGATACGATACGATCGGGCATTGAGGCATACAAATTCTGTATGATGTCTTGAGACATTTCGTTCCACATTTGTTGTAACCTTGCCTCTAGTTCGTTCAAACTCGTGGGATGCCTAACTCGCCGTCCTGAATGATCCCGGATATGCTCGATTGGAGACAAATCTGGAGATCGGGAAGGCCAAGGAAGGTAGTAACAGTACGGAGACAGTTTTGTGACACCCTTGAAGTGCGACTCTGAGCATTGTCTTGTTACAAAATGGCTCCTGGGAGCCATTGCATGAGAGGCAACACATTTTGGTAACTGTACTCAATGAAAGAAATCTGCTTACCAAATTTGAAGACTGTGAAACTAATAAATTAAAAATGGGGGGGGGATATCTGTAATGCTAATTGAGCCGCCGCAACGCCCTTGGGGGACGATTTTCATGAAACCCATTTTGTAGCAAATCTCTACCCTATGAGAGGAATCTGCTTGCCAAATTTCAAGACTGTGTGTCTTAACAGTTTAAAAATCGAAATAATTATTTATATCTCCCTTAACCCCCTCCCCGCAACACCGCTTGAGGGCAATTTTACCAAAATCCATTTTGTAGTGGATATTTATTCCATGAAAGAAACATGCCTTCCAATTTTCAAGCAGGTAGGTCAAGTAGTTTAAAAAAAGAAATATTTATCTTTTACCCCCCCCCTCTTTAATCCCCGCAACGCCACTTGGGGCGCTGTTTCCCCAAAACCCAGCTTGAAGCTGATCTCTATCAAATTTAAAGATTGAGCGTGTAATAGTTTAAAAATGGAAATAATTATCTATAAAGCCCCCGTAACGCCACTTGGGGTCTATTTCCACTAAACTCATTTTGTAGTGGATCTCTACTCTATGAAAGGAATCTGCTTACCCAATTGCAAGATTGTACACTGAGTAGTTTAAAAATTGAAAAAATTTATTTATATTGCCCATTAACCCCCGTAATGCCTCTTGCGGTTCGAATTTCGCAAAATCCGTTCTTAGCGGATCTCTACTCCATGAAAGGAACATGTCTACCAAATTTCAAGTCCATAGGTTGAATAGTTCCGAAGATATCGTGATTAGTCAGTCAGTCAGTCGCATTTCTCCATATATATATAGATTTAATTAAGTTAGGAGCAAAGTTAATAATCACGAGTGACATCATGGATTTGCCACACATAAAATGATATACAGAAATTAACACTTATCTTGATAATTTGTACAATTTATAAATAATCCCTTCAGTGCTGATTAAAAGTCACGCGATTCGCTTCCCAATGCCTCCGTTCTCCACATAGGCGCTGGCATGTGATGTATTGGGGGGGGGGGGAGAAAGAAATAAATAAAGAAATCCTCTCAAACACTGTCAAAGTCCTTTGATTGCATTCCAAAGCCTTCGGAATAATTTGCACTGCACAGAAAAGAACGTACTTCGGAAAGACGTATATATACGCCGCTGACACTTAAGAGGTTACATTCATATTGTAGCTTTAGCGTCAAAGTATAGTATTATTGAATTGAAGAAAATTATGATTGAATATTGGGTCGCAAATATTGAAATTCGAGAAGCACTGGTTTATATTCCAGCTGCTAAATATTTTTTTTTATTTTTATAAAGCATTACAAATGATGATACGAACTAGCATTATAGCAATACGTTTAAAAGTTGATAATACGACTGACACTTAATATTTCTTCTTAACACACTTTTATTAGTTTGATTTTTATTAGAGACGGAATCTTTGAAATATAAGAATACGGGACACTCGAGGCCTTGTAAACGGCGAGAATAAATACTCTTCAGACCCGTTAATTAATATCCATTGAAGTAGAAGACCTATTGCAGCAGCCACGAAAAATTCTGGCTCCGAATATCAAACTCAAGGATAAATTCAACAATGAATAAATGTTGGTTTAAAAAACTTATTGAAGATTGAAGTAAAAAATTGAAAAACATTATTGTTTAAAAAAAATAAACACGCTTTTATAGTGAATCGAACTAAAAAGTACATATGAAAAAATATATATAAGAATAAAATATGATTAAAGAGAAAATTAGTGTCATTGTGGTAAAAGCGTGGGTTGCTTTGTACTACATTTTTACACTTACTTAGCATTTCGGAACAGAGCTATTAAGAAATTCTAACAATTAATATAGAGTACTCCACGCTTTTACCTCACTGACATTAATTTTCTCGTTAATCATTTTATTCTTATATTAAGAATTCTTTTTAGTTTGATTCCCTATAAAAAAGCGTGTTTTTTAGTTTTTTTAACTATAATTTTTTTTCACTGAAAAGAAATCAAAATTCTCTCTGAAACTTGCATCAGCAGTATACATAAAAATACACCTTTTGAATGAAGAATTTATGAGAAATTATTTAATCCGGTGACCTCGAAATTAATTCTCAGCCGTTTTAGTAAACTGACGCAATGAATGATGTTTCATTCCACAGATCCAACAAGATATTTTAGAAAGCAGACTTTATGTCTTAGCAATTAGAGCATGATTTTTACTTACTGGAATCTTTTTCATATTTCTATTTTCAGAAAAACTGGACGTTTTTATAATATGGTACGAAATTGTTGACCCACCCTCTTCTTTTTCACATAAAGAACACTCCTTTTGTACGTTTGCTGTGTTTGTATTAACCATGAGCTTTAAGGGTTAATTTTAATCGCCAAATCCAGAAATCGTTAATCTTGATGATCCTGATCAGGGCAATGGAACAAAATTACGAAATTATTTTATTGTCATCGGTCTTTGACAAGTGTGCAAAATTTCTAAGATAGAATACTCTTTCTTTTTGAACTCCTGTGAGGAATAATTTATTATTCGCGTTCTATTTATCATTCAATAAATCGTTAATCGATCGTTGCAATACACTGACGAAAATTTCATTTAGTTGTAGCCTCATTCATTGTAAACGCGACCGTGAAACTTCGGTTCGACGTTATCTGACGTTCGTATGGCTAACAAACTTCAGTAAGGCTATTTCGATGAAGTGTGAGCTTAATTAATGACTCACTACAAAGCAACACGAGGGCTACTCGTGACGGACCTCGCAAATTTAAGCCATGGTCAAGTGACGAGGAGACATCTCAACTGGTAGATATTTTTCCGAACGTCCACTCAATGGCCACGGAATGACCGAGTCACGACCCATTTGACCTGCATCAGTAGTTCTTCTACACCAAGGGTGTCAAACTCAAAAGCTAAATTGGGTCAAACAAAGAAGTTTTAAATTGAGGTGGACCGCAAAAAAAAATCAGTATTCATATAAACGTAGGTTTATTTCGCGCGCGCGCGAATGCATTATAATAAACTAGAACTAAACTCATTGGCGCAACAGTCGATGAGAGCCAAGGCCTGCTACGTCCATCTCAGTATATGTGAATTTGGGAACCGAGGTGCTTAAGTTCCGTTCATGTGGTCAGTCTGACGAGAAACCCCTACTGTTCAGTTGACAAGCAAGCCTAGTAATCGTTTATCGACACACTGAAGGGATGAAAGGCTGAGTTGACCTTGGCCAGCCCGGGATTTGAACTCCGGGAATGAGTGAATAAATATTAACGTCACACTCTTCAGCTACTCGAAGGCTTTTTGTGACGGAACTCGTAATTTTGAACCATGGTCAAGTGACGAGGACACATGAGCTGGTACCCCCTCTTTTAACTACCACACTAAAGGAGGTCGACAAATTTGAAGTGCATCGCGCCTGTACACGGCGGATCTTCAGCGGTACTAGGCTCGAACTTAAGACCCTCCCCAACCACGAGTTCATCACATTGATCACTAGGCTACCTTAGCCTTTAACGTGACTAGGGTAGCCTAGTGTTCAATGTAATGGACTTACCCCGGACCTGTGGCGTGGAAGAGCGATTCACTACCTTTCGGCCACTGGGTTTCATATACATTATAATAAACACATCTTTTCTGCTACTTTCTTACCTATTTCGAGGGAATTTTTTAAAAATTTTATTATATATTATTGCGTGACAAGAGGTTGGCCAGGCCGCAATAACATTCGTCGCAGGCCGCATGCGGTCCGCGAGTTGGACACCTTCACAGTGGGTTTTGAGTGGCACTAGGATTTGAAATCATGACACGAGGATCGTTTCGTAAAGGGATTTCCTTTGACAGCAGGAATTTGTCAAGGGAAGGTCGAAAGTCCACTATTGTTCTATCACGCGCTATTACGCAACCAGACATGTTCTTTTCATTTTGTTGATTCTCGGGAACAAAAAAAAAAAAAAGGGTAAGAAATAAATTGTTAAATAAAATAATTAGGGTTAACACAGCGTTTCCTAAATGGTAGGGCGCCCCACCCTAGGAGCCTGATACCTTTAAGAGGGGGGCGCTAGAATATTGATAAGTCGAAAACAGATTATTTAAAGAAATTTTTAATTGACTGAAAGTAAACTATCAAAATATATTCTGACATGATAAAAAATAAAATACACATTTACACTGATATAATACACTTATAAAATGCATGTGAGTACTGTACAATGTATTTTATAATTAATTTAATAATACTAAGTTAAGAACAAGTTTGATAATTACCACTGACCCCATGGGCTTGTATTAACACTTATCTTGATGATTCGTACGGTTTATAATTGAACCCTAAACTGCCGATTAAAAGTTATAGGATTCATTTCCCAATGTCATCGTTTTCCATGTAGATGTGTATGTGATGTTTTATTTGGGGGGGGGCGAAGAAAAAAAAGATATTCCTCTGAAAAAAGTAAATGTTTTACAAACACTGTCAAGGTCCTTTTATTGCATTTCGAAGCTATTGGAATAATTTTACGGATAGCAGTGCACAGAAAAGATTGTACACGGGAAAGACGTATATATACGTCCAGAAAATTAATGCTTTGGCTGAGCGAGACGTTTATATACGCAGATGGCACTCAAGAGACCGAAGTCGTATTGTAGCTTTAGCGTGGCAGAGTATAGTATTATTGAATTCAATACATTGTTATTGTACGAACGAGGGCACGATGAAAATTATGATTGAATATTGGGTCGCAAATATTGAATGTTTGAGAAGCACTGGGTTAACAAAATTAAATACTAAAATCAATAATTAAATTTTACGTACTTATACACATAGGATTTTAACAGTCGAAAAAAATTCAAGGAAAATAAGTCCAGACACGTGAACTCTTTCCTTGTCACTCTGAGAGCATCCTAAAGTTGCATCCTATGTTGAAAGGCAGTGGCGTAACGCACATCCCGCGTTATCCGTAACGGGTGTGGGGGGGGTAGAATTTTATTGGGGCCTAAAGCCTGACTGACACCAAGTATGCAATGCTTTGTAGGATTCGACTTTGAGTCCGAATCCTAAATTTGCAGGGGGGCGCTAATTACTTGTTACACCACTCTGACATTAGGGTTTAGTTTCCTGTTGGATATTATTATCAGAAATACATTATCAAAAATTTTTTTAGCAGTTTCATATCTGCTTATGAAAGTTAAAATGGGAAACAAAATGAAACCAAATTTGGAAGAAAATTTGAACCAGCTAAAATGCTCCAAATTACTACAAATTATGTTTTCTTATCCATTATTATTATAATTATTATCTATTGTTATTTTCTTTTCTATGTTGGGCACTTATTTATATAAGTGTTTGTTATTTCCTATTTATTCATTCATAAATCACATTCTCAGAAACTAGGCATTCCCAGATAGGATTCGAACCCACGCCCTTTGGACTAGAAGTCCAATGCGCTACAGGGACACGATTTTCTTTTTTATATAGGGTGTTGGACTATTATTTTTCTTTGTTACATTTATTCATTAATTAAGTTTAATGAAATATTTGTAAAAACTGTAGCAACATCAAGTGTCATTCACTACAAGTTAAAAAAAAAATTTATATATATATATATATATATATATATATAGGGAATGAGAGTGAGCTAATAATAAGAGTTAAAAAAAGACAATAGTTCCGATGAATTGTACAATATAGAAATTATTTAATGTTTTTTGCGACTTCACATCACACTCAGCATTTTAATGAACTGATTCAAAAACTTGTTTTTCAACTAATTGTTTTAACAATGTTTAAAAATATTAAAATGTTTATGACGAATATTTTACCCCACTAAAACTTTTTAAATCATTAAACAACGCCCATTTTTTCCTGTTAAGTCAATTGAATTTTAAGGATGTTTAGTTTTAAAAATACTCAGTCAAAATTTTTATACTTAACTCTGTTGCAAATAGGCATTATTGACCCACGAGCTAGTATTAAAATAACATGAACAAAATTTGACTAAGGTCTCATAAGGGTTCGACATCCCTGCTATAAGCACTATATATAGAGAAGGATTATTTTTAAAAAAGGGATATATACTTGCTGTTATTTAAAAGCTTCTTTATCAATTCAAGACACAACACATTCATGTGAGAGTCAATTTAATGTTTGGGATTAGCCACATAGTATTTTGCAAGTTTTGCGTCTATAATTTAAATCATCATTAAAAAGAAAATATTTCCTTAAAAATTAACAATTGTTTTTTTAAATGCAGTGAAAATTTGTTTGTTCTGAATATTCAGATATTATCAATGACAGTAAATTGTAAGTTTTAGCTTATTTCATTGCATTTAAAGATTTTATATGAATTTTTAAATGAAAGTAAGCTTACCAGGGAAATTCTTCCGGTACCCTGATCCTATTGGGTAAGGATACGAACCACTTTCTTTCCTTGAGCCTGAAAGGGTTAAAAACGAAATACTTAGTAAAACAGAAGTGTTCATTTTTTTAAAAAAATTATAAGTATCTTAATAGAAAATAAAATCATATAAATATATAACAAAATTAATGCAATTTTTATGAATCAAAAGGTAGTCATTTAAATTTACAATTAAATTCTTATTTGAGTAAATCTCTTATTTTGTCAAATTAACATATTAATTAAACTGCAGCATTTACAGAAAAAAATTTGTTGTTTCTTGTTCTATCAACAAATTATAAATAAACGAGGCAAAATTTAGAAAACTTATTATTCAGAAGTGAAACTATTGTTTTGACTGAAAGAAAAGTCATAATTTGTATTTATCATTCAAAGCTATAAATTTAAATTGATCTTTAAAAACGAAAATATATAGAACAAAATAACTATTAACTAACAAGATGGAGAGAAAAAATGATTACCCCTAATAGCTAATTCAAATGGTTGTCACTAGTACATTTTGCACCATACATTTTAATTATGAACTTTTTCCAACAACAAAAAGCCCTACTCAGCGTAACTGAATACGGGAAAGCTGTTACAACATCATATGGAAATTATGTAGGTTAAGTTCGATATAATAGTTTTAAAAGGAATAGATAAAACACTCAAGTGAAAAGAAATATAAACAAAATATTCATGAAAATAAATTTATTATTCATTTAATGCCAAATTATAACTGACCTTCTAAATTCTCTCATTATTGGAAGTGTTCTCTTACGAAACCGAAAATCTATTTAAGTATATAAATAATTTCAAGAATTTTTTAATCGTTTCCTTAACTAGCTCCACATTAAATTGATGAAGAACTCTGGAAGAGAGAGAATATTTAATATCGTTGAATCATGTATGATTGCTAAATGTCAAGATAGTAACTGGAATTTTTTTTTATTTTTAAATGATTTAAAGTGCATCATTATCTGATAAAATCCCAGAAATCGTTTAGTATTATAAAAATTTCTCTTGCACCTTTTATCCCAAATACAGTATTCAAATTTAAAAATGTAATTTAAGTACACCCAATTCTTTTTAGCGCGTTTTTCACGTAGTGGAACAAAAGCGCTATTATGACGCAAATTTCTTCGTTCCATATTTTGTCCTACCTTTTTCTCAGTCAATAAGCAACCAATTGACCTCGGGTTTCGGCATTTGGTCGCATTTGTGCCCTAGATCAGCCGAAATCATATTTAAATTTTCCCATAGTTTTCCCGAATTTTCCTACAAATTTTCCTGAATTTCGCTAGTTTATAACAAAATTTTCTCAAATTTTACCTAGTAAATTTATTGTTTGCAAAAAGTTTTTAAAAAAAAAATCTACCTGCATATTTCTTTTCAGCTCAATAGTAGTACATTTAGAGGAGTGGTACAGTACACTAATTTCTGTTAGTAAAAAGTTCATTAGTTGCATTATTGTAAAATACAACATGTGAAAACGCGCTAAAATTACTTGGCCATGCCAATGATTGATATCTTGTTTTGCACGCTTTTTATATAACATGGTGCACGAATTTGACGATTTTTTTTATTTTACTTTTTTTTTATTTAACGCATCTGCTGCTCATGGAATTTTTATCCAGTTAATAATAAACGTGCAAGCTTATTATCAAGTAGCGATGAATATATACATATATATAGTTGTTAACTAATAGTTTTATTACTAATTTCAATTAAAATTTTTATGTATTTTATGTACTGAAAGAATTAATTTTCACTGTACACTAATTAAAAACTTTTTGGTAATAAAGTGAATAGTTTGTTTTATAAATATGTTAGACGGATTTTATTATCACTTTTTTGCACGGTATTTTGGGAAAATATTTAAAGTTTTTAATCTTGAACGATTTCTTAAAAAAGTGAAATACATTTCTAAATTTATCATCGGTCATACATTTTTAACACTTTTTTTTTGCAAGATTTTCTAGGAACGTATCTACCACGTAAAAATGAGTTGGGTGGTAAATTTTAAAATATCCACGATGTTAGTTCAAAAAGATAGTTTGCTATATTTTGTAAATATAAGAAATTAATCCCAAAATTTTTTGTAATATTTTAATGTAGAACTTTTGTAATTTATCACAAAAATTTCTGTCATAAGAATTCATCTCTATTTAATATTCTCAAAATCGTCAGATTTTATAATTAAATTTGCAATACTTCTGAATTCGTCATTGTTCTTGCTGGGAAAAAAAATTTTCTCCTTCCGTGCAAAAGGGCTGAGGATTGGTAATTACCACAGCAGACTTGGTACATTCCATGCGAACTGATATAACTTTTTAGTGTGGCATCATACAGGTGCATACCAACTGTCATAATGCAATTTTGACCCTTAGTTTCCTCCCCCAGAGGAAGGCACTTGATCTCTGAAGATGCGAAATTGTACTAGGAATTTAATTTCGCAGAGAGCTCTCACGCCCAACAGGCACTCTAGTAATCTTTAAAATGCCGCAAAATCATACGACACTGTCGATTTTCTGCGTCATGAAAATCTCTTCTTTTTACGTGGTCGAACCCGCAAATTTGGGCTTACAAGGCCAGTGCCTAACCAACTACAGCTGGCTATTTTTAGCAATGTTATCAACATATAATTTTTAAAATATTTCAATCATTTACTAAATAACTATTTGATAGCGACTTCAAAATTTTCCATTTAATTAATTGCCTTATTTTAAAGCTTTTTGAATTATTAGAACAAAAATTCTTGTGCAAAGTTAAAAAAATTGGATTTTTCATCAACATACACTTGTTTCTGCAAGTCTGCGTAAAGGCAATCATCTTACGTATTTATGCGATAATCACTATTAAGATCTCGCTTCAGAAAATCAACATACCTGTCAAGGATTCTTCAAAATTTCCTTATTAAAACAACAGTAACAAAATTTCATTTAACATTTAAAAAAAATAAGGATGACCACCAAATAATCACCAACCTTCCGCGCCAAACGCCTGCGTACACTTGCAAAATAGAGCTTTTAAGGACCTTTAATTGTAAAATAATTGCACTAAATCCTGTTTTTAAGTAATTATAAGCTTATTTTACGATTTATTTAGGATTTGAGATTTGAAAACCTTTTTGGTTTCATGGTAGGCAACAGAATAGATATCGATATACACGTGTGCAAAAATTAAGGACGAGACGGTTTTTTCAATATAACTGTACAAAAGCATTCCAAATCAACACATTTAATAACGTAAGAGCCCCAATACGTAAGGACATGAGTAATGTAAGCAACACTTACTAAAAGAGAAATCAGAGGGATAAAAAGAAGCTTTATTGAAAAAGTAGCTTGGAGCGCAATGCGACTGGCCGAAACATCCCTGTGATGGGTGTCCAGCAAGAAATATCCGGTCTTTAGTAGGGGATATGATCTCCCCTGACTACTAGGCAGGTTTTACAGCGTCTGCCCATGCTGAGAATGAGGGTGTCAATGAGTTGTTGAGGCATTGCTGCCCATTCGTCTTGCAGCGCCAATCGAAGCTCCGGAATCGTTACTGGTGGTACGAGCTGCCAAGCGTCTGCCTAGAAAATCCCATACATGCTCGATGGGATTGAGATCCGGAGATCGTGCCGGCCAATCCATACGTTCAATATCCTCACTCTCTAAGAGCTGTTCGGCAGCTACTGTGCGATGACATGGTGCATTGTCGTCCATGAAAAGGAACTGCGGACCCATAGCGCCTCTAAAAAGACGCACATATGGAAGAAGAATCTCGTTACAATAACGGGTCCCGTTGACTGAACCTGCGTCGAAGATATGGTCTGTACGACTACCAAGCATGATGCCTCCCCAAACGAGAACACCGCCACCTCCATACCTGTCCCTTTCAATGATGTTCGAGGGATGATTGCGGCTTCCCCGCTCTCTCCAGATGAGTATGCGATGAGAATCGCTACTCAGACTGAATCTGCTCTCATCTGTAAAGAGTACTCGTCCCCATTCATTGTCTCCAATTCCGGTATTCCCGGCACCACAGAGAACGCCTTCTCCGATGGGCAGGCGTTAGAGGTACACACCGTACCTCTCACCGTCGTGCAAACAGACCACCACCGTGCAGTCTTCTGGCCACGGTAAAACGCAATATCGGTCGTCCAGTCGCCTGTGTCGTGTGTCTAGAGATTTCTCCCGCTGTCTGCCACCTGTTTCTTCTGGCCTGTAAGGCAATATACCGGTCATCTGCGGGTGTGGTTCCTCTTGGAAGACCACTACTGAACCCCCGGATAGCTGTTCCTGTAGTTTGAAATTGTCTCCAAAGTCGTGAAACGATGCTGTGAGCAATTCCGAACTCTGCAGCCACTTGTAACACTGCGACCTTCCTCCATCTTCCAAATGATTCGACTGGTAAAAGCATCCAGATGTCGTCTAACAGATTGATTATTCGCCATTTATTGCTGAGGCAGCAACTCGGTGTGATTTTAACTGCTATACGGTGTGCAATCTCTTACACCGACAACATGCTTAACTACTCAGACACTCCCCCATTACGTCTACCTGCATATCTGCGCATGTGCTACCGTACATCACCTCACTTAAGGTATCCGACTGGTTGCGACTTTTTTGAAAAAATGGAGATATGGGGTTTTTTTTGTGATTTTTATATTTATTTGGTATATTTTAAGAAAAAAATCCTAAAATTGAAAAGAGAAAAAAAAATTATTATTATTAAAATGGGAAAAAACTGGTAAAAATTTACCAAAAATTACGTAAACGGGGCCTGCCCTGTACAAAAATTTTATAAACAAATACTCAATTTTTCAGTTTTGATATGTTACTTTGTTATTAATGTTTGAAGTGACCTTCAGGATAAGAGATATTTTAATTTTTACAAAAAATAGAGCACTTTATCTTAGTTGTTATACGAAATTGCTTAAAAAAACAGTAGTTATATTCACATAAGGGACTGTAAATTTTGTAATAATGCAGTGATTTATAAATCTGAAGATCAAAATAATTCTACTATTATACAGAACATACACAAAAAATTTCAGTAAATTATTTTAGAAACTTTTTCAGCAATCCTTGTCCCCGTTTGATTTTTTTCAAAAAAACACATTTCGTGTAAAACACATTTTAAAGTTTAAAACATTTTTTTCTAAATATTAATACTTACCTACAGGTTTAAAATTCCCCAGATTTATACGTAACACCTTCCTTTTTCTCAGATAATGCACAGCTCCTTTTTTTAAGTCCTCTGAGTTTTTTTCTCTTGTTTTTTGTAGTTGGCAATGAATGTCTCTCCGAGTCGACAATTCTTTCGTCATCAACGCTTGAATAGCCCTTCACAATGAAACAACCCATTGGGATGTGTAAATGTTCCAACACGGAAAGAATCCCTTTAGATCCATCATTGAACTGTAATACAGCTAAGAATGCGCCAAATTGTAATGTCAGAAGTTCAACAAAAGTTTCTTTTGGGATTATGCTCCACAAAACACCATTAAAACTTTCATTGGCATTTTGGGTCTTTCCATGCAAACATTTTTCGTGAAGTGATTGATCACATAAATCCATATAGGTGTTTTTCACCGTGTTCAATACAGCAGTTGGTAAGCCAGGTGTTCTATGTTTATGCAGTTTTCCTTCTTGCTTGGCCTTTTGGTATTTGCACCACGTATCGGATCCAGAAGGGCATTGTCCATGCATGGGTTTTTTGTCGGTTGAGCAGCAATGAAAAAATGCAGCAATGACTGCAGTCTGCATGTTAGACAAATTGCCGACATTACTTCGAATAGCAATTCCAAAATAATTTTGAAGTGTGTCGATAAATTTGTCGGTCAATTTGCCTTTCCCACCTAAACCTTTTGTGGATTTCTTCAGCTTTCGTAAACGAGAGCCAACTCTTTTCTGCACATGTCCTATGCACTCATATTTAGTTATGCTCTCAATACCATACATGTCTTTCACATTATTGAACGCCTTTGAATCCCCATCTCCGTAGTAAGATGTATATCGAAGACTGCGGTTTGCTTCAGACCTTTCAAAAATCCTATAAGCACCGACAGTTTCCATATTAGAAGCTGATCCTTTGTGATTTTTACAAAAATGTGACACTACGCATTTTTTGGAGGGTCCCGATGTTTTTTCGTTTTTTGTACACACTCGACAATATTGACTGAGCACTTCAATGTCTAATATTTTACCAGAGTCCACAGAAATTGCCGAAACACATCCATTCAGTGAAGAGTAGCCACGTTTTTGCCATGTACCATCTACACTAACGCCACACTCATTTGAACATTCCGCAATGGATTTTGCTGACTCCAACATAGAACTGTTTGCAGCTTGTGACGTAGCATGCAGCAACTTAATTTCATGTTGTCTGTATGTACATTTTGAAAGATAAGGAATATTCAGCATACTGAACAGTTTCCAGCTGAAAATCCTTTGCCAATAACTCGCATTCCAAAGACGAGAAGAAGGTTTACTGTATTTAAATTATTCACCTTTGATGTAGAAGTGAATCCTTTTGAAAATGAACATTTCTTACACTTGAGACACAAATTTGACTGCAAACCAAGTCTTGAGTCTTCAACCAAGTACAGTTCTTGATCAAAACAAACAGGGCAAGAAAGAATAGAGAATATTGATACCAGTATTTCGATGTCGAAATTCTATTACCAGAAAGAGTTCCAGTATCAACATTAAATAAAGTGTCGCTTAATCCTCTTCCCAATTTTTCTGTACTATATACTGCATCACTTAACTTTCTTTTGAGCAGTGCGGAAATTACCATTAAACTTTCGATTCTTTGGACGTATTTTTCGTCCATGTCCATGGCAGATATTTGAAGAATAATTAAAAAGCAGTTTTATCAAATACGAAAATCAAAATGAACCTGTTTCAGTAAAAACTAGAATGAAAAAAAGTTAGCAGTGATATCGAACGTTAAGAAGTAAATAAACAAATATCCTGAAATTGCCAGATTTTGAAAACTCCTTTTATAAAAAAATAATAAGTGAGGCTTCTTAATAAGTTAAACAAAATATTAAAATATACTTTACTTTAAAATTATTTTTGAAAAAGTGGAAAGAAACCAAAAAAAGTTTCAGTTTTTGGTTTCAGAATGCCACTTCCGGTCGGCAGTTACCAATGGAAGTGTCATCTGCTTGTACTAAAACAGTTTGTAACTTTTGTTCTAGTGAACGAAAAATAAAAAAACTTGGTAGTTTTATAAAGCTAATAAGTTGGTCTACAAAATAGAATCATAAAATTTTTTTGTCAATATTTGACCAAATCCCCGATTTTAGGGTAGTAGGATACCTTAA
>BMAO01000333.1:0-11846 GCA_019973975.1 Trichonephila clavata | reverse complement strand
ATTCATGGACAGTTTTAAACCACTGTTTTGTTGTGTGGATGGATGCATTTTCTGCTCAGAGAAGGTATCCTGCTGTCCATGGACAGGTTGGAGGCATTGTATTGTTGAGTAAAGAGACATGCACTGTTGGAAAACCTATTCCATTGTGTCCAGGGGATTTAAAACACTGCATTGTCATCCTGAAAAGGTCCTCTGTTGTCCAGCGACACATTAAAAACACAGCTTTGTTGAATAATGAATGGGACCGTGGCAGGGATGGCTCCGAAAAGGTTGCCCCGTGATATCAAATCTGGGCACTGTGATCCTAAGAAGTGGGCCTGCTTTAGTATAAGGACTTTTTCGAATGAGCGTCCTTGGGCAGTTTCCTTGTTTCGTAAAGGGATCCATTGCGTCTTGAAATGTCTTAGGAGGTCCATTGACAGGTTTGAAGCATTGCTTTGTAGTCTAAAGAGACATGGCGTGTGCTGGACTGCTGGAAAACGAAATCCACGGTGGCGGGGAGAGGGGGGGGGGGTAAAAACAATACTTTTCTCTCTGTATCGTTCCCTAAAGCTATACGGATGCCCGACGAGAGGTCTCAAGGACCGCCTTGTCGTATGGAAGCCTGTGTTGCTCGTCAAAGTCCTTAAAATATTCATGGACAGTTTTAAACCACTGTTTTGTTGTGTGGATGGATGCATTTTCTGCTCAGAGAAGGTATCCTGCTGTCCATGGACAGGTTGGAGGCATTGTATTGTTGAGTAAAGAGACATGCACTGTTGGAAAACCTATTCCATTGTGTCCAGGGGATTTAAAACACTGCATTGTCATCCTGAAAAGGTCCTCTGTTGTCCAGCGACACATTAAAAACACAGCTTTGTTGAATAATGAATGGGACCGTGGCAGGGATGGCTCCGAAAAGGTTGCCCCGTGATATCAAATCTGGGCACTGTGATCCTAAGAAGTGGGCCTGCTTTAGTATAAGGACTTTTTCGAATGAGCGTCCTTGGGCAGTTTCCTTGTTTCGTAAAGGGATCCATTGCGTCTTGAAATGTCTTAGGAGGTCCATTGACAGGTTTGAAGCATTGCTTTGTAGTCTAAAGAGACATGGCGTGTGCTGGACTGCTGGAAAACGAAATCCACGGTGGCGGGGAGAGGGGGGGGGGGTAAAAACAATACTTTTCTCTCTGTATCGTTCCCTAAAGCTATACGGATGCCCGACGAGAGGTCTCAAGGACCGCCTTGTCGTATGGAAGCCTGTGTTGCTCGTCAAAGTCCTTAAAATATTCATGGACAGTTTTAAACCACTGTTTTGTTGTGTGGATGGATGCATTTTCTGCTCAGAGAAGGTATCCTGCTGTCCATGGACAGGTTGGAGGCATTGTATTGTTGAGTAAAGAGACATGCACTGTTGGAAAACCTATTCCATTGTGTCCAGGGGATTTAAAACACTGCATTGTCATCCTGAAAAGGTCCTCTGTTGTCCAGCGACACATTAAAAACACAGCTTTGTTGAATAATGAATGGGACCGTGGCAGGGATGGCTCCGAAAAGGTTGCCCCGTGATATCAAATCTGGGCACTGTGATCCTAAGAAGTGGGCCTGCTTTAGTATAAGGACTTTTTCGAATGAGCGTCCTTGGGCAGTTTCCTTGTTTCGTAAAGGGATCCATTGCGTCTTGAAATGTCTTAGGAGGTCCATTGACAGGTTTGAAGCATTGCTTTGTAGTCTAAAGAGACATGGCGTGTGCTGGACTGCTGGAAAACGAAATCCACGGTGGCGGGGAGAGGGGGGGGGGGGTAAAAACAATACTTTTCTCTCTGTATCGTTCCCTAAAGCTATACGGATGCCCGACGAGAGGTCTCAAGGACCGCCTTGTCGTATGGAAGCCTGTGTTGCTCGTCAAAGTCCTTAAAATATTCATGGACAGTTTTAAACCACTGTTTTGTTGTGTGGATGGATGCATTTTCTGCTCAGAGAAGGTATCCTGCTGTCCATGGACAGGTTGGAGGCATTGTATTGTTGAGTAAAGAGACATGCACTGTTGGAAAACCTATTCCATTGTGTCCAGGGGATTTAAAACACTGCATTGTCATCCTGAAAAGGTCCTCTGTTGTCCAGCGACACATTAAAAACACAGCTTTGTTGAATAATGAATGGGACCGTGGCAGGGATGGCTCCGAAAAGGTTGCCCCGTGATATCAAATCTGGGCACTGTGATCCTAAGAAGTGGGCCTGCTTTAGTATAAGGACTTTTTCGAATGAGCGTCCTTGGGCAGTTTCCTTGTTTCGTAAAGGGATCCATTGCGTCTTGAAATGTCTTAGGAGGTCCATTGACAGGTTTGAAGCATTGCTTTGTAGTCTAAAGAGACATGGCGTGTGCTGGACTGCTGGAAAACGAAATCCACGGTGGCGGGGAGAGGGGGGGGGGGTAAAAACAATACTTTTCTCTCTGTATCGTTCCCTAAAGCTATACGGATGCCCGACGAGAGGTCTCAAGGACCGCCTTGTCGTATGGAAGCCTGTGTTGCTCGTCAAAGTCCTTAAAATATTCATGGACAGTTTTAAACCACTGTTTTGTTGTGTGGATGGATGCATTTTCTGCTCAGAGAAGGTATCCTGCTGTCCATGGACAGGTTGGAGGCATTGTATTGTTGAGTAAAGAGACATGCACTGTTGGAAAACCTATTCCATTGTGTCCAGGGGATTTAAAACACTGCATTGTCATCCTGAAAAGGTCCTCTGTTGTCCAGCGACACATTAAAAACACAGCTTTGTTGAATAATGAATGGGACCGTGGCAGGGATGGCTCCGAAAAGGTTGCCCCGTGATATCAAATCTGGGCACTGTGATCCTAAGAAGTGGGCCTGCTTTAGTATAAGGACTTTTTCGAATGAGCGTCCTTGGGCAGTTTCCTTGTTTCGTAAAGGGATCCATTGCGTCTTGAAATGTCTTAGGAGGTCCATTGACAGGTTTGAAGCATTGCTTTGTAGTCTAAAGAGACATGGCGTGTGCTGGACTGCTGGAAAACGAAATCCACGGTGGCGGGGAGAGGGGGGGGGGGTAAAAACAATACTTTTCTCTCTGTATCGTTCCCTAAAGCTATACGGATGCCCGACGAGAGGTCTCAAGGACCGCCTTGTCGTATGGAAGCCTGTGTTGCTCGTCAAAGTCCTTAAAATATTCATGGACAGTTTTAAACCACTGTTTTGTTGTGTGGATGGATGCATTTTCTGCTCAGAGAAGGTATCCTGCTGTCCATGGACAGGTTGGAGGCATTGTATTGTTGAGTAAAGAGACATGCACTGTTGGAAAACCTATTCCATTGTGTCCAGGGGATTTAAAACACTGCATTGTCATCCTGAAAAGGTCCTCTGTTGTCCAGCGACACATTAAAAACACAGCTTTGTTGAATAATGAATGGGACCGTGGCAGGGATGGCTCCGAAAAGGTTGCCCCGTGATATCAAATCTGGGCACTGTGATCCTAAGAAGTGGGCCTGCTTTAGTATAAGGACTTTTTCGAATGAGCGTCCTTGGGCAGTTTCCTTGTTTCGTAAAGGGATCCATTGCGTCTTGAAATGTCTTAGGAGGTCCATTGACAGGTTTGAAGCATTGCTTTGTAGTCTAAAGAGACATGGCGTGTGCTGGACTGCTGGAAAACGAAATCCACGGTGGCGGGGAGAGGGGGGGGGGGTAAAAACAATACTTTTCTCTCTGTATCGTTCCCTAAAGCTATACGGATGCCCGACGAGAGGTCTCAAGGACCGCCTTGTCGTATGGAAGCCTGTGTTGCTCGTCAAAGTCCTTAAAATATTCATGGACAGTTTTAAACCACTGTTTTGTTGTGTGGATGGATGCATTTTCTGCTCAGAGAAGGTATCCTGCTGTCCATGGACAGGTTGGAGGCATTGTATTGTTGAGTAAAGAGACATGCACTGTTGGAAAACCTATTCCATTGTGTCCAGGGGATTTAAAACACTGCATTGTCATCCTGAAAAGGTCCTCTGTTGTCCAGCGACACATTAAAAACACAGCTTTGTTGAATAATGAATGGGACCGTGGCAGGGATGGCTCCGAAAAGGTTGCCCCGTGATATCAAATCTGGGCACTGTGATCCTAAGAAGTGGGCCTGCTTTAGTATAAGGACTTTTTCGAATGAGCGTCCTTGGGCAGTTTCCTTGTTTCGTAAAGGGATCCATTGCGTCTTGAAATGTCTTAGGAGGTCCATTGACAGGTTTGAAGCATTGCTTTGTAGTCTAAAGAGACATGGCGTGTGCTGGACTGCTGGAAAACGAAATCCACGGTGGCGGGGAGAGGGGGGGGGGGTAAAAACAATACTTTTCTCTCTGTATCGTTCCCTAAAGCTATACGGATGCCCGACGAGAGGTCTCAAGGACCGCCTTGTCGTATGGAAGCCTGTGTTGCTCGTCAAAGTCCTTAAAATATTCATGGACAGTTTTAAACCACTGTTTTGTTGTGTGGATGGATGCATTTTCTGCTCAGAGAAGGTATCCTGCTGTCCATGGACAGGTTGGAGGCATTGTATTGTTGAGTAAAGAGACATGCACTGTTGGAAAACCTATTCCATTGTGTCCAGGGGATTTAAAACACTGCATTGTCATCCTGAAAAGGTCCTCTGTTGTCCAGCGACACATTAAAAACACAGCTTTGTTGAATAATGAATGGGACCGTGGCAGGGATGGCTCCGAAAAGGTTGCCCCGTGATATCAAATCTGGGCACTGTGATCCTAAGAAGTGGGCCTGCTTTAGTATAAGGACTTTTTCGAATGAGCGTCCTTGGGCAGTTTCCTTGTTTCGTAAAGGGATCCATTGCGTCTTGAAATGTCTTAGGAGGTCCATTGACAGGTTTGAAGCATTGCTTTGTAGTCTAAAGAGACATGGCGTGTGCTGGACTGCTGGAAAACGAAATCCACGGTGGCGGGGAGAGGGGGGGGGGGTAAAAACAATACTTTTCTCTCTGTATCGTTCCCTAAAGCTATACGGATGCCCGACGAGAGGTCTCAAGGACCGCCTTGTCGTATGGAAGCCTGTGTTGCTCGTCAAAGTCCTTAAAATATTCATGGACAGTTTTAAACCACTGTTTTGTTGTGTGGATGGATGCATTTTCTGCTCAGAGAAGGTATCCTGCTGTCCATGGACAGGTTGGAGGCATTGTATTGTTGAGTAAAGAGACATGCACTGTTGGAAAACCTATTCCATTGTGTCCAGGGGATTTAAAACACTGCATTGTCATCCTGAAAAGGTCCTCTGTTGTCCAGCGACACATTAAAAACACAGCTTTGTTGAATAATGAATGGGACCGTGGCAGGGATGGCTCCGAAAAGGTTGCCCCGTGATATCAAATCTGGGCACTGTGATCCTAAGAAGTGGGCCTGCTTTAGTATAAGGACTTTTTCGAATGAGCGTCCTTGGGCAGTTTCCTTGTTTCGTAAAGGGATCCATTGCGTCTTGAAATGTCTTAGGAGGTCCATTGACAGGTTTGAAGCATTGCTTTGTAGTCTAAAGAGACATGGCGTGTGCTGGACTGCTGGAAAACGAAATCCACGGTGGCGGGGAGAGGGGGGGGGGGTAAAAACAATACTTTTCTCTCTGTATCGTTCCCTAAAGCTATACGGATGCCCGACGAGAGGTCTCAAGGACCGCCTTGTCGTATGGAAGCCTGTGTTGCTCGTCAAAGTCCTTAAAATATTCATGGACAGTTTTAAACCACTGTTTTGTTGTGTGGATGGATGCATTTTCTGCTCAGAGAAGGTATCCTGCTGTCCATGGACAGGTTGGAGGCATTGTATTGTTGAGTAAAGAGACATGCACTGTTGGAAAACCTATTCCATTGTGTCCAGGGGATTTAAAACACTGCATTGTCATCCTGAAAAGGTCCTCTGTTGTCCAGCGACACATTAAAAACACAGCTTTGTTGAATAATGAATGGGACCGTGGCAGGGATGGCTCCGAAAAGGTTGCCCCGTGATATCAAATCTGGGCACTGTGATCCTAAGAAGTGGGCCTGCTTTAGTATAAGGACTTTTTCGAATGAGCGTCCTTGGGCAGTTTCCTTGTTTCGTAAAGGGATCCATTGCGTCTTGAAATGTCTTAGGAGGTCCATTGACAGGTTTGAAGCATTGCTTTGTAGTCTAAAGAGACATGGCGTGTGCTGGACTGCTGGAAAACGAAATCCACGGTGGCGGGGAGAGGGGGGGGGGGTAAAAACAATACTTTTCTCTCTGTATCGTTCCCTAAAGCTATACGGATGCCCGACGAGAGGTCTCAAGGACCGCCTTGTCGTATGGAAGCCTGTGTTGCTCGTCAAAGTCCTTAAAATATTCATGGACAGTTTTAAACCACTGTTTTGTTGTGTGGATGGATGCATTTTCTGCTCAGAGAAGGTATCCTGCTGTCCATGGACAGGTTGGAGGCATTGTATTGTTGAGTAAAGAGACATGCACTGTTGGAAAACCTATTCCATTGTGTCCAGGGGATTTAAAACACTGCATTGTCATCCTGAAAAGGTCCTCTGTTGTCCAGCGACACATTAAAAACACAGCTTTGTTGAATAATGAATGGGACCGTGGCAGGGATGGCTCCGAAAAGGTTGCCCCGTGATATCAAATCTGGGCACTGTGATCCTAAGAAGTGGGCCTGCTTTAGTATAAGGACTTTTTCGAATGAGCGTCCTTGGGCAGTTTCCTTGTTTCGTAAAGGGATCCATTGCGTCTTGAAATGTCTTAGGAGGTCCATTGACAGGTTTGAAGCATTGCTTTGTAGTCTAAAGAGACATGGCGTGTGCTGGACTGCTGGAAAACGAAATCCACGGTGGCGGGGAGAGGGGGGGGGGTAAAAACAATACTTTTCTCTCTGTATCGTTCCCTAAAGCTATACGGATGCCCGACGAGAGGTCTCAAGGACCGCCTTGTCGTATGGAAGCCTGTGTTGCTCGTCAAAGTCCTTAAAATATTCATGGACAGTTTTAAACCACTGTTTTGTTGTGTGGATGGATGCATTTTCTGCTCAGAGAAGGTATCCTGCTGTCCATGGACAGGTTGGAGGCATTGTATTGTTGAGTAAAGAGACATGCACTGTTGGAAAACCTATTCCATTGTGTCCAGGGGATTTAAAACACTGCATTGTCATCCTGAAAAGGTCCTCTGTTGTCCAGCGACACATTAAAAACACAGCTTTGTTGAATAATGAATGGGACCGTGGCAGGGATGGCTCCGAAAAGGTTGCCCCGTGATATCAAATCTGGGCACTGTGATCCTAAGAAGTGGGCCTGCTTTAGTATAAGGACTTTTTCGAATGAGCGTCCTTGGGCAGTTTCCTTGTTTCGTAAAGGGATCCATTGCGTCTTGAAATGTCTTAGGAGGTCCATTGACAGGTTTGAAGCATTGCTTTGTAGTCTAAAGAGACATGGCGTGTGCTGGACTGCTGGAAAACGAAATCCACGGTGGCGGGGAGAGGGGGGGGGGGTAAAAACAATACTTTTCTCTCTGTATCGTTCCCTAAAGCTATACGGATGCCCGACGAGAGGTCTCAAGGACCGCCTTGTCGTATGGAAGCCTGTGTTGCTCGTCAAAGTCCTTAAAATATTCATGGACAGTTTTAAACCACTGTTTTGTTGTGTGGATGGATGCATTTTCTGCTCAGAGAAGGTATCCTGCTGTCCATGGACAGGTTGGAGGCATTGTATTGTTGAGTAAAGAGACATGCACTGTTGGAAAACCTATTCCATTGTGTCCAGGGGATTTAAAACACTGCATTGTCATCCTGAAAAGGTCCTCTGTTGTCCAGCGACACATTAAAAACACAGCTTTGTTGAATAATGAATGGGACCGTGGCAGGGATGGCTCCGAAAAGGTTGCCCCGTGATATCAAATCTGGGCACTGTGATCCTAAGAAGTGGGCCTGCTTTAGTATAAGGACTTTTTCGAATGAGCGTCCTTGGGCAGTTTCCTTGTTTCGTAAAGGGATCCATTGCGTCTTGAAATGTCTTAGGAGGTCCATTGACAGGTTTGAAGCATTGCTTTGTAGTCTAAAGAGACATGGCGTGTGCTGGACTGCTGGAAAACGAAATCCACGGTGGCGGGGAGAGGGGGGGGGGGTAAAAACAATACTTTTCTCTCTGTATCGTTCCCTAAAGCTATACGGATGCCCGACGAGAGGTCTCAAGGACCGCCTTGTCGTATGGAAGCCTGTGTTGCTCGTCAAAGTCCTTAAAATATTCATGGACAGTTTTAAACCACTGTTTTGTTGTGTGGATGGATGCATTTTCTGCTCAGAGAAGGTATCCTGCTGTCCATGGACAGGTTGGAGGCATTGTATTGTTGAGTAAAGAGACATGCACTGTTGGAAAACCTATTCCATTGTGTCCAGGGGATTTAAAACACTGCATTGTCATCCTGAAAAGGTCCTCTGTTGTCCAGCGACACATTAAAAACACAGCTTTGTTGAATAATGAATGGGACCGTGGCAGGGATGGCTCCGAAAAGGTTGCCCCGTGATATCAAATCTGGGCACTGTGATCCTAAGAAGTGGGCCTGCTTTAGTATAAGGACTTTTTCGAATGAGCGTCCTTGGGCAGTTTCCTTGTTTCGTAAAGGGATCCATTGCGTCTTGAAATGTCTTAGGAGGTCCATTGACAGGTTTGAAGCATTGCTTTGTAGTCTAAAGAGACATGGCGTGTGCTGGACTGCTGGAAAACGAAATCCACGGTGGCGGGGAGAGGGGGGGGGGGTAAAAACAATACTTTTCTCTCTGTATCGTTCCCTAAAGCTATACGGATGCCCGACGAGAGGTCTCAAGGACCGCCTTGTCGTATGGAAGCCTGTGTTGCTCGTCAAAGTCCTTAAAATATTCATGGACAGTTTTAAACCACTGTTTTGTTGTGTGGATGGATGCATTTTCTGCTCAGAGAAGGTATCCTGCTGTCCATGGACAGGTTGGAGGCATTGTATTGTTGAGTAAAGAGACATGCACTGTTGGAAAACCTATTCCATTGTGTCCAGGGGATTTAAAACACTGCATTGTCATCCTGAAAAGGTCCTCTGTTGTCCAGCGACACATTAAAAACACAGCTTTGTTGAATAATGAATGGGACCGTGGCAGGGATGGCTCCGAAAAGGTTGCCCCGTGATATCAAATCTGGGCACTGTGATCCTAAGAAGTGGGCCTGCTTTAGTATAAGGACTTTTTCGAATGAGCGTCCTTGGGCAGTTTCCTTGTTTCGTAAAGGGATCCATTGCGTCTTGAAATGTCTTAGGAGGTCCATTGACAGGTTTGAAGCATTGCTTTGTAGTCTAAAGAGACATGGCGTGTGCTGGACTGCTGGAAAACGAAATCCACGGTGGCGGGGAGAGGGGGGGGGGGTAAAAACAATACTTTTCTCTCTGTATCGTTCCCTAAAGCTATACGGATGCCCGACGAGAGGTCTCAAGGACCGCCTTGTCGTATGGAAGCCTGTGTTGCTCGTCAAAGTCCTTAAAATATTCATGGACAGTTTTAAACCACTGTTTTGTTGTGTGGATGGATGCATTTTCTGCTCAGAGAAGGTATCCTGCTGTCCATGGACAGGTTGGAGGCATTGTATTGTTGAGTAAAGAGACATGCACTGTTGGAAAACCTATTCCATTGTGTCCAGGGGATTTAAAACACTGCATTGTCATCCTGAAAAGGTCCTCTGTTGTCCAGCGACACATTAAAAACACAGCTTTGTTGAATAATGAATGGGACCGTGGCAGGGATGGCTCCGAAAAGGTTGCCCCGTGATATCAAATCTGGGCACTGTGATCCTAAGAAGTGGGCCTGCTTTAGTATAAGGACTTTTTCGAATGAGCGTCCTTGGGCAGTTTCCTTGTTTCGTAAAGGGATCCATTGCGTCTTGAAATGTCTTAGGAGGTCCATTGACAGGTTTGAAGCATTGCTTTGTAGTCTAAAGAGACATGGCGTGTGCTGGACTGCTGGAAAACGAAATCCACGGTGGCGGGGAGAGGGGGGGGGGGTAAAAACAATACTTTTCTCTCTGTATCGTTCCCTAAAGCTATACGGATGCCCGACGAGAGGTCTCAAGGACCGCCTTGTCGTATGGAAGCCTGTGTTGCTCGTCAAAGTCCTTAAAATATTCATGGACAGTTTTAAACCACTGTTTTGTTGTGTGGATGGATGCATTTTCTGCTCAGAGAAGGTATCCTGCTGTCCATGGACAGGTTGGAGGCATTGTATTGTTGAGTAAAGAGACATGCACTGTTGGAAAACCTATTCCATTGTGTCCAGGGGATTTAAAACACTGCATTGTCATCCTGAAAAGGTCCTCTGTTGTCCAGCGACACATTAAAAACACAGCTTTGTTGAATAATGAATGGGACCGTGGCAGGGATGGCTCCGAAAAGGTTGCCCCGTGATATCAAATCTGGGCACTGTGATCCTAAGAAGTGGGCCTGCTTTAGTATAAGGACTTTTTCGAATGAGCGTCCTTGGGCAGTTTCCTTGTTTCGTAAAGGGATCCATTGCGTCTTGAAATGTCTTAGGAGGTCCATTGACAGGTTTGAAGCATTGCTTTGTAGTCTAAAGAGACATGGCGTGTGCTGGACTGCTGGAAAACGAAATCCACGGTGGCGGGGAGAGGGGGGGGGGGTAAAAACAATACTTTTCTCTCTGTATCGTTCCCTAAAGCTATACGGATGCCCGACGAGAGGTCTCAAGGACCGCCTTGTCGTATGGAAGCCTGTGTTGCTCGTCAAAGTCCTTAAAATATTCATGGACAGTTTTAAACCACTGTTTTGTTGTGTGGATGGATGCATTTTCTGCTCAGAGAAGGTATCCTGCTGTCCATGGACAGGTTGGAGGCATTGTATTGTTGAGTAAAGAGACATGCACTGTTGGAAAACCTATTCCATTGTGTCCAGGGGATTTAAAACACTGCATTGTCATCCTGAAAAGGTCCTCTGTTGTCCAGCGACACATTAAAAACACAGCTTTGTTGAATAATGAATGGGACCGTGGCAGGGATGGCTCCGAAAAGGTTGCCCCGTGATATCAAATCTGGGCACTGTGATCCTAAGAAGTGGGCCTGCTTTAGTATAAGGACTTTTTCGAATGAGCGTCCTTGGGCAGTTTCCTTGTTTCGTAAAGGGATCCATTGCGTCTTGAAATGTCTTAGGAGGTCCATTGACAGGTTTGAAGCATTGCTTTGTAGTCTAAAGAGACATGGCGTGTGCTGGACTGCTGGAAAACGAAATCCACGGTGGCGGGGAGAGGGGGGGGGGGGTAAAAACAATACTTTTCTCTCTGTATCGTTCCCTAAAGCTATACGGATGCCCGACGAGAGGTCTCAAGGACCGCCTTGTCGTATGGAAGCCTGTGTTGCTCGTCAAAGTCCTTAAAATATTCATGGACAGTTTTAAACCACTGTTTTGTTGTGTGGATGGATGCATTTTCTGCTCAGAGAAGGTATCCTGCTGTCCATGGACAGGTTGGAGGCATTGTATTGTTGAGTAAAGAGACATGCACTGTTGGAAAACCTATTCCATTGTGTCCAGGGGATTTAAAACACTGCATTGTCATCCTGAAAAGGTCCTCTGTTGTCCAGCGACACATTAAAAACACAGCTTTGTTGAATAATGAATGGGACCGTGGCAGGGATGGCTCCGAAAAGGTTGCCCCGTGATATCAAATCTGGGCACTGTGATCCTAAGAAGTGGCCTGCTTTAGTATAAGGACTTTTTCGAATGAGCGTCCTTGGGCAGTTTCCTTGTTTCGTAAAGGGATCCATTGCGTCTTGAAATGTCTTAGGAGTCCATTGACAGGTTTGAAGCATTGCTTTGTAGTCTAAAGAGACATGGCGTGTGCTGGACT
>BMAO01000332.1:0-28319 GCA_019973975.1 Trichonephila clavata | reverse complement strand
ACGTTATTTAACAAATTTTCACTAGGAAGGAGAGATAAGACATTGTATTTGAATTTCGGATGGGATAAGGTATATACATAAATAACAAAAGTCGTGGGACACTTCAAATAAACAGGACTTTTTTGAAAAATATTACAGAACTTGACGTGGCATTGCCACAACAAGTGTCAGAAATCCCCGAAGAAATATTTAACTATACAGTTTCTACAGCCATACATGATCGCAAAAGTATTACTGGTGTAAAATTTGGGGCACGAACTGATTTCCATCATGCTTCATATATTCCATGGGATTATGTCTGGTGATATAGGGGACGAAATTGTTGAAATTATCCAGAAAATTCCTCAAACCAATCGTGAATGGTTTTGGTAAGGGGACATGGTGAATTGACATTCTAGAAAATTCCATCGTTGTTTAGATATATGAAGTCCATGAATGGCTGCAAATGGTCTCCAAGTAATTGTGAATGCAATCATTACCAGCGAATGACTAATTCAATTTGTTCAGAGGACTCAGTTAGGGCAAGCCAAAATAACCCAACCAGCTTGCACAGAGTTTGTTGACAACTTGGATTCATGGCCTCGTAAATTTATGCTGCATTTGAACCCTACCAACTGGTGTTATGACTCATATGACCAAGCTAAGACTTTTCAGTCATCTAAAGTTCAATAATATACCCACGAGCCCAGCAGAGACACCGCAGTTGATTGTGTTGTTTACTAAAGAATACCTGTTGTTATTGTATCCGACGAACACCTGATATCATTGCACTTCTCTCACGGAAATATGTGTTATGCATCCCATATTGATTGACGGTGTTGTAACGGGTCTATCCGCGAATCTTTAATCACATCTTGGGGTAAATTTATTTCTTTTTAAACTGTAAGTTTATTGAAAACTTTCTCCTCGTAGAAAAGACTTGAATTATGCAAATGAGTTGTTATATTTAAGCAGAGACATTTAGGTACGCAAATTTAGTTGAGAGCTAGTTGACAAGTAGTTTTCAGGATGGTCAATTATTGCTAATTGGCGAGTAAGTTATAAGATTGAGTTTAATGATAACGGTGAATCGTACAACAAATAAGAGAATTACGGTGAATAATACCGTAGAAGTCCAAAGTGTTCCAAGAGTAAGAGCAGTAGATTATATCCATCATTAAGTATCCTTTTAGCCGTGATTGCTCTTATAATTAGTAGTGTTGTGCAATTCCTACCCTGAGCTTTTGGTTTAAGTTAGTGAAATAATAAATTGAAGTATTTGAACCACAGTATGGCTGATCTTTACTCGATTCTCAAACACCAACAGCCTCTACGAGGGGTTGTTACAGTGTTATCTGATGTGGTGTTGCTTATGTAGCAATACTGACAACTCTAATACATACATCTCTTGTCTCGATATTAAAAAGACGCGATTGATCACTGCGCGATTGACCAATGGTGGGAGATATTTCTTGATATATTTTCAGCACATTCTTTGTACTGTAGATCGAGGAATGTTGAATTCTCTAACAATTACCGAAATGGAATGTCTCGTGCGTCTAGCCCAAGCTCCAATAGCACATTCCATTTATTCTCTGCTTATTCCGTTATTGCTGTCATAATCACGACAGGAAACTTTTCATATGTCACTTGGGTACAATTGAAGGCCTTTCTTACGCTATGCTACTACTAAGGTATTTTTATTAGGTTGGTGTGAAACGTCAAGTTTTCTTTAAATGTAAGCGTTGTTTTCCCTATTCCCGTCATGCTTTTGCCTTAGCCTCATTTATGGTAGTATTGTCCATTGTTAGAGTCACATTTCAACAATTTTCTCAAAAGCGTTTCATTTTGAATTTCGTAAGGATATGAATTCAACCGATATTTGAGGGATTTTTTATATAAATATAAACTTGGTAATAATGCTACAAAAGCTGCAAACGATATAAACATTAGAACGCAATATAGCAGTACAATTATGAAGAATATTGTTAACGTTCAAAAAATGCAGTGTTGGTTTGAGAAATTTCTGTCTGGTGATTTTCTCTACAAAATAAACCGCGTGGAAGACCCAACACATCTGTGAAAAACAATACTGTGAAAGCATTGTTGGAAGCGCGAATCCAACTATATTATTCTGCCACTGCCAGTACAGTGACAAAACAAACGAAACACTGAAAATTATACGCCCATCATTTGTTAATTAGCATACTCCAATACTTATCCACGACAACGCTCCACCGCATACGTCCTATATAGCAATTGGGAAATTAAATGAATTAAAATATGAAAATCTGCAGCAACCATCTTATTCACCAGATATTTCGCCAACCGACTTTCATAAGCCTTTTATAAGCTTTACTTGTATGTAACGGAATCTTTAAACTCAATATTTTTACCCTCTTTAAAAGGTCTAAAAAAAGGATTAAATCGAAATGTTACTCACTTGTCCAAGACCAATGACAATACAATAATTTAATAATTTTGTTTCATTGTCCTCATTAGGATTAACGATTTCCCATTTTCAGATCCCATCCCCCATCTGGAGACTAATTTCAAATCCCATTTTTAGATTTGGCGACTAATTTCATATTTGTGACTAAAAGATTAAGTTACAACTTAATTCGATTAACTATAAAAGGGTGTTTTTCAGTTTTTTTAAACCTTTAACTTATTTTTTTAACATTTAGAACAGTTTTTATGAACTAAACAGTATTAAAAGGAAGACAGTCTGAAAAATTCCATATCAGAGTTTATTGACTCCTTTAAGATAGGCATTAGTGCATTAAAACCTCGTTGGGACAGATGTATCGAAGCAAATAGAGCATATTTTGAATGAATAAAAATTTTTTGAAAATAATGTGCAGTTTTATTTATTTATTTAAAAATCCGACATTGTATATGCATCAACCTAATATATTGTTGTCTCATGTTTTTGGAATTTCGGAGTCTTCAATCGCACAATTTTTCCCTCCAATTCATTTCCAGTATCTGCAGGAGAATATAACAGCAGTTTCTCTTCAAACGGTACCTGCGAGTCATTTTCCATCAACAACATAAATGACAAAAGCAATTATATTTTTGCTCATAATAGCTTATCTCATGAATAGAATACTTCTGTTAGGAAATAGCATTTGTAGATGCAAGTATCGACTTTTAGTTGAGAATGAGTTGCAAAAATGAGTGTGCAGCATCACCGAATGCCTTCGAAATAGGCAAGGATGAGTCGTTGAAGATACCTTATCCTTATATATATTATAAAAAAAAAGAAACTCGCATAATGCTAATAATTTTGTACAGCGCATTTCGAAACAATTGAAAACTCCTTTTCATGTTTGACATTGAACGAATAAAAGCCTCCAAATGATGTCTGCTGTCAGCTTTGCACTACCCAGTAAGTTAGGATTTAAATATTTAACAATTTGTTTAATATCATTTTTATAATGTTATAATTTATTTATTTTTCATATAATTTTAGAATTTATTTATCATTTTATTTATTAGCAAATACATTTATAATTTGGTTCTGAATAATATGTAGAGTTGGCATAATTATCCTTAACCCTTTTTGTTGTTGTTGTTGTTGTTCTCTTAAAAATTTAGTAAATCCCAAGAAAAAAAAACTACATCAATAGTTTTAAGAAATACGGTGTTGGTTTGGTGGAAACAGGACAAATCTTTTAAAACTTCTTGGTGAATGGGAGAATCAGTTAATTAATATATGATTTTTCTTGTTTTTATTGCAGCCTTTTTTTGTGAATTTATTTTGTTCTATCGTTTCTATATCTTCCTCCGAGCTTACGTTGATTTTTAATAATTTATACTGATACAATATATTGCAAACTGAAGAGAAATTATACCTTGCAATTCTTCTAAATAAGACTCTTCTCTAAAATAGTTGAAAAAAAGAAAGAATTATTCTAATTGAATTTAAGCTGCGTTTGTAGAATAAGTTATAATTCCGTTCTAGAATATTTGCTGTGGAGTGATATTAGTCGCGTTAACTGTAACTTAAAATTTATTTCTCCGCTAAAATTACTCTATAAAACTGGCAGAGGAGCATGAAGCACATTGATGAATTGGGACAAAATAAAAAATTGCCCCAGTTTAAATTCATATCATTAAAAAAGCAGCACAGCATTACTTTTACTACTAATTCTCCATGCTGATAGGCATTAAAAATAGAAGTGGTGAAGCTTATGTTGACTTTGCATAAAGAAACTGGAGATATTATTATAAAAGTCACACGGGGTAGTACGAGGAATTTCTAACTTTGGGAGAAAAAAATGTGTGTGTTTTATTGTTGTTGTTAAGAAAAAGCACTAAATTTTGAGTGCAATTTCCTAAAAGTGTACACAATAACACTTTTATTACAGATTATTCAAGAAAAATACATTACAAAGATATTTTAATTAGTGTATTGTCATACGTAGTAGTTCCAAAAGCTCGGAGACAAGGAGTGGAAAACCTTACCCTGAATAGCTCACAGAACCAAAGCACATCCACCATTATAGTTGTCCTCTTGGGCGACGATACACTTCTGCCAGCGTTCGTTTAACTTTGGAAGCCACTTTTTTCCAATCTCTTACCTCACGATGCTACTTTTACTTCATCTTATGACACAAAACGGATGTCCCTGTAAACGTTTTTTCATTGAGGGGAACAGGTGAATGTCCCACGGAGCTAAGTCTGATGAATAGGGGGACGTGGAAGCAAGTAAGTACGAGTTTTGGCGAGGAACTCTTTTACCAATTGTGATCGATGTGCTGGTGCTTTGTCAGGCAGAATATACCAGTCTTCACTTTACCAGAACTGAGGCCGTTTATGACGAATGGATTCCCTCAAACCAGTGCCGGTTTAAGCTCATTTCGGGCCCTGGGCACAGAAGATCTACGGGCCCCCTTAGTATTAGTGGATCAAAATAACCAGAAAATCGGGTTACATCCAGCTTATCTGGGCCCCTTCCGGGCCCATGGACGCTCACCCTAAGCACCCAATGGATAAACCGGCACTGCCTCAAACAACGTCTTTGATAAGTTTGTAACCTCAACAATTTGTGCAAGTATTTGGCGACGAACTTTTCAAACACATTTAGAGACCAACGCAATATTTTCTGTGTTCCGTGAAGTCGAAAATCATCCAGAGTGTTCATTGTCTTCGATGGATTCTCGGCCCTAATGCCATTCGTAAACCTTGGATCTCGCCATAGTAGATTCCCCATACACCTTACTTAGCATTTCCAAAGTCTACACTGGTGTTTTGCCTAAGCGTGCTGAGAGAATTTAATGTTCAACACTATTCAAGAAAAGCCATCTTTCTTACATCACCGAGCAAAGCTAACTAGCTTCTGAAGATAAGAGCTGCACGTGCGGCTCAGTCACATTGTAAGAGATGTGCTGAGTCATCTCTTAGTGTGAGAGGGTAGGAAGAAAGATTAGCCATAGTCAATACAAATTTTGTTTATTAGCAATTCTCAACGAGAACACAAATTCAACAATTCCAACTAAGAAATGCACAGATTACAAAATAAATATGTGAAGCAATCGCGGGGTAGACGAGATACTAGGAGAATTAATAGTAAATTGGATCCCTTACGTCAAAGCGATATACCTTTAATTCAATTCGTTCAAATCTAAATTTAACTTTTAATTTTGACCAAATCGTCAATTATAATATTTATCAATTAAGTAAAGAAGTTCACTTGCCTAGCTACAAGCTAATCAATCACTGTTTTCCGGGGAACAGTCTAACCTCTTTCTCTCTCTCTGTCTTAACTCGAAAATTTAATCTTTATATACAAGTCTTAATTTACATACTCACATCTTCTTCTTCGAAGGAAGGCTTTCAATATAATAAATTTTAAAGACCAATTTTCCCCCAACAGGACTGTTAGTAAGAAGAACCCGAATAGACCCGTGACAACATGGCATGAAGTAAACCAACCTGACTAGGTAGGGGAGGGTTGAGAGAATCCATTTCAAGTGGTTTTATTTTAGGTACTTAATTTTGTCGTTAGCAATGGCAACAGTCCCCGAATTTTCGGATCGTACTACGCACATCCCAAGAACGGAAATGTGTTTTATTTTAATCGAAGTATTGTCGTCCTGCTCCGATATCAGGGCATGATGATTTTGATCACATAATGAATTTTTTACAATATATTTTATAAATTTTGCTTACGTTAAAATAAAAACTTATCTAACTAGGTGTAATTTAATAAAAGTCAATTCTATACAGCAAGTAAAGAAAACAACCCATCTTATAAAAATAAATTGTTTTTTAAAAATAAACAACTGTTAATATTGTCAGCTCGCCTTGATCATCCCTACAAATAATTTTATAAATCTGTATATACTCTAGCCTTTAAAACAAAATCGAGAAGGAATCGTTTTTACCTCTAAATGTTTGATGATTTTACGAGAAAAATTCTATTAATCCTATAAAAGGACAATCACAAATATTATTTTTCATTTTTTTAAGTCCATTTCTGTTAAACTGGCTCTTTTTTAAAAATAGTTGTTAGAATACATCGATAACTTAGTTCAGTGTCCATTTTAATGCAAAATAATGATGAAAATGATGCTGTAAGTAGAGTAAAAAGAAACTACTGCTCTGGAAGTACAAATCATAGATTTAATCTGATAATTTTTGTAATACAAATGTAAGCACTTCAGAATCTCCAAATGAGCCTCTTCTTTTTCTTACAATGATTATTTACTACTAACAATCAATTTATTTTATGAAGAAAAAAACCCAATTTATTTAAAGAGAGAACTTTTAATAAGGATATAGGAAAGCTCTTATGGTTAAAAACCCTTATTCTAAAACTTATATTCTTTTTCTGAAAATTGTAAGAAAAGAGTTTTTCAAAGGAAGTTCGTTTATATTAATCTTTGAAAAAATAATTAGAAAAGAAAGTTGAACTTTCATAAATGAAAATCAGAATACCATATCCTTCACAAAAAGCGAATTTGGAGAAATTAAACCTGTACAAATATAATTCACTTATAAAAGGAATACAAATTAAAAGCTATGGCTATATAGGAGTTGTAAGCTGAATTTTTCAATACCTGGTAAATTCTGACGAGTTGCTTGTATACATCATGTAAGAAATGATAAATATTCCTTATTTTACGACACATTCTGCTATACATTCATGAACTGTTTGTGGTGGCTGAGTCCTATTTCGGACCCCGCTCACACCACCCGGCGTGTCTCTAAGTGTGGGAGGAAACATATCATCACCAACAAACGACATAATAACAACTATATTTATTCAAGACTGACAAACACTTAAACAATCACAAGTTTAATTATAAGAAGAAACCTAGGAGTGATTCCCTAAAACGTTGATTAATCCTAACACTCAATTCTAATACACAATTCAAAGTAATTCCGACAACCAGAAATAGACAAGGAGACGATCACTAGCTAACCTCAGGTCGGTACTGAATCTATTATCTTCAATTGTCAATCTAACAATTTACTCTTATAATTTATAGCTATTAAACGCGCGCTAAGTTCGTGAAGTAATTCTCCGGCGTTACTTACGTGACAGCTTGGCAACTCCTTCTCTCTTACAATTACAAAACTTATATAGACTTTATATAGTCGAACTAATTAACATATAGCTATCTCGTGTTTTTCCTGAAAAGGCTGTGAAATAGTATAAATGCTAGCCCCAAAGTTTCCCAAGAGGATTAGTACGGAAATCTCGCGAATAGCCCCGTCACATGTTGCTCTATATCTGTGGAATTTTGAAGTTTCCGAATCAGGCAGCCTTTTATGTTTCATACATGTTGATTGGTAAAAGGGTTTGGTGGCTTTGCTGGCGAAGAAATAATGCCCACATCATAGAGGCAGTCTAGATATGCATTTGTATGGGGACTGGCATTATCTTGTTGCAAAACGTTCCCAAGAGGACGTGTCATGAAGGGTAACGCAACAGGCTGCAGGATATTGTCAACAAACCGTTGAATTATTCGATGTACCCACAGGATTTCTAGAAATAACTTGTTTGTTGTAAGAAACCTCACTTCACATCTTCTTACCAAGAATAATGGCTGTATGCTTCCATAAAACAAATATGATTGAAAATTCTGGTCCATTCTCACCATTGAAAGATCAAATAGTCATTTATTCTAAGGAAAACCAAGATTAATCACCGAACACTATACAATGTCACTATGTCGGAAGCCATGATGATCTACAACGACAATAATTAGTCGATGTTTTGAGGTTAGAGAAACCATCTCAAAAGCTGCTGTGAGGGTGCCCTTGCCACATTGAAGGTATTATGAGTGCAATGGAAGAGGATATAATTTGCTGGAAATATTAGTGGTAAATAGCAGTAATTATTATGCTACTAGTGGTGTGATGCACCTGCAGAAAAACATTATTTGCATATATGGTTTCGGTGATGATGGAAGACTTTACAAATACAGAAGAAAAAAATGGCAGACATGCTTTATATATATTCAGTGGTTCACGCCGACAATTAACTAGATTCCTTCTTTTGGGTATAATAAATTACGTGGAATGAACCAATTCGATGGCTGTTTTTATCACCCGATTTATCAATCTGGATTATTTCTTTATGGGGATATTTACACATGGATTGGATGCTCGTTCGCACCAAGATTGGAGCGAGACTCATCGCTGAATCCTATGTGGTGCTAGTGGCTTACATAAGGACAGAGGATAAGGTTTGGGGATTCAATCCCCTCCTAAAGACAAAAATAATTTTGGTTTTCAGCATAAAGATTGTGTCTTTTCGGCTTATGTCTATTGTTTTAAATATAGCCTCTCCCATCAAAGTAGTTTGTGTACTCTATTATGTAGTACCCATGTGGCACCCATAATGATCATCTACATATCTCGAGACGACTCTGTCTTTGTTGTTGGTTGAGCTAAAGATAGACATCTTTAAGACGACTGTGAGGTAAGCCCATTACAGCCAAATATTGTGAGATTAATGAAGGTACGACGGGTGAAAGAAGCTGTAGTACGTAAAATAGCGAGCATTTATGGAATTGGGACACTTTAGAATTGTCGTACGCCCACTCTTGCTTCGTATTTCGAAGAGGGGTTTGAAAGGGTTACTAGGACTACATGGAATATGCATTCATTAAGTTAAAAATTGAAATAAAAATATAAAGAGAAAATGAGAAAGTAAGCTCATTTTCAAAAGCTAAAAAAGAAAAAAAAAAAGGCAAATTTTTTTAAAGTTTAAAGTAAGAAGATTTTTTCTCAAAGGAGATTATTGGAATTTTGTGATATAATTTTATATTAAATAATAATATTATGACTTACAGAAAAATATTAAATATATATTAAGAATTTTTAATTTATTTTTAATGAAGATTTTTGGAAAGTCCATAATATTCACTAGCAACTGGCATATTGAAATATTGCAATCGAATTTAATTTTTACGAAAGCAAATTATAGAAAACTGAAAATAAATTTGTTTTACTTTCTATTTACTTGACTTCTTAAAAAAAATTCGATTATTTTGAGAGCAACAGCTCCACACTAATAGTGATTTCAAAAATTAATTTATATTTTTCTGTAAACAGAAACTTAAGCTTTTCACTTTTTTTTCACACTTACTATTTGTTTTTTGAATACCTCGCATCAATACTTCCAGTTCTGCATGAATCACCGGCTAGAAAAAATCGCGGCAGTTTATCTAGGCTAATTAAGTCTTTGTAAATCTTAAGCGTTTTGTTGGACTAATGCAGTTCGACACAAGAAGGCAAAAAGAGAGAAACAAGTAAATGAACCAAAAATAAAATTATGAATTTAAACAAATATTATTGAATCTTAAAACCTGCGTAACAGTAAATATTAATTTGTATCATATTTCCTGTTAGATCTTATAATTAAAGGCTGACTTTTTATGGAAGTCCGAATTATTGAAATAAAGATTCTACTATAAGAGAAAGTTTCATAATATATGGGAAACAGAAGTCACCAACCTCAAAAATCCAGGTATTACTCATAAACAAACCCTCACGTGATTATCTTGAATATTTTCTTTAAAAAAAAAGTTAATGAAACAAGTGATGTAGAAAAACGCATTTGTTTCGAATGAGCTATTTTGAAAACGAACATTCACAGAACACGTGTTACACATCAAAAATTATTTATTTTTAGAATTTCGTAAGAAATGGATTAATTGAACGAAACGTAATTGACATATGACAAAGTAATCTAACAAATCGATTCGATTTTAAAATCGTTTGCTCATGCTCATAGAAAAATCCCCAAATTTTCCCTTTACAAAGGGAAAAATTCTGATACTTGGGCGGTGTTGGTGTTTCAACAGGTTTTTTCTCAGAAAGCACAAATTTTAATCCTATTTGTGAAGGATTAAAGAAAAACTTCATCCTGATCACTGTTATTTAATAGTTCTATATTCTCCATGTATGGTTATAGTAAACTACATGGTGCTATTCAGAATCAGTAGCTTAGTATAGTCAGTGTTAAAGTTTACAAATTAATGCAACTATAATTTTTTGAAACTTATTCAAAATACTTATTTCTGAGCTACCTAATATTGTAAGTATTTAATAAATTTTTTCTCTCTGAATTTTTATTTATAGGGCATACATTCTAAAGCTTTTTTCTGTGCTATTTATGTATTATTCTCAATTAAATACTCTGATTTGAAGTTAATATCTGTATCACAATTTTTCTAACCTTAATTTTAAAAAAAACTTTTTGAAAATATTTTTAAGTGTTGATTTAAGTTTTTTCAAAAAACATAAATTAATACCTCAAGTTCATGGATTACGTCTTGAAGAATTAAAGAACACTTAGTCTACATCTACATTTTAGTTTGAAATCCATGATTAAACAAATTGTTTATCACGTATGCTTTTTTCACATCATGTACATCAACACTTCTCATAAAAAAGTAATAGTTTCTAAATTTTTCATTAATAGTTTCTTAATGAAAATATTATCATAGTAAAACTAGATTTTTGTTAAAATATCTAAAAGTTGAAATTTTAATACAATTGTGAAAAATTTTAAAGAAGAGTTTTTGAATTATATTTTAAGTCTTAATATGGCAAAATTGTAATTTTCAAAGTTGTATTAGTAAAACTACTGTGCGCTGTGACATATTTGATTCATAATTGTACTTATGCTTCACAGTTGTAAAATATTAATTTCTGTTTAAATTTATTTTCTTTATTTTGAAATAATTTTTAATTGATTTAAATTATACAGTATTACAAATGTAGTTTCGGTTGAAAATTCTCTTCCCTATTTTTATCGTCTGCTTTAATTCAATATATAATTCATGTAACTTTAATTTATCTGATTGTACTTAATTTATTTGCTCTTATATTATGGTTTGTTGTTAAAGTTATATTGCTTAAAAAGTTAGCATCTTTTGTAATTATTCTAAATATGTTTGGATCTATTCGACTAAAGAATTTTAATGCATAATCAACGCAAGTTGAACTAAATATGTATTTTTTATATAAAAATATTTTCCAGAAATATAATAATTCATTTGGAGATCTTTTCGATCATTTGCGGTGGCCGCGGTAGCAGAGTGGTCAAGGTATCGGATCGTGGCTGTCATGTCACGAGTTCGATACCAGTACTACTAAAGACCCGCCGTGCAGGGGTACGATGCACGTTAAATCTGTCGAGAGTTAAAAGGTCCTCCCGTTGGTGTGGTAGTTAGGAGAGGGGTGCCAGCTCAGGTGTCGTCCTCGTCACTTGACCATGGCTCAAAATTACGAGGTCCGTTGCCAAAAGCCCTCGTGTAGCTGAACAGTGCGACGTTAATATTCACTCACTCACTCGATCATTTGCGTGAATATAAGAATAAAAGGTGTCAAAATAGAATAAACTTTGTAAACTCACATTACATTTCACTTAATAATTTGATAAAATTTTGTTAATGACTATTTTACTTCTAAAATTATTTTCTTGTTTCATAGCATGTCTGATCTAACTTGTTACTCAATTTCAGCATATTTATTTTGGTGTAAAAATATACTAATATAATTAGAAATTAAATCCGAGTCTATTAAACAATTATTAAACTGAATGACTCATTCATAATAGCTTCACAATAATTAATTATCGTAATCAAGTATGAAGTATGTAATTGTCACCAGGGATGTTTTAAGGCATGGGCTAATTGGGCCCGGGGCCTCACCCTCGGTGGGGCCTCGTTTCTTTCTTGACTCTGTCTTAGTAAGATCATGATCCAGATAATTTAATGGTCGAATGTTATTACCGTACAGATTCTTCAAAAAACATGAAATTTTTGCGTGTCAACTGGCAAAAGTGGTAAGACCGTATTATTATACGATGACCGTTGTCTGTTTCTAGGCCAAGGGATAATACTACAAAGAATCATTCTACTCATTGAGTTGAAATACGGCCATCGCGTGCGGTCGAGCAGGTTTGTGCCTAGGTTTTTGAGATTGTGAGTCGTGCACGTCTATTTGTTTCAAATGACCATTTGAACGAGTATTTGACGGTGCATACTACACTCACTTCCAAAAGTTAAGCACGAAGATGTAAAATGCAAAAAAAAATCAACAAATACTGCTTTGATTGACACAAAATTTGGCAGTTAAGTAGCATATATATTTATACATAAAACAAAATCAATAATTATATACAAAAATGAAAACAATATTAAATTTTTGTAAGTTATCAGATAATGTCATACTGGAGACTTAAACAGAATTATGTATAAAGTGAAAATAAACAGCATAAAATGAAAAAAAGGAGATTAATAGGGTATGTGATCCCACCTCATCTGTATGCAAAGCTTACACCTTCTGACCATGCTTTCAATTAGGTGGTCAACCACCGCAGGATTAAGCAATCGCCATTCTTCTTGCAGAGCAGTTTCCAGCTCAATAAGAGTGGCTGGAGGTGGGAAACGTGAAGATACAGCACGGCCGAGAGTATCCAAAAGATTTTTAATGGGATTAAGGTCGGCCGAATATGCTGGTCACGCCATACACGCAATCCCTTCTCTCTCCAGGTAGTCAACGATGTCAGCTCTATGGGGACGTGCGTTATCGTCCATTAAAACAAAAGTAGGGCCAACTGCTGCAGCGTACAATCTCACAATGGGTTCTAGGACTTCATCTCGATACCGGAGAGCCGTCACAGAACCCCGTTTAAAGATGTGCAGGTCGGTGCGGTATCCTAATTAAATTCCTGCCCACACCATAATGCTTTCGCCTCGGAATGCGTGATGTTCTCGGTGATGTTTTGCGGCTGATTGCGTATTCCTTGTTTACACCATATCCTTATACGCTTGTCATCTGGCTCCAGAGCAAATCTTAACTCATCAGTAAACATGACATTACCCCAGTCAGACACAGTTCAATTGCCGTATTCCCGGCACCACTTTAATCGTGCCTCTCTTGATTGGACGGATAGAGGAACACAAACTCGAGGTACCCGGGGATACAGTCCATTCATATGTTATCTTCGGCGTACAGTAGCCGCAGATATAGCCTTACCAATGGACGCTGTAACCATATATGTCACACGTGTGGATGGGCGCTCTGCGATTCCGCTTGGCTTCAATAGCAATATATCGATCTTCCGCGGGGGTTGTAACCCTTGGGCGACCACCTACGGGCCTTCGGACAACTGTCTGTGTAGTGTGGAATTGTTTCCATAAAGGTGAAATTACAGAATGATGAACGCCGAAGAAAAGAGCAACATCTGTGATCGACTGTCCTGCTTCAATGCGCCCCACAGCACGCCAGCGCTCAGAATCTTCCATTCGTTTTCTGGAAGTCATAGAAACACGTATGTCTTGAAAACAAATTGTACGAAAGTTTTAAACACCTTCTATCAGCACTTACAATCAACTTCTGTAATCCTTCATAAAGCTGGCTTCTTATAAGACTGCCCTTTTTGCATATTTCTTGACACGAAAGCACGATTGGCTATTACCTAACATATTTGCATACTTCCATCTACCTCTGCAGCGAATTGCATCCTCTTCAATTCTGATTGGCTTCCGGAAATTAGCATTTTCCTCTCCGTGCTTAACTTTTGGAAGTGAGTGTATACACTGTCTACTTTTAAAGATTTTAGGTAGGGCCTACTTTTGCATAAGGACCCTGGGCCTCAAAAAATCTTCTCTGGGCCCAGGGCCTTAAAGAGTTTTAAGTCATTCCTGATTGTCTCTAAATTTAATAAAATGTTGTCGTAAGCTATTTATGATATCGCTTCTTGTGTGTATTTATTTTTAAAGTATTTCACTTTCCTTTAACAAAGATTAGTCTTCAAATTAATCAGATTTTCTTACTAATACATTGCATTGAAAAAAATATTTTAACAAATGGAGAAATTATTCCGACTTTTGTTTTTAACAAGAGAGAATATATTTCCACAGCTGAAAATAATGGAGTGCAAACAAACAATAAATGCACACGTGCATTCGAAAAACACATGCACATGCTAAGATTTTATGAATAAAATTATTACGTAATGATACATGTATGTTTTATCAGTTCACAAAACTAAAGTAACCGTTAAGAATTATTTTCAGAAAGAATGTAAAGAAATGAAATTTCATTTACAGCATCGATTATAATAAACATTTCACTTACAGGTTTTGTGTGGCAACACAAACTGAAGATGGCTGACTCAAATCATGACCCTGAACTTAGCATGCTTGATTGCAAAAATGGAACTTTATATTTTTTACCACAATCAAAGTCATTGACTGTGAAAGATTGCACAAGAAAAGAAAATGAGAGAGCTACATGGGGCCGGCAGCTAGAATTCTTTTTGTCTTGCGTTGGATATGCCGTTGGTCTTGGGAATATATGGCGTTTTCCATATTTGTGTTACAAAAGCGGAGGAGGTAATGTTATATTAACGCATTTTACACAGAATACTTGAAATTCGTTTTATAACTAAAAAAGTTTTACATTAAAAACTGTTTAATTTATGTGCATATACCGTAAAGTTCTAGCTCCTGTTTCTTTAAGTGAGGTAACCGCTGTATCCTAGTGGTCATGGTCATGGTCACGTGGTCATGAATTCTGCCACTGAAGACCCGCCATTAGAGAGACCTGATGCATGTTAAATCTTCAGGGCCTCTAAGTACTCAGGTTGGCGAGATGTGGAAGTTTGGATGAAGGAGTGGGGAGCCAGTTCAGGTGCGTCGACGTCACTTGACGCGGTTTAAAATTACAAGGTCCTTAGCTAACAGCCCTCTTATTGCTTTATATTTTGCTACGTAACATTTTCTCATTTTTCTACAAATGAAAAACTTCTTAAATTTAGCAGTGGAATTTTAATCGAGATTTTTCCTAGAAAATACAGAATCAATAGAAAAACTTGGAGTGCTCTTATACATCGTTGAGTAATCTAGAATGAAAGGCAATTTTTTTTTACGATACTTATTATACGATCTCTAAATTACGTTCCGCATCCCTGTTGTAGAAAACTAAATACATATATAAAAATATTTTTATATTTGATACTTTAACTCATTTACATTTTTGAAAAAAAAGTATTTCACTGTTAAATAAATAAGTTATAGGATGTAATTTGTCAATGAAATTCTGTATGAAGAAATATGTATGCAATAATAATAAAAGAATTTGAGGAAATAGATACTTAAAACTACGTATTTATATGAGCTGAATATGAGAACAAAAAATGAGGAAAGTGGTGTATTTCCGGGAATAAACAAGGAATGCAATCGAAGTCTAAGCTGAGGGAGACGTTTACTCTGGAAAAGATTGGTTGTCTCTGGTATATTACGATACTTAGGTTCTCTGATAAAGGTAATAATAATAAAAAAATTTAACTTTGACACAGCGAATTACATATAAGCAGGAAAATAGTCCCTTGAAAATGGAATGCAATGAAGAAATAAAGCTTGAGTTCATTATTTCACGCATCTCATGCTTGGGTCCTGATTATTTTTAAGGTTACTCAGCAAGTAAAATGGAACTGAGATTCAATGTCCTCTCGTGGTGCAGTACAAAATTTAAGAAAAGTGGATTTTTTTCCTCATTCAACTTGACTATCACCCTCGTCATTTTACTTTAATAACTTTGAGTTATTACTGTGCAGAAAAAAACCCCCTTTTTAAGTAAGAAGATTCATTAAGTTGTGTAGAATCAAATAAGGTCCCACTCAAGAAGTATGGATTAATTTTTTTTAATGTAAATTATTTCGTAATGATCTTATTATATGTATTAATTTTTAATTTCTAAATTTTTTAATCAGCTTTAAATGCCAAAAGTTCTAGTGAAATGGGTAAGGTCGAATATAATGTTCATTTGCCTCGCATTACAACATACATTCTTAATCAGCGGTCCATGTAAACCTTGTAGTTTCATTAACTTTTCAACAAATAAAAAAAAATGAATCAAGTCATTTTTTTTGTTTTGTTTTCAGCGACAACTAATGAGATTTTTCATTTCTTTAGTGTTCATCGCAACCGTCATTAAGAAAACCGTATAACAGTTTCAATGATAGTATTGATGACAAATAATCAGTCCTCAAAAGACATTATCTTAACTCATCTAGAAATGACGCCGTGCGAGTGTTAGCATCATGTTAGCGTTCATGATCCTATAATCGCTGTGAGAGCATACTTGGAGAAACGTTGTGTGGGATGGAAATCACTCAAGGCCGCGCAAATGGTTATTACACAACCTCAAATGTGTGCTATTATGTCTTAGTCTACCAATATGGAAGAATTTGTTCTTCATAATCCTAGTTATTTCTGGCACACGAGATACTGCAAGTTGCAATTGACATTCGGGTAATAGCCAAATGTAAGCGTATATTAAAGTGGGGACAAGGATTTTTTTTTTTTTAAATGTTTTTGCTCGTTCTTTATACCATGGAAAAATTTCCTTTTGCTTGAAAAAAAATTTGTGCAATTTATATTAAAGTTTTTTTTTTATTTTGGTATTTTTAACCTGTTTTTTAAAATAACTATTTAATTCAGCATTGTCGTTACACTTTTGTTCTAGATATGACGGATAAGCAATAAAGATGAGGAAAACAAATTAAGGCATGTAAATCGAAAATAATTTAATGTTCGGCAAAAAGGTCAAAAATATATTTAAAAAATTAGGAACATTTTGTTGTCTTATTCAGTTTTACCTTTAATAAACGCACCTAAAAAAAAATAGAAAACATACTTTTCTTGTCAATGTTTTTTTATTAAGTACAATGCTCTTAGAAGACTTAAGTTGTTGTTTCTAATCCACGATTGTCTAGAAATGTTAGAAATGTTAGACAATCTCCATGAATCCAAAAAAAATCTAGAAATTCTAAAAACAGAAGAGGGGTTTAGAAGGACCTCATCCTTTTTAAAACCCAAACAATTCAAGATGTGGGCAGGAGAGACCAGCTCGGAATAACACCAGTGGCACTCCAGAAATATTTTCTGACCCTAACAAAAAGCGAGACCTTTTATATGGCCGCCCACAAAGCGCGAGAAGGCAGTCTGGTATTTACAAGTCATAAGCTTGAATGAACCTCCTGGATTTCTTCCGAAGCACCAAGGATGACTAGGAGGAGTTCTTCCAAGATGATTGAGTTCAATCTTCTAAAGGGAGGATAATTCACTGAATGTAAGAGATCCAGTAGGGCTCACCCTCTCATCAGCCGCAGTCCCTTCTAAGAAATCAATTCTCTCGATACCATCAATCCTCACGTGGGAGACTAAAAGTTAGATAATCTTATAGTGTTTGTTACTCTGCTTGTTATTTACTAATTTGCGTGGCGTCTGTAGCTAAGAGGTCGTGGTCACAAACTCGTAGCTGGCGTTGTTGACTCTTGGTGCAACAGAAACCATAAGAGTAGAGAGGCTGATGCACACTTAATCTGTCAAGGCTCTAAGTCCTCAAGTTGATGTGGCGTAGAAGTTTGGAGAGGGGTATCAGATCAGGTATCGCGTCCTCGCCAATTGATCCCGGCTCACATTTTCGAGTTTATGGCTAGCAACTGTCATATAGTGAAAAATGCAAAGTTAATAAAAAATTAAATTTATATAATTAACTGCAACATGTTCTGGTTGTTATGGATACGAAGGCATGCCTTGTGAGTTTATAAAGTTATTTTGTCTTTTAGTCGATCGCAGTATAAGGAAATGTAACAATCAATTTATGGGTAACTGTTTTTACTTTTGCTTAAGAGTGTAGTAAAATCCTTATTAGAAAGGATATGAGATCCCTATATTTGATAATCCAAGTATAAAAACCTCTAAAAAAATAAACTTCCTTTGAACAAATATATTTAATGTAGTTTCCGAGAATGATGTTTGATGTCACTACGCACCAACTGTAAATATGGGAATTTTTGTCGAATAGCTCAAAAGGTAGCTGAAAAGGTTAAATAATTTTACGAAATAGTCTCTATGCGATTTACAAGAACTGGATAGAAAACAGCTAATTAATAAGTACTATGATAAATATGAACTCTAAGGTAGTTCTATCACCGTGTTAAAAATAAAGCTGCATTCATAAGAACGACTGACATCTTCAAAAGTGAATTTGCCCTGCTTGTTGATGTAGTAATATGTAGACATTATATTGTTGTTAAACCACATTTTCCAAAAAAAATGTTCCGTTTTTTTGTAGGTCCATGACTTTAATTGATTATCTTTGCTCAAACTCATCCACACACAAATTTCTTTTTTAAGTTCCTACAAAAAAAGCATAAAGTGGAAATGTTTGGATCTTTGAACTCTTTCTGGAAACGAACTTGTAAATTAGAGTTCCTGATACCATCCCAATAAATCGAGTGAGACAGGATTGCGTAGTTGGTTTGTCACTGACCTTGTACGCCCAAAGTGGTGGGTTCGACCCCGGCCCAAGTCGGTGGATTTTCATGATGCAGAAAATCGACAGCGGCCATATCGTATGTTTATGCAGCATGTAAAAGACCTTTGAGTACCTGTTTGGTTTGGGTGTTCAAGGCAAAATTAAAATCCTAAGTACGGTTTCGCATTGCCAGAGTTCATGTTCCTCCCTCTGGAGAGACAAATGAGCATCAAAATTACCTGCAACGATTGATATCCGCCTATATGGTGCCGCACTAAAGAGATACCAGCTTCCGTGGAATGTGCTAGGTCTGCAATGGTAAAATCCCAATCCGCAGCCGATTAGAAATAAAAAATAAATCGAGTGAAACTCTGGAGACCTACAAACCGGAAAATGCTGACATCGAATAAATTCTAGGTTCTAATATCTCAGATTATGATAATGATCAATTAAAGCTTTGGATGTGACAAGAATAAAAAAAAAAGCCGCGGTAAAGAAAATCAGACTTCAGAGTTCATTGGTCAGTGATCGTTACGAAGTGTTTGTATTCAATTTCTTATTAAAGAACATAAAATTTATCAATTTTCAATTTTAATAATTAGATTGTTTTCAAATTAAATACATTAAGTAAAAGTAATTTATGGCATGATGAATAATATACAGTTGCATAACTCTATATCAGAGAAGGGGGGGGGGACCTTTTTACCATCAGAAACCGCATGTAAATTAAGTAGTAATAAAGGAGGACACACACACACACACACACACACACACACACACACACACACACACACACACACACACACACACACACAAACAACACACAAACACAAAAAACAAAAAAAAAAAACACAAAAAAAAAAACAAAAAAAAACAAAAAAAACACACAACCAAACAACACACAACACATTTCTTGTAACTTTCTATATTTCACAACCGGTATTTTTATTTATGTATAAGCATAAACAAACATATATTTAGATCAAGCCTTAATTGTTCCGCTACATGAGTATTAGTTGCCCTCTAGCACTAGGTGGCGCTCTAACACTAGAAATGTACAAAAGGCTATTCCCACGAGCAGTCATTGAAACATACATACATTCATGTCGTTCTTTATTTAATTCCATTGATTTGAAAACTGTTGCAATGTATATAATTAAATATTAATTAATAGAAGTGCTAGATTTTATGAAGGCCACACAAGAAACTCACAGGGGTCACGGGTTCCCCACCTCTGCTCTATATCACGCACATCAGTGTATGATGAATAATATATTTATTGTATAATGCTATTTATTGTAGAAAACTACTTTTAGAAGAAAAAGAAAAAGTAGCGCCCCTTACTTAAGTACTTTTAAAGATAAGTTTGTGCTCCCATTTTTTTTCCCGCATTGATTTTTAATATTTTTTTAAACATGGCGTTTGCTTGAATGTTTTTCCAGGTGCTTTTCTTGTTCCGTATTTCACTTTCTTGGTGATATGCGGAATGCCATTATTTTTACTAGAGATGAGTCTTGGTCAATTTGGCAGTCTTGGTTCAATAGCTATTTGGAAAATATCACCCATTTTCAAAGGTAAATTACAATTTTAATTTTTTTTCAGTTTTAAACATTGCGACAAAATTTATCCAAAAGTAATTTCTAACAGCAATATTTCAGCTCTAAGAATGTGCTAATCTTTGTTAGTTAAAAAAGAAAAGATAAAAAGGAAATGTAATTATAATTTTTAATTTTAATCTTTCAGGTTTGGGATATGGAATGGCCATAGTTTCTCTGATCACTTGCATTTATTATAATGTGATTATTGCATGGGCTTTATATTACATATATCAGTCCTATTATGTTCCTTGGTCGTCTTGTGAAAATTCATGGAATACTCTCAACTGTGTTTCTGAAGATGCTGTGACCATGATGTCGTCAAATATTTCCTCGGTAAGCAATCATACGGAGCTTTTCAACAGTACATACGCAATCAGCCCTGATTTGTTTTCGAATTCCTCGAAAATGACGTCTAGTGAAGAGTTTTGGCTGTAAGTATACTTTTAGAATCTCTAAGTGTAAGAAATTTCTTAAAAAATTTGAGGGTGCTTAAAAATTTGTTAAAAGTTCCTATAAAATTTATCATTAGAGGTTTTTGTAAAAGCACTTTTTTACATTCAATCTACCGTAAATCTTTCAATAAAACCTCATGAGTCATTTGCTTTGTATCTTTTATGCTTCTTCATATCAACTAAATAAATATTTTCTGGAAAAGATATAGTAATCAGGGATGTCTTAAGGCATGGACCAATTGGGCCCGGGCCCAGGACCTAACCCTCGGTGGGGGCCTTGTTTAGTTCTCGACTCTGTCTTAATAAGATCATAATCGGGATAATTTTAATGGTCAAATATTATTCCCGTACATATTCTCTGAAAAACAGGGAATTTCAAACCGCATGTCAACAGGCAAAAGTGGTCAGACTGTATTATTATGTGATTACCGCTGTTCTTGTCTAGGCCGAGGCCTAATACCTTAAACAATCATTCAACTAACTCATTTAGTCGAAATGCGGGCATAGGTCAAGCCAGTTTGTGCCTAAGTTTTTTGAGATTGTGAGTCGTGCGCATTTATTTGTTTCATTTGACAAAGCATGCCTTACACTGTGTACTTTTAAAGATAGATAGGGCTTACTTTTGCATAGAGGCCCAGGGACTCAAAAAATCTTCTCTGGGCGCAGGGACTCAAAAAATCTTCTCTGGGCCTAGGGCCTCAAAGAGTCTTAAGACGTCCCTGATAGTAATGTTATATTTTTGTAGTAAATATTAAGGAAACATCACCTTTTCTTCCCTCACAGAATCAAAACAATGTATATTTATGCTGTAAATGGAATACTGAGGTGCACAACATACGACCCACGATGATCGGTAGTACATACCCTGCAACTGCACCTCACTCATAAACATTTTGTAGCATTAATTGTAACGTGCTGTCCTCGCCAAGTACATCTACTTGATACCTCACAAATTTGACCTGTGCAGCCCTGATTTACAATAATCTTCATACTAATACATTCTTTTTTTAAACTAATCCAAATATTGTTCTGTTGCCAGACAGTAAAGAATTAATAATCGATGAACATTAATTATTTTTCTTTCTTTTTAAATTAATCGGTTGTTAAACATACTCGTATTACCAAAAGGCTAATATTCACTTAATATTAACCTGAATGATGTATTTCTCTTTTACTTCTGACAATTTTTAAGAAATATGTGGGGTTTTGAATGTATAAATATGTCAGGCAATAATGTACTTGTATTTATCAAAAAGGGATAGTAAATTCTATTATCCATTAGAATATAGAATAACCCCATGAATTCATCATCATTGATACTCATTTAAAACTCACAAAGGAATATACCGTGTCATTCATGAAGAAGTATACAGTTTCAATTCACTATAAATCAAGAACAATCTAAGATAACATGTATCACCTGTAACAGAATTGTACGGGATTATTTTAAGTTTTGTTAGAGACAGTCACAAATGTTCTATGTGGGAACCCGTAGTCACATGACACACATCCAACCGAAAATCCATTTCCGCCCAAACGCATATTAGGGTATCAAATCCATCGATAGCGGCTTTGATGCGTTGTTTCAGCTTCGTCAAGGACTTTAACTTTTGCACAAACAGCCTTAAGTTTTAAATTTTTCATACCATTGTGTTAGATAGATTTTCTAGTTATAGGTTTTTTTTCGAATCATGATCGAAAATGCCGTTGCAAAGTATTTGCTGATTCCATTTTGCGACTTGTTTTCCTGCAGACACCGCCGTTTCGTGCTTCCGTCAAGGGCTAGGCACAAACTTTAAGAGTACATCTATCTACCTGATGGTTCATTGAGGTCGTGCCTGTCTTTGACTGTTACTATTTTACAGCATCTGGAACGTGTACACTTCTTTATGAATTCCCCTGTTTTTTAAACGTTGGCTCTCTTCCACAAATTTAATATATACTTTCAATTCTGATTATTTTTTTTTACTGTATTCAAATTGTGAAGCTACATTTAACTGTTTTTTGAACTCTCACCAAGCAGTTTTCAACAATGTTGAATAAATTTGCATCATTCTGATATTTTGCATTTATAAATATATCCCCTCTTGCCCCTTCTTTTTTACTCCAACTATTTTTATTTCTTAAATTTTCTATATCATTGTATACTTTGATTTACATTATTTTCGTATATTGAGGAAATCATTAAAAGATTTACATATTTGTAGCGCATTATCAACAAAAGATATAATATTTCTATATGATTAGTGTTTAGTTTTTTTCTTTTTCTGGAGGAGATATGTAAGTTTCTTCTTTGTCATACAATTTCTACTTTCTTAATCAAATATTTTTCCTCATTTCAGTTTTAATGTCTTACAACAGAGCTCCGGAATTGAGGATCTTGGTCCGTTCCAGTGGCCTTTGGTTTTTTGTTTATTAATTGCATGGGTTCTTGTATTTGTATGCGTCATGAGAGGAATCAAATCTTCCGGAAAAGTAAGATTTTGTAATATGAACGCTAATTTAATTGCTCTAATTTGCAAAAAATTTAAATAAATTCTTTCCTACGTCCATGTCTCCTATTCACGAGGAATTGCTAATCACAAAAGATTTCCGGCCAACCACACACACACATATCCTGTGCAAAATAATACGAATATCTAGGATTATTTTTGGATGCAAAATTAATTTTTGTCAACCATATATTGCATAAATGTAAAAAAGGCAAATTGTACTCACTGTATGTTATAAATCCTAATGTGGCACAAGGTTTTGCCCTTTGATTCTATTATTCGGTTGGTAATGGCGTACTCCACTCGAAACTGGGAAGCAGCAACAATGACTCGGTTGAAGAAATTGCTTATTTTCTCAAAGTTGTACGCGAATTAGTAAACAGTTCCTTGTACAAATGAGTTGAAGTTATTTGCAAACATTTAAAAGTCCAGCCTATATTACCGTACATTATAATACAATCTTAAAAAGCTTTTTAATAAATTTCCCGAAATTCTTAACTTACACTAAAAATTTAACCAACTTACTGCCCATCTGTCGCTTCCTCCGCAAAGCATTTCCTAACATTAACCATAATATTGAAAACCATTCCACATCCAAACCAAAAGAATCAGAACCTTTTCCATTCTGATTTGCTTAACTCAATGGTTATTTTAAGCTTGAATTTTTTACGTTGGAATATGTTTTCACACATGTACTTGTACAAGGTGAGACACACAAAACGAGACTAAGTATGCAGATTGAAAAAAGAGTGAAGTTGGCAAAAACTGCTTTAATGAAGTCATCCCGCACACCTCCTCTATCCATGTGCCCAGTTTCGCCTAAATCGATCACGCCAGTTGGGAATACTGCGTCATTGATTGAACATGTGCAACTGTATTAAGCCAAAAAAAGGTTGGATCATCATCAAGTTTCTTGTGAAGAAATCAGGCACGAAAACATTTCAAATATTAACCGAGGCTTATGGAGATGAAATTTTATCTCGTGCACATCTGTTTGAATGGTATAAGAGATTTTCAAAAGAAAGGGTTACTGTGGAAGATAATGAACTTGCTGGGCGCCCAAGGTCAGCGGTTACAGACCAAAACATGGCCAAAATTCGTGATATGAGTGTCAGACTGTTAATCAGTACCATTACACTGAAGTACTAAAATGACTTAGTGAAAAATTTGGGGGGGGGCAGAATTGGGGTCTGGTGATGGATAGTTGTTGCACCAAGACAATGCACCCGCTCATAAGGCCCTATCTGTCAAGCAGTTTCTGACCAGGAAAAACATTACAATGATGGGCGTCCTCCTTATTCATCTGATTTGGCCCCATGTGATTTTTTTAAATTTCCTACAGTAGAATCTTGATTAAAGGCAATTTTCTCAATTTAATTAAATCTTGCCGTTTTACCTCAGTTGTAGAGGTTCAGGCGAAAACGGTAAATCTCCTATAGATACTTCCAAAAACCTCGTTCCAGAACTGTTACCAGCAATAGCAGCCCCGAATTCAGAAAGGTGTGAATGCTGAAGGGAACTATTTTGAAGGTGTACTTTCACGGAGAACTGATTCTGTACGTATAATAATTTATTGAACCAGTCTCATATTTGTGTGTGTGTGTCACACCTCGTACACGAGTTTATAACGATCTCTAGTGCTTCAGCTCAATGTGTTTCTATTCTGAAGCAAGTGAGGAGTCTAATTTTAAAGACGCGAATGCCTTAATACAGTCCATTGAGGCTAGATTATTTTTAACAGGAATTAATAACTTTTAATAAACGTGGTCCGAAAAACCGCCAGAGAAAGTAGCTACCTGTGGATTTAAATGTATTTTAACTATGGATTTATTTGCGAAAATTTTACTCATTAATGAAATTTTTTACAACGGTCAGCAGTGAGGTAAAATACTTCATGTGGGATGTGAAAATAAGAAGTAAAGTTTATATACATATAAAAAAAATAAAACTGTTTCTTGTAATATAGAAGGTGCATTTCGAATCTAAGCACTTTACATGTAGAAGTTTAGAGTAAATGTTCTTATACTGAAATTTTCGTAGATTCGTGTTTTTCTTTAACTTTTTGTTTGCGTTGTCATTTTAGAATGTGAACTGTAGTTTTCAAATTGTTTCCCCCCCGTCCCTTTTTATTTGATTACTCTTCTGTATTTGAAAATATTGCGTTTCATCGAGTTATTAATCTGTTTGTATATAGCGTAAAATCATTGTTTGCTTAAAAAACATTACAAGGCTGAGCAATATATTCAAGGTTCATATATCAGAATGAAAAGTTCCATATGCGCTTTAGTTTACCTAGATTTCAAAGGAACAAGTAATATAAAAAAAATTAAGCCAATTCCTACTTAGGTCAACAAAGAAAATTTTTTAGTACTCTTAATTAAATAATTACAATTAATATGAATATGCATATACATATGACAGAATCACAATATTAAGTGACAAAATAGAAAACAATTTTCCCTTCTATAAATGGCGTTGGGACTATTTTTTTTGTTTGTTACTATATATTTATTAATTAATTTAATTAATTATTCCTAATAAAATAGTATAGTAAAAAAAAAACACATTCTCATAAATTAGGCCATCCCACGTGGGATTCGAGCCCGCGACTTTGGATTATTGCGCTACAGGAACACAATAAACGATTGTCCTTTCTATATATGATATTAGCATATGATTTTTTACTATTTATTAATTTTAAAATTTAATTAAAGAATTAATATTTGAAAAACTGTATTAACATCAAGTGTCATCCACTACAAGTTTTAAAAAATGTATTTGAACTAGAATGGATGAATAGAAAGTATTTCATTGACGATTGAAAATTTGAACAAGATATATAGGGGAGCGAGTGAACTATAATAGTAGGAATTGAATAAAAGAGGAAATTAAGTTTTAGGCACATAAGTAAAAATACAGTCGAACCCCGATTTAACGAATTCATTGTGATCTGGACCAAACGTTTTGTTCATTAATTTGGGGTTCAAGCAAAATACAATTTTTTTGGCTTTTGTCTTTTGGGATTTCTAAGATGAGTAACTCCACAAAAAATATCACCAATAAAAAGTGTGAACTTCTAGTTACACACTTTTTATTCAACAGCTAAAAAACTTTTAGTGACTTATTACGCACTAGTTTGTAGGAATTTTAAAATACTGACTCATAGATGTTTGACAATCTCTTTGATTCCTGACTCCAAAGAATTCTCTTTGGACTTTATGCAAAGAAAACACTACATCATTTACATACTTCCGCATAAGATATGTTTCACAGTTTCTAAACAATATAAAGCATTAGAAAAAAGTAGCAGTTTTGACAAGAGTTTCATTATCCATTTCTGCATCAAATCGCTATTAATCGGATCCGACAAATCAACAATTCTTTCAACTTCAAATGCACAGGTAGGCAGTCCGCCATCAAATGTAATCCTTAAAATCCGAAAATATCCCCTGCAATGTGGAGTGGAATGAAATAAGGAAGAGATTTCCTGATCTATTCAAATCTCACACGATAGGCTACACTCATGAACCATCTGCCCCTGCAAAGTCCAGCAATAGTTCGCACCCTTTCCCTGTCCAAATTTGCTTGGTTGCAATAAAAATATTTTTCTGCTCCGGAAGAAAAGGATATCATTTGAAAGAAAAGAAAAACAGTTTTTTCTCTTAAAAACTAATAAAAATTTTTTTTTTTCAGTTGCTTAAATAATTTGTGAATTCGAGTTTATTATTCGCTAAATAGAAGTTTTTGACTTCATTTTAATTGGAGAAATAGAATAATTCGTTAAATCACGAAATTTTTAAACAGGGTGTCGTTAAATCGGGGTCCGACTGTACCATCAAGAGAAATAATTTTTGATGTGATTAAATTACTTGAGCCAGTTTGAATATGAACCATGTATTAGATTTCAGAAGGTAATTGTTATTCCACAGAATAAACATTGCATTCACGAATTCAAAATGATTGATCAAATGGAACTTTATCAAAATTTTTCTTAAAATAAAAAATAAGATAAAAACAGAGATAAGAATGGCATTTCGTAACACTCATTAAATAGAGCTTTAACTTAACATTAAAGCTAACGAGGTGAAACGTTTTTGGTAAATTTAATTTGCCTTTTATAGAAAATGCCTTATAATATGGATCCTCCAGAATATTTATTTAAATCAAATTCATGATAGCCCGCTGTGTATTGGGGGCTGTTGCACGTTAAATCTGTCGAGGCTCAAACGTCCTCCCGTTGGTGTGGTGTGGAACTTAGGAGAGGGGGTGCTAGTTCAGGTGTCCTCTCTTGATTATGGTTAAGAATTATGAGGTCCGTCGCCAATAGCCCTCGTGCATTCTAGTACGACGTTAATATAAATCTGGCTTTCTTTTCTGTCTCAAATTCATGATAGTGTAAGTTTTTTTCCTTATTAACAAGATTTAATTCAAATATTTTTATTATGTTTTTACTACATCTTATTTTCAAAAAAATCCCTAATATTTTCTTTCATAATTTCTGAAAGGAAAAAATTATTAAAAAAACAATTTAATGAGGATTGATAACTGGGGATATAAATATTGTATTTTATTTAATGTTTCATCTTTCCCATAACAGTTTTTCTTGTTGCAATTTTGCTGATACCATTTAATTACATGCTTTTTATTATTGATTTTCATGTGAAATTTAATAATTTTACACATAGCTAAAAAAAATTCAACTTGTGGAGTTGGAATTAAAATTTTAACACGAATAAATGTCAAGTCAAATTTAATACAAACTGTATATTGATTGCACATCTTTGTCAGAATTACAGCTTTTTATATTTTATGTAAAAAATATTAAATAATACTATCAAATTATATTTTATAGGTTGTGTATGTAACAGCCACGCTTCCTTACGTTGTTCTTCTATGTTTTCTTGTTCGTGGACTTACTTTACCAGGAGCATCAAGTGGAATATTGTTTTTTTAAGTCCCAAGTGGGAAAAACTATTGTCTTTTAAAGTGAGTATAAA
>BMAO01000331.1:0-20658 GCA_019973975.1 Trichonephila clavata | reverse complement strand
TAAATAAATATGTAAATGTTTAGTACTTCTAACATTTAATTGACGGTTAAAATATAATATATAAACTTTGAGAAAAATAGATAAAAAATTTCGAAAAAGCATCTATATACAGAAAAAAACTTCTACTCCTACTTTTGAAGTCCATAACTTCTACATTAATAATAGTTAAATTTCTTCTTTAAACGCGACTGTGTTAAATGATAACAGTAAATTTAAAACAAGTCCTTATGGATATCTTTAAAATTTTATACTCATGAGAAAAATTACAAAAATATCTAGTATTTATATCTTTTTATATCTTGCAATACATTCTTTTTTATGGTTTATTTTACAAATATCTCAAAGTAAAACTCCCAGTTATACATATTTCATAGCAATCAAGACTAAAACATTCAAAATTTTATGTAATAAAAAAGAAAAAAAACTACTTATTTTTACTAACAGAGTTGATGACTTTTTCTTAAAAGATATACTTTCATTTTTTTAAATTGAGAACCCGTTCTGGGTTCCTGAGGCACCTAGAAAAGCAGTTGTAGTTCATTTTAGACTTTTGACAGGGCATAACTGTCTGAGATCTCATCTCTACAGAATTGGTATCGCCGACTCCCCGGACTGTACTCTGTGTGACTCTGGTCAGTCTATGATCCCTGAACATTTGATCGTGTGCCCTGCTCTAATTCGTCTTAGTTCAACTGTCGAAAAATATTGGAGAGCACATGCACTAATGGCGTGGGTGTTGTTGTAGTCTGTGGCATTTTTAAAATAAAAAAATACAAATTTTACAAATGAATAAATATAAAAATCATTTTAATTAACATTCTTACAATTTTAATCATGATCTTTATATATAAGCCACCTTTTATTTTCGTTTACTTTTTACCAATTATTTTTTGCTTTGTTTCTTTCATTGCGTTTATTTTACTGTTTCAGGTATAAAGCAAAGAGGAACTTATATTAAAGCTTATGAGCAGAACAGCACAATTCACATGGAAACTATGACCCCAACTAAATTTGCCTTTTCAGAAACAGGAATCCTGACAAAAACACTGAGAAAAAACAATGTTTCAAAATATTTATTTATTCAGAAGATTTCTTGTACCGAAACATATAAATGGGCTCTTTCTTCGTCCCGTTAATGACTATGAAATGTAGATAGTGTTCTCTAATAAGCAAAGCAAGAACGTAAAGAGGTTTCTAAGCACGGATGAGAATTTTTGTCATATTGCAATATAATGGAAAGAAGGAGAGAGATTCATATTTTCCCTTTTTTTTCTTTAGATTAAGGAAATTTACTATAATTCCTTTTTATTACTTAAATATACATTGTGCTAACTTAATGATTTTTGAATGGTTGAATCTAAATAGTTCTAAAAAAATTCGTAAAATCTCAGACGGTTATTTTATTCTTCTTATTAGATTTATTAGTAAGAATATATTATACATACATACATTATACATACACTATACTCACATTCACACACACACATATACATATATATATATATACATATATTCATGTACTATTCAATGAGTTTTAATATCTTATTCAATAAATTTTAATATCTTATCACATTATACAAATATTCTTTTCACTGACATATGTTCGAATAAATAATTTTTTTGGATTTATGGTTATTTCAAATAAGTTTAACAACTGAATATATTTCCTGTATGTTTTTATTTTCCTATTTTATCTTTTCTTACTAATTAATTCTAATTTTCTATAGAACTTAAAAATATAATCAAAACGTCAATTCTCAAAAACATTTTAAAGCTTAATTGCGAAAGAAGTTTGTAGCACATTTTTGAAGTTTTCCAGCGAAATATTTTTGTAATAAATTGATTTCTTTCCAAACGAAATTTAAAAACAATCATTATATTTTACGATAACTTTAGAGCAAAATGATAATTTCTTTCTCAATAACGTCTTTATTTTTTAACTGATACGTAAACACAATAACTGCACAATTTATGGTGTCTAGAAAATGAAGTTTGTTTATATCTAAAAACTGCAGAACGGGGGGGGGGATTTTAAATCTAAAAGAGAAAAAAATTTAAGCTTTTTTATTATAAGTGAATATTGATATACTTTTAAGCGTTTTTCACAATGTTCTCGTAAATATGGAATTTTTTAGAAAAACATTTCTCTGAAATAAGAAATTAAACTTCTAAAATTTTTAATTTCTTAAATTTTATTAATAAATATAAATTTTTGAACTACACTGCTGGTTACACAAAATGCAACACCCTGAAGAAAGCATGCAAAACAAAATTTATATCATGTGTTGGTGGCGAAGAAATATACAAATCATTAGCAAACGTACATCATAGGGCGACCGTAGCGCCACTCGAAAGCTCTATATAAGAGGAAAAAGTTTGACGTTTGCATGGCAAGGCACAAGACTTTTAAAGCGTGCCTGAAGCTCTGATTTTGTCAGTTGCACTTTGCAATTTGTTCGGGAGTGTCAAAATACTCAATTTTACTTAAAATTATTCAACAAAAAATTTATTTTTTCCTAAGCTGCATGAAAATGGGGAGCAAGCTGCAGTATTGGAGAAGAAGTAATGGTCTATATAGATACGAAACAATTATTCGACGACGAGCTGCCCAAAATTGGAGCTAATGGCGCAAAAAACAGTGTTTGTAACTGAAACTACTTATTAGAATTTAATAACTGATGTCTACACAAAGCCAAAAATGACTACTAAGAAGGAACCCATTGACTATTGGCTGCTGAATAGCTATGATGGGAAAATAAAAGTAAACTCATTTAACCTGTTAAAAAAGGTGAATACTACATAGCAGTAGTACCCAACCCCGGTCCGTAGATCAAATGATATCAGGCCACTCACACAAGGAGCATTACATTATTTCTATTTTATTTACTGAGGTGTATTTATCTCGTGTTTGTGTGACTTTCCCCTTTACTTTCATATAAAATCACTTTATATTCATTTTTGGTGTAACTTAACTTTATTCTGAGCATGTATAGATACAATTAAATTAAATTATTAATCAAACAATTTAGAACATAAACAATGAAAGTCCTACCTTCAGCGAGCCGTGGTAAAATTATTAAACGTTAACCGGTCCGGAGGATAAAAAACTTGGGAAGCACTACCATACAATATTACGTCACAGATTATTTTACGTTATTTTATGTACTTCATGAAGCTTGTTTGGCTATTGGACACGGCAGAACGTGACAGAATTATGGAAGAACTTTCAACCAAATACAAAAACGTTATGCGTTATGATATTGAACTGTACATCTACCTTTGTGAGCTTTGCCAGAAAAAAGCAGAAAATTATTTTTAAAAATCCATTGTTTGGAAACTTGTGATTTTTTCCCTAGTGCCAATATATTGGCACTTTTAATAAGAGGAAATAAGATGGTTTCTAACACCTGGAACTTCTGAGGGAATTTTAAAACATTATATGCGAAATCACAATTATATAAAATTTGTGTCCTAAGAGCTTGCTTAGAATTAAAGATACTCCTGAACACGAAATTAGTCTCGGGTCAGTTACAATTGGACCTAGGTCAAATATATGTGTAAAACAAAGCACTAAAATTAGAATTGTTTTTGAGTGAAAAATGTAATGAAATGTAATTCAAAATGCCACTCTAGTCTACCAAGTAGCAACAAGTAGATTAATTTTAATTTCTTAATTTTTTATATGAAAATTTTGTTTTACTTAATACGAAAGACGGAAATTTTGTTCGGTACAACTTTCATTTTCCTTTACGTATTTTGAATAATTTTTTTAATGGCTCACTCATTATTTTGTCAAAATGTCGACTCAGCTTTTCATCCCTTCAGTGGGTTGATAAAGGAGTACCAAGCTTGTTTGAGGGACTGAAATTGGGGGTTTCGCTTCAGACTGACCACCTGATCGGGGCATCTTGCTCAAGTACCTCAGCGTCCAAGGTCACGTATACTGAGAAGGGCACAATAGGCCTTGGCCCTCATGGGCTGTTGAGCCCCTGAGTTTAGTTTAATTCTTGCAATTACTTTGAAATGTGATATCAAAATACATTGTAAATGAAATTCTAGTTCATATTTTAAAATAATATTCTTGCATATTTAAGACAACCGTATTTTAAATTTATTTTGGAATGTTATAGATTTCAAGAAGATATAAAATTTATAGAATTATTACAAAAGTAGGGAGAGAATAGAGACATTTCCCAAAGGGGAATCGTTATAAAGATGCTTCAAAATGATTTTTAAAGAGTATATTGAGAATAAAGAGAAAAATGTTTTCATTGTACACATGTATGTTATTTTAAACAAAATAATAAAATATTCAGCTGAAATAAATCTATTTCTTGCCTAAGAACAAATATCATCTTTCAGGCTTTAAGTACTAAACCAATATTAGGAACATTCGTTACTGCACTTATTATGCATTCATTATTGCTAATTATAATTTAAAATCTAAATAAAACATTCTCATTTATAACAGCAATATTTTCTCTCAACAAATGTATACAATCGAAAGATAACCTAGATTTCAAGAGCTTTTCAAACAGATACGATTGCAAAACTTTCACAAAATGTCGTTTCCAACAGTTAAACTAACTCCACAATCATCACTCTTCAAACTGAGAAAATTGGACTTAAAGTGGTTGTCTCTTTTCAAGGTATAACAAATACCTTGTGCTTCAGAAAGATACAAGAAAAGCGTGGGATTTGTGTCCGATTTGAGGCATTGCTTTTAGAAGTTGCAAGCGTTCGGTTTCAATTAATGGTTAAAGTGAGCTGTGAATAAAAATTGTAGAGAACCCTTAACTATCGTTTAAATATTTTATTCATTGAAAAGGTAATTTCGTATCAATAAGTGCATAGTTCGTTTTATTTTAAAGATTCGTTGCAGTTATAGATAAAGACTCAAAACTCAATGGTCGCCTTATTAAAGAGTTCAATTTTATCGTTGTTGAAAAAGTATTTCACATTGCTACAAACCAGTAGTAAAAAAGAAAAGAGCTTCTAAACTGTTATTTCTTTCGTATAATCCAAGAAATCTACGAGGCATTATGCGAGTCATTTTGTTTCATAAAATTTATTTCCCTTTCAGAGGACTTTTTACAGCGATAAGTGTAATTTTTCTGCATAAAATTTTGAATTTGAATTTTTTATATATTTTGAATAATTTATTTGATATTAATAAATTGGTTTTAATAGAACGATTATTATTTCTCTTTACAATTTGATGCTTGATAACTTTTAAGTTTATAGAAGAGGGATATTGGGGAAAAGCAAATCACACACACATAGTTCATTGTATATTGGTCAGAACCTTACCTATACATTGTTTAAGCAAATAGGTTCAGAATTCACTCATTATGATGAATGTTTTCCCAATGATTTATGTCAACCTCCCCCAAACTGTGGGGCGTGCCCCCCCTAGGTGGTCGTCATAACTCTACGAGAATGCGCGAGCACATTGAAAAGTCGAAAATAAAAGATTATTTAAAAATATTAATTTACTGAAAGGAAGCAGTACAAAATACATTATGAAGTAATAAAAAATAAAATATACTTTTACACTCTTATATACTTGTAAATGTATTATTACTGCACAATATGTATTTTATAATTAATTTAACAATGTTATCACTATTAACAATCAGTTATGAACAAGTTTAATAATTACCAGTGACCCCCATAGTATTGTCATATGTAAAATTATGTACAAAGTTAGCGTTTATCTTGATTATTTGTACGGTTTATAATCAATCCCTTAACTGTCGATTAAAAGTTACGTGATTCTGTCCCAATGCCACTGTTTTACACGTATGCACTCGATTTAAATGTATTGGGGAGATAAGGAATAAATAAGCATATCCTCTGAAATAAGTAAATCCTTCACAAACACTGCCAAGGTCTTTTTATTGCATTCCAAAGCCGTCGGAATAATTTTATGGATAGCAGTGCACAGAAAAGATTGCACTTCGAAGATACGTATATATACGTCCGGGCAATTTACGTTTTGACCGTGCGAGAAGTTTATATACACCAGGGGCACTTAAAGAGTTTGAAATTGTATCGTAGCTTTAGCATCAACGTATATTATTATTGAATTCAATACATTGTTATTGTAGGAAACAAGGGCGCGAAGAAATTTTTCGTAGAATATTGTGTCACACACAAATTTTGAAAGTTTGAGAAGCTCTGATTTATGTGATTCTTATCTTGTCGAAGAAAACAGATCTGCATGAGAAAGGAATCAAAGGACTCAGTAAGTGTTTGGTATACAAATACTTCACAAGAAAAGATAAAGATATGTTGGTGTTTTAAGTCTCAAATCAGGCCAAATAACTATAGTGTTTAACCCATTCACAAGCACAGGGTGTGTTGTCTGTGTTATGGAATGTTTCCAGTCTCATACGGCTCATAATCTCTTTTCAAAACAACAACCATAGACTCCGTTTTAATAACTGATTTTCTCTTGCAGGAATACTCCTAGAATTATAAATGGAATTCGACTCTGTGTTCTATTGTATGTGTTGTTCATCTTAATATGTATGTATTACTTATTATCTATTTCGTGGTATAAAATTGGAAGTTAACGAGCTAACTCCCATTGATCTCACTCTTTTAAAATTCTAGATTTCGAAGATTAGATATAAAATGGGCAATTCTCTTAGAGGTTGAATCTTTTGTGTTATTCTTCAACGTCGGAAATTAAATTTTCAGTTTTTTTTACAGTGAAAATGAGAAATCGTTCAATTTGTTCTCGATAAATTAACCAATGAAGCTATGGTGAAAAAGCATAAAAAATTAAATTTTTGGTGTCCTTTTTTAAATATTCCTATTGATCCGAATGAATGGAGTATCTTAAGCTCTTAACCAAGGGAAATAAAATTTTGCTGGAATTATATTTTTATGTACAAATAACTGTGAAGGACTTGTTTATTTATATATAGCATAAATAGTATATTTCCTAACAGTATCAAATAATCATAAGTTGGAAACAACATTAAAATTATTTTAACTAAAAATTCATATTTGTTCAGTTCTATTCATATAATCAATTTGGTGTAATTTTCCAATGATTATCTACTACTAAATAAAAAATATTACTTGCGATTTTTTTAGATTAATCTTAATAAGACGTGACAACGTCATAAATTTTTTCCCTTCTTAAGGGGAAATATCATATAATCCTTGAGTCTGAAAATATACTGAGTGGCTTTCGTCGATGATAATAAATGCATACTCTAAAACGAAATTCATTTTTGGCATTTTTGTTTTATTAATGTCACAAAATACCTCAGCACTTAGTTAATAGAGTCAATGTGCTATCACGCAGAATGAAACGATCCACTTTTAGGACGGAACACACTCCATCAAAATTTGTGAATACAAATAACTTCATTATAAGATATTTTTAAACACACTTTTTTAAAAAAGGAAATTTTTACATCAGCTTCTTTTATGAAGGGGATAAAAGAGCGTTACAATATTATCAAAGATATCATTTTCCTTCAACTGATGTTAACTTATTTAACACGAGGCGTGTCTGAAAACTAAGTACCATTTTTAAAAACTCGCCTCAAAAAATCCTTTCTCAAAACAAAATTTATTTTTACATTAACACTAGAACGTCCGAGATTTCTTTTACCCTTAAACATCCACGGAATCATTTCGACACCGCGACATAAAATATATAAAATAATTGTTTTAACTAAATAATTGCAGGACTACTGTTCACTAGGGTTTAGTTTTAAGACTTATTTTATTATTTTATGTAATTATATATTGTGACCCTTAATATCATAAAAAACTGACCATTGATATTATACTTCACGAATCTTATTGGACCACTGATTTGTCGTGAGATATTTGGAATCGCCATTCCTAGCGACAAATATATAAGGATTTATGGAATATTATCAATTACATCTGTACTTTTTTTCAAAATCTTCGCAGTCACTTTCACCCAATCTTTTGTCTTCAACGGAATTTAATTAGAGCAAAACAGCTAACCACCATCCGATTCATTCTCAGAAAGCTATTAAAACAAATTAGCAATTTCATCAGAGCTTAGATCTTTTCTAGGAGCCATTCTTTCAGGATGTCTGCTCTGCACTAAGTTACAAAAGCGAATGAAATTTTTTTTATTAGCAGATAAGCAAATTCTATGTTATGGAACACTTAGACACAACAATTTTAGTATAATTGGTTCATTTCTACAGTGAACCCAATAACATGCATTTAAGGTCAAATAAATATATGATAGGACATTGGGAAGTTAGTTTTACTAATAGTATCTGCGTAATGGACTATATTTTGTTGAACGACAGCTATTTATAATGATAAATTGCCTTCGTGTCGAGACGACACCAGCGGTCGTTCTAGGTATATTTAATTGTAAAATCACTCCTAACTAACCATGAACTGCAAAAAAATTTCTGTGTAATCACTAAGGAAAATGATTGAAAGTCACGAAAGATTTTCAAATTCCCTGCAAAAATGCGGAAAGGAGTTGGTATCCAATTGACACCGACGGACGTTCTAGAGTTAAGCAACATATCGGGGGAAAATTTTTACCTGTTTATCACTATTGTTTGAACATTTGTCATGTCGGGAAACCACCTTGTTTATACCCTCTTCAAAGAAATGTGCCACCAGTGGAGGGAAACACTGATCAACAGCGTTTCATAGAAATTTACCAAAAAACAATCTTATTGTGTGAACCATCTGTTTTCACGAATTTTCTCATGCTCTATTTTGCACAGACCATCACTGACAACAGAAAGGCCACCCAAACCGGGCTTCGTCATGAACACTGAATTGTGTCATTGAATTGTCGAACCCACTTTCTCACCATTCCATCACTCATTGCATTTTCACAACTCTTCAAGTTATATCGATGAATTTCAACTGGCCTGACATTCCTTGAGATCAAAAAACGGATTATACAACACACTTCACAGTCGTCAGGATTGACAATTGTCTTAAGCGTTTTGAACTCTCACTAACACATTTAAAAACGACTCAATCCAGCTGTTATTGTGTCACTGGATTGATGATCCACCAGAGACATGTTTACAAGCGTTGAACTGCACTGTTATGGCTGCGAGTGTTGTAGAACGAGATGGTATTAATTCCTGAACACGTCTCGTATATCCAGGCGATACTGAAATTGCTTAGAATTGGCAATTCTCCTTCCCAAATTGAAATGTCCATTTTGCCTTTACAATGTGTAAATATAACTGTACAAAATATTTTTCCACAATATTTAACAAAATCGAGCAGAGATTTTCTATATATATATCATACTATAGAGTTATTATTGGCATTAATTCATTATTCCATGATATTATATATATATATATATATATATATATATATATATATATATATATATATATATATTGGTGTAAGAAATTAAGAGAATTTGCATATTGTATTGAACTGCATGAAAAGAACTGAACTGAATTAAAAACCACTTCTAGATAAAAAAGCAAATCTTGTAAGGCAAATACGTAATCGTTCAAGTGTGTGTAAGCGGAGCCAGCAAAAAAAACAGGCTTTATAAGCGCGTGTAAGTTACGACGTATTTCGTTCGCTAGCACATCTAGGCGAATTTCTTGGTGTTATTTTGAAGCATTCAGTTCAATTCAAATTGTAACAGTAAAAATGATTAACCACCAACGTTTAGATGATGGAATGAGGTGGCGAATTGTTCGGAGGCTAGATGCAGGCCAATGTCGAGCCCAGGTTTGTAGAAAGTTCGATTTAACGCCCAGCGTTGTGCGTAACTTATGGAAACAGCTCCAAAATACTGGATCCATCATGAAAAAGCCTGGGCAAGGTCATCCAAGAGCCACGACGGCCAGAGAAGATCGCCATTTGTCGATTATAGCGAGACGTAACAGAGGGGCTACAGCTTCTCAGCTCTCTCGTTACTTGTATGCAGCCACAGAAACCCGTGTATCAAGGGTGACTGTTTCAAAAAGACTTCATGAGAGAGGGTTGTTTGCCAGAAGACCTACTGTTTGCGACCTGCTCAAGTCTACAACAGGAAAGTCCGTTTAGCATTATGCATACAGCATAGAGATTGGAGTATGTATCAATGGGCGATCGTTCTGTTCACCGGTTCAATCCCGTTTCAGCCTAAACACCGATTCTCACCGTACGTTTATATGGAGTGAACCAGGGACCCGCTACCTACACTCCAATGTCCGAGAAATCGACAATTATGGTGGAGGAAGTTAAATGGTCCTCATGTTGGCTAGCCGTATACCTTTTCATATCTTGAAAGAGGCTCTGTGACTGGTATCGGGTATAGGGATAAGGTCTTGGAGCCCAATGTTTGCCTTTTCAGGGTTGCATGTGGCCCCGAGTTCATTTTAATAACGATAACGCAAGGCCTCATAGATCGCTTCTGGTTAACGAATTTCTAGAGAGTGAGGATATTCGCCCTATGGATTGGCCAGCCAGGTCTCCAGACCTTAACCTTTAGACTATGTCTGGGATGCTCGGGGTAGAGCAATTGCAACTCGCCCTCCAAGAATCATCTGGGAAATAAAAACTGCGTTGCTGAACGAGTCGGACCAATTGCCACAAGAACTGATAGACTGCATTATTTCAAGTATGACATCACGCTGCGAGGCCTGTAAGAGGGAGCCTTACCCCTATTAACCCATTTCTTGTCTTTATTCTGCAATCACTGTTTTATACCTTCCAACTCCAACGAGTGTTACGCTCGATCATGCGTGTGTATTACAATTGTTGAAATGGTTATTTGTTTTGTATTGTCTCAATGTATATACATACCAAATTTCATTACAGTCGGTCCAGTAGTTCTAGAGATAATCGATAAAGTCTGAAAATTCTCTTAATTTCTTATACCAGTATATATATATATATATGTTTATTTATTCATATATATATCTTGTTCAAATATTTAATCGTTAATAAAATACTTTCTATTCATCCACTCAAGTTCAAATACCTTTTTTAAGATTTGTAGTGGATGACACTTAATGTTAATACAGTTTTTCCAAATATTAATCCGTTAATTAAATTAAAAATGAGTAAATAGAAACAAACACACAAAAATAATACTCCAGGTGCCTATATAGAAAGGAAGCTCGTTCGTAGTGTCCCTGTAACGCAATGCATAGCGATGTTGGCCTTCTAATCCAAAAGGTCGTGGGTTCGAATCCCATCTGGAATGGCTTAATTTTTTAGACTGTGTTTTCTTCTTTTCTACACTATTTTATTAGAATAATTAAATTTAGTTAATGAATAAAAGTAACAAAAAGTGATCCAACATCATTTATATAAAGGGAAAAGGAAAATCTCGCTTTCTATTTTGTCACTTAATGCTGTGATTCTGTCATATGTATGTACATATTTGTATTAATTTTAACTATTTAATAAAAAGTAACTAAAATAACATTTTTCTCTTTATTGACTTAAATAGGAATTGATTTAATTTTTTTTTATTTTACTTGTTATGCTTAGGTAATAAGCAATTTTGACATAAGCAATTTTAATGGCTATCATTTCTTGTATTATGTTAATATCCAGTTTATTATATTCGTATTAACTTTTAGAGGAAGTATTATAAGATAACTTATTGTTCTAGTTTGAATTTTAGAAAGGATTAATTCTATAACTCTAAAGTATAAGACTACATTCCAGGGCACTTATAATCTTTCAATTAAAAATGCAGATCTTAATTTGAAATGGGGCGTGAAACTATTAATTCAAAAAAAAATTCTACAAATTAAATTAATTTGGGAAATATTGACAATTTTTAGTGAAATTCTCGTGAAACACTAGAGTTCAAACAAATCTAGTGCTGAGAGTTCCAGTTAATATATTCAAGTAATATTTATCAAGAACAGAAAAAATATCTTTACCTGTGTTATGAACTAAAAAATTTGTAGCACTTTTAAAAAAATTTTAAATACGCCAAATTTTACGCAAAAACTGATTTTTTTTTTCAAAAAACTGTTATTTTTTTCATAAAAATTGCAATAATATGGATAAACATATGCATAGAAATTAGATTTATGTCATAACACAAAAAACTATATAAACTGTTTTCTGAAAATTTCAAATCGATATTTTAAGACTAAATTTTGCAGTGAACTTTACCGAGAAGCAAAGGTTTGAAAAACTTAGTTTCTCATAAAATGCATTGAAAAGTTTTAATACAACACGAAAACTTTTCTACTGATTGCGCATTTCTAAAACTCACCATATGTAAAACTCAATCCCTCTTTAATTTCATTTTTAACCATTTTTTCGATTTTCTTTTAACTTTTTTTTTCAGAAGAGTTTCGTAGAAGATTACGATTAACGCGTTTTGATTTCAGAATTCTCCCTTTTAGTTTTTCAATATCACTAGATCCTCACTCTATTCCTAAGAAATTAAAAACAACCAACGATCCTAAATATCCTGAATTTTGCAATATAACTCCTATATGTGCAACTAGAAATGATGCATTTTGATAGATAAATGTTTATTTCGGTAAAATAAACCACAAGAGTTAGTTCGATGGACGGTTGGAGGGGGGGGCGTCGTTGGTTTGTCTTGGCCTTGTATGCCTGAGGCTGCGGGTTCAACCCGGCCCAAGTCAGTTGATTTACATAATGCAGAAAATCGACAGCGTCCATGTCGTATGATTATGCGAATTGTAAGAGTGCCTATTTGGCTCAAGTGCTGCCGTCAAAATTAAATTCCTGGTACTCTATTGCATCGTCAGAGTTCAGGTGCCTACTTCTGGGGAGGAAACTGAGTGTCAAAATTACATTGTAGCGATTTGTATTCCACATATATGGTGCCACACTTAAAAGTGGTACCAACTCCCGTGGAATATACTAGGTCTACGAAGGTAAATACCAATACGCAGGCTCATTGGAAAAGAAGACATCGTTCAAATTTTCATTATTACTCTGTGTTTTTACAAGTAGGCATTTTCTTACCTACTCCGTTGTCACAAAGTGCTAAGTGAGAGAGTTTTACCACTTTATTGACAGAATTAGGACACCCTGGTGATTTTTCTCCACATTCTCTGCCGTCATATTAAGATGCTTGTATTTAAATAAGCTGTCTTTGTCATAGAACATTTGTAACCGTCTCTAACAAAACTTAAAATAGTCCCATTCAATTTTATTACAGGTGATATATAATATCTTGCATTGTCTTTGATTTATAGTGCATTGAAACTGCATACTTCTTTATGAGTAACCCTGTATATTAACTTTGTAATATATCTTTGTGTACACTGTATATTAACTTGCACCTGCAAGAAAGCTGTCCAATCACATTATATTCACAATACTACAGTTCTCATTTAAATAACGATCTTTCAGAAATTTTGAATGCCCCAGAAGCTTCCAGATTTCGTGGTGATCCTTTGTAGTTTGAGCGTATTCATTGTCAGATTTGATGCTCATTTCACATATTTTACGTTTCTTCATTATTTCTTCCAAATCCAAAGTTTTCCCAGTATCTCGTTCGAAATAACTTGGACGTAGCTAAATGCAAGTACAATATTAATAAATAAATTAATGATATTTTTATCTATATTTAAAATAATATTTAGACATTCGTACTGCTTTAGAGTCACGAACAGTCTTTCGGACTTATTAATTGCTTTCTTACGTACGTCTCTTTAAATGTCTACTTCCGGATTATTAAACTCCCTTTCCGGTTTACTAGTTAGTCTCTAACTTAGCTTCTTAATATCGTAGGAACAAAAATAAAGTTTTTTTTTTATTCTTAAATGCACGGGTAATAAAATGAAAACCCAGGTGGAAACGGAGAATATAAGGCCTCTCTTGTAAAATCAGGCTTGGGCCCTAAGCTGGATCTTACACAGGATTGCAAAACTATAACCTTTGGGCACTGTAGAATCCTGCTCCCTCCTACCTTTGATGAAGGGGGTGGGAGGTATATGTTACGTCACTGTGAAAACGTATCAAATATTTCGAACATTTTTACGAATACGAGGATTTTTTAAATAGTCATACACAAAATGTATCACGTTTGCTACAGAATGTGGAATAGAAGAGTGTCATGAACCTATAAATTTCTGCTATTCACAGCTATGAATACAAAATACGTACTAAAAATTAAAAGTAAGATAGCAGAATTAGTATAAACTAAATTAAAGTTCTTTAGTCTTGTTGTTACCAAAAAAAATCATTACTTTGAAACTTTCTTATGATTTTATTATATATATATATATATATATATATATATATAATTAATATTTACGTCATTGAAATTTTGACTAAAATATCAACAAAATATTTTCTTACTAAACAATCTTTCTTTCGTTTGATTACGTAATAATTTCTAAAAATAATATTGAGTTTAATTATTTTTAATTTAATTCAAAGTAACGTTTATTTCTAATTGACTTCCATTTATTCTAATTTCTTTATTAAATCAAATTTACTTCGTTATTAAAACAACTCCTCAGAAAACTTAATTTTGTTTCAGATGAATGAAATCAACGCGTAAAACTAATTTGATGGAGATTCCAAATAAGGAACTTAATTTTTGCTTAGCTATTTGTAATCCATATGAGTACATTACAACCTAATTGCTTCAAGGATTTAGTAAATACAACTTTATTATCAAATTTGAGATGAAAAATCTCCTACAGAACTCGCTGTGCTAAAATTATCAGATTAATTAACTTTATAAATTGGGTTTGAATAACATAAATCATTGTTATTTCATTGGCAATATTAATATAAGTGAAGGGTATAGAAACTATTTAAGCTTGGTATGGTTATAACAGTTACTGTAACAGAACTGAAAATAGATTTAAGATAGATTTTTAGAAAATAGATTTTTTTCCTTACTCTAGTTTTTTAAACAGATTCTGATAAAGACGGCAATAAAGCTAATTTGTTATCAAACAATATTTATTTCAATGAATCAGGAGAAAAAAATTCTTTTTTTTTTCAATTTTTATTTTATTTTATTTTTATTTTAGTGAAAACGGAGTTTTCTAATTTCTCAATTCCTTTTCTGCAATTACTCGTCATTGTCATATAATTACTAATCTATAGACAACTAGATTTAATTTCAAATTCCGTAATTAGTGCAGTATTCTCTTAAAAATTTATAGTTTTAATAAACTAAGAAACACCCTTTTTTTATGCTTAATCGAACTAAGTTGTAACTTAATGTTTTAATTAAACACCAAATCTAGAAATGGGATTGGAAATTAGTAGCCAGATGCCGGATTGAATCTAAAAAAAGAGAAAACTTTAATCCTGATCAGAACAATGAAACAAATTTATTAAGTTATTGTATTGTCATCGGTCTTGGACAAGTGAGGAAAATTTCGAATTAATCCAACCTTTTAAAGTGAGTAAAAATTGAGCTCAAAGATTCTGTTACATACAAATGAAGCTTATAAAAGGGTGTTAACAAAGATATAGAATTACTTCATAACATTTTAATTAACTTGTAGATTTGAAGCTACGTATGCTTCACGCTGTCAGTACATAAACACTCTTTTAGTCTAAAACTATTCAATATATAATTTTGTATAAAGTTGACTGCTAATTATTTAGCGTAAAAATATTCACGACAAGGTACAATTAGGAGTACTTAAAAATAATCTACTTTTGTTTCATAAAACCATCTTCAGTTTAGATAAACCAGTTATTTAACATTAAATTATTACTACAGACGCCACTTTTCAATGTCCCTTCAGGATACTAATAAGACTGATCCTTGATATGTACAGATTAACTTAAGTGGTAATTGGTAACAAATTTCACATCCCCCAAGATATCTTAAGTGTAGATACAAGATAATTTAATGCATAAATTTAAATCTAATGTGGAACTAATTGCAGAAATTAGGGACTAAAATGCATTATATTATCCGGAAAATTTGATTAGAGGGAAAATTTACTCACTGAAATGACATCCCTCTTTCTATAATTTAGAAACTCATTTGAACTCGAATTTTATGTTAGTTTTATTTGCTTAAATAATATCAATCACCATCGGAAAGTAGAATCATATCCATAACTATGAGATTGTACGATGATAATTACAATATTCAATCACATTTCGTTCTCTAGTTTTTGAATGTTTAACTTAACTATATTTAAAGCTCATATCACATATTTGAATTAATTGCTTTTACAATTTGTAATTTTATCTTTCTAGGATTTATTTTTCAAACAATTTAGCATGTAAAAGGAAATATATAATTAACACAATATTGTCATTCATCAAATATATTACATATACAACTTTCGCCACTTTTGAAATATACAAATGATATTTTATTTTTACATTATTTTAGCAAATAATGTAAAAACTAAATTTCAATTTACCAAAGTATTATGAATTATGAAATAAAATTTTGTTTATTTCAAATTACAGTTTTATCTTATCTGTGTAGATCAGATTTTCGGCAAAATCTACCTATTTTGATAATTTTATTAGTACCAGTATTTTCTGCATTTTTATATGTTACTTTCGAATTTCATTTCTTTTTCCAAACTCATTTTGATAAAATTCTTTAAATCTCTCATTGAGGTAACAATTCATCCAAAACTAAAAAAAATCATATCTCTTATTACAAGGAACTTTATTTTTCACCAAACTATGCGCAACGTCCGTTTCATGATACCCTCTACGAGGCGTCACGTTGTCTTTCATGAAAAAGAGCCATAGATCTATTGACCTTGGAAATCTTGAATATGAGTTTCTGGAATTTCATCTTGGTACTTTGATCCATTAACAAAATCACCTTCGATAACATGAAAATTGATACTTCCAGCAGACATTAAGCCCTTCCACAACCAAACACTACCAACGTGATAGAGATTTCTTTCAGTGATATAATGAATTTTTTTTTTGTAACCGCATTCAAAATCATTCTAGATTATTCTAAGGCAAAAATCCTACTATAAGCTGAATTATAATTCATCAGAGAAAACTTCCCAACTCTTCACTCAAGTTCCAAATTGCCTCTCAAACGGCTACTCTATTTTTTCATATAAATTAACAGCACGCAAACAGCAAGATATATAGCATAGAATTCCCTCCCCTTGAAAATGTCACAAATTTCTTGCCTGAAAATCGTATTCCATGTAGCTGCAACGAGCACTGATGTCAACTATTTGGCACACCTCGTCCAGGTATGTAGAGCAGTTTCGGAATGGAATTGGTCTTGTTGACACATCACAATTCGTCCATGAACGTTTTCAATGATTCGGTATATTTCCACATTTTAAAATATATGCACTTGAGAAAGTATATTCTAGTCGGTGAACATCTACTTTCTAACGTTCCAATGATTATGCTTTTGTAAAAGCAAATTGAATTGTGTGTGTGTGTCTCCATTGAGCCATTGATTACACAAATAAACGGAATCTTTGAAAGCACTGCATACAACTTACCTTACTACTTTCCCAAAAGACTACTCCTCCTATTTTTCTAGCATGTCCTAAGATGCCCCCTCCAAAACCATTTAACATGTGCATAATGATATATCAATCAATAGATATGTACGCACAATTCTCAAGCTTTATGTGTATTGTTTCAATTAAACCTTTAATTGCTAAAGTTTCCCAATTGTTCTTAACTTTTAAACATCAATATGCGTGTGTTTCCTCCAAAATTTAAAAACATTTTAAATGGAATATTAAAAAAAGTTTACAACAAACCAACATATGAAAAGCGACATCTAGCGTACATTTCTAGAAGTCAGTCGAGATGTGGTTGTCGAAACATGAGCATCGATATGAACTAATTTGGTTAACCCCGTTAACTAATTTGGCAGTATTCCTTAAATATTGCATTTTCTGTGAATGTTTTCTTCGTTGTACCTTTGAATGTTAGATTTCTCAGATATTTGTCCTGCATATTTAAATGTCCTATTAAACTCTTTTACCAAAGGTGTTTGGCGTCCAATTGCTTGCTAAAGGTTACATTTACGGAGTAATTCAACATTGTATACAAGCAGCGAATGACTGAATATGGAGCCATGGCTAATCTCTTACCTTAGGCAAGTTGTTATTTAGCAAGCAGTCGACTGTGAATTTTTTTTATCAAACTAATTCTTGAGTTAGATTGTGAGATTATGAGATAGTGTGCAATAGGAGCTCTATCGAATGTATTTGGGGATCTAGTTGGCCAGTGAAGGGTTGGAAAAGCAAGATGACAATCAATAGAGAAAATTGTCAAGTAAATCTGAGAATTATTAAGTTGAAATAAATTGATGGATTGCCTTGAAAGAAAAGGCAAGACAGTAAGACACAGAATATTAACGATAAATAAGGGCTCTGTTTTTTTTAATGAGATCCAACAAGGTGACTATGAGCCCCAAAACGTATTTCCAGGTGATAGAATTCGGTTTTACTCAAAAATATCTGTCAAACTTCAAAGAATTATTTTTTTAACAAAATAGGAAATAACTTGCATCAAAAATAACGTTACCTCAATTACAGCAATTGTTACAAATTCAGATAGGTAACAATAGAAACTGCAAGCCAAGACATTTCAAAATGATACTTTTTAAGATTCGTTTGAGGTTTTGAAATCGATAATTTCATGACTTATGCTAAATAGAAATATGTCAAAAGTACAGCACATCATATTGTAAATGGCATTACCTAGAAATACATTGTACTTTAAGTACTAAAAAGGAATCAAAATTATTAAACTTAAATTGCCATATTTATGACATTCATTACAATTATATCTTCCTTCCTTCCTCGGTGGCTTGACAGCCCAGGGTGGTCCTTGGTCTTTTCAAGAAGCCTTTTCCAGGTCAACCTTCTTTCTGCTATTGTTCTCCAATTCATAATTCCCAAAACTAGGAGATCTTTTTCTAGGCTACCAATACATCTGAGATTTGGCCTGCCCTTTCTTCAAGAGTCTATTGGTTCAGCATTCAAGACTTTTTTAGTGGTGCGGTCGTTCATTCTGACAACGTGACTTACCTATATAATTCGTTGTGTTTTGATGAAGTTAACAATGTGAAATTCATTATATAATTGATAGATATCGAAATTTGATCTCTTTCGCCACGTTCCATTTTCTTAAATTCCTCCATAAATTAAATCTTAAAATCTTCCTTTCGTATATATTTATCATGTTCTCATCTATTCGAGACAGGGACCAAGTTTCACATGCATAAGTTAATACTGATCTTAAATGATTTCTATACAATAAAACCTTTGTTTTTCTTTTGATTATTCTTTTGATTTCATATATTTTCGTATTCCATTAAGACATCTATTATCCGTTGTAATTCTCTTTTGGATTTCAGTAGTACCAATCGTTTCTATTGTTAATTTCCCAACCTAAATAAATGAAACTGTCAACAACTTCAAAATAATATTCTTTAATTTTAAAGTGGGAATTGTTAAAACAGGATTTAGTGCAAGGCATGTACTTGGTTTTATTCTCATCCATTTTCAGTCCCACCAATTATATCTAAGCAAATAAAAAAACGTTCACTCCTTAAAACAGAAAACATTCCTTTCTATTGCTGGAGGATAATCTATATAATTCCGTACTTATTAATAACTACTGCTAAAGAATTTCAGAAAATATCGTATGTAAAAATTTTAACTTATTAATAATTTGAAACACTCTCCATGTAAAGACTAATGAGCTAAAAATAGCTGCTACTTTTGAGAAGAGTCAAAATATATATCTTATGCTATTGAATGATGGGAAAGTTGCGTGAGACTCAGCTCCTTTCAAAAGAACCATTTTTCTATTTTTTCCAGTTTCACACATTCAAGGAGTTCTTTAAATAGTGCAATGAATGAAAGTTTGGAATCTGCTTCAAACTATTATATTAAATATTAAGCGAACAAAGGTGATTTTATATCCTCAACAGCATTAATTTTTTTCTAAAATTCTGTGTAAGTTTAATCGCTATACCGCAGTGATATTTTGTTCAAAATATCAAATTTTAATAGAAAACTTTTGATAGATAGATTTTATTAAACTATTTTAAAGTATTTCTAGTTCTTTTCATCATTTACTCTAAGTAAAAAAATTATTTGGTCGTCATTTAATCCATACATATTTGTTGCAATAATTGATATCAGTTAATACTCTGTTAATTATTTTTTTTCACAATAATTTCATCTTTGATAGAGGATTTACAAATACAAAAAGTTGAAAATTGCTTGTTTAAATTTCGAGCTTTCCTTTCGTTAATAACTTAAATAATTAAATTGGACTTATATTATTAAAAATTGGACTTATTTAATAAAAACTTATAAACACTATTGATATTCCTTTTTCAGTTCCTACTATTAGCTCACTCTCTCTCCCTATATATATATATATATCTTGATAGAATTTTCAATCCTTAATGAAATATTTTCTGTTCATCCAATCAAGTTCAAATAAAATTTTCTAAACTTGTAGTAGATGACACTTCATGTTAATACAGTTTTTTCAAATATTAATTCATTAATTGCCGGTTTTTGACGCCAACTTAGTTTCTTCTCCAATGTTGTAACAATGTAACTGTTAAAACAATGATAAAAGTTGGCGTCGAAAACCGATTTTTCAGCCATACTAGCCTGACCGGAGAGTGCAATGTTACTACAATGCAGACAAATCATGCTTTTTTTTCAATTCCTACTATGTAGTTCACTCTCTCCCTATATATAT
>BMAO01000330.1:0-260183 GCA_019973975.1 Trichonephila clavata | reverse complement strand
TTGTCTTATGATAATGAATGTTATATGTATCCCATTGTATTTCAATAGCAAGTCGCCAAATTGGCGAGATATTGGCGATGTTTGGCACTAATTTCGCCAAGTTTGGCGACGAAGTTGGCTAAACCTTGGCGACAGAGAGAATTTTCTAGAGGGATCCTGATTTCTTGAATTCTCTCCAAGGTTCTGGATTTTTCTAATATGACATAACTTCCTGTTAGTGACGTCACTTCCGGCAGAGAGCATATAAAAACAAGCACGAAAGATTAGGAGTGGTATTGGAGCCTTAGACAGCAAGCAAGCTGTAGGCTGGTGACTGAGCTATTGAATGCGCAGTGTTATTCTTGTAGTCTTCGTTAAATAAATAGCTTATTTATTTTTTTAAAAGGATTCTGCTTATTGAATTTACTCTAAGCACATCGCAGGAAATTCGTAACAAATTGGCGTCAGAAGTGGGATCGAATAGTGAAGATAAAGGAAAATGGCTGATCTTCATCGAGAATCTCTGTCGAAATCCACTGTGGCGCATTGAAAGACGAACTGTCGGCGAGGAATTTGCCCACATCAGGACTGAAAGATGAATTGATGAACGTCTTCGAGAAGCTCTTGAAGAGAGCAAAGTTGTGGTGGTATATCCGACAAGTTGGTGAAACGAATGAGCAGAGTAAGAAAGCTGCGGAAGAAAAGAGAAGGAAGAATCGCATTGGAAGACAAATTAACGCAACTTTTGTCATTCATGACAGAAATGAAAAGCTGGACAAGTTGAAATGAAACAGAAATGAAAGCAGGACAAGCAGAAATGAAATTGAGATGAAGGAAATTAATAATGCCGTGAAGGTAGCCATGCTAAAGTAGAGGAAGCCTCAAGAATTTGGATTGGCTGCTGCAAATCAATCTCAAATGCTCGATATATGCCTGTTGTCAAAGACCCTGTAATGAAATTACTGGCCGTATGACGGGCAAACATCTTGGCAGGTGTATAAGACGCAGTTCGCCATTGTCGCAGAAGCTAATGGCTGGGATCCAATTACAAAGCTCGCAATTGGCTTCTTCTCTCCGGAGCCGAAGCTGCAGATATACTGAGGACCATTCCGATAATGAACAGTTAAATTTTGATGCTCTTTCAAGTGCCCTAGAGTTGCGTTTTGGCGAGAAATGCCTGAAGGATTATAGCGACTTCAGTTAAAGACTCGCCAACAAAACCCAACGAAACCTTCAAGAGCTGCAACGGACATTGAAAAGCTGTCTCACCTCGCCTTCTCCGATTGTCCTACTGAAGTAAGAGAGACTTTAGCTGTGGCAGTATTTCGTCGATGGCGTCAGAGACGGTAGAAATACAAAAGGCACTACAATGGCGGAAACTAAGGATCTGAAGTCCGCTTTAGTCTACGCGATCAAGTTTGAAGCGGCACAACAAGCATCGAGAAGGGATCATCACTTTATCAGAGGTGCGGAGGTGAAACGAGATGAGGATCCTTTACTTAAAGTTATGACACAACTGTTAGAGGAGTTCCGGGGGATGAAGCAGAGGTCTGGAGAGGAGACAGGCAAATTTAAAAGAAACAACGCCCGTTGCTGGAAATGTGGAGCAGAAGGCCATCTCCAAAGGCAATGCCAGGCTCGCCAAGATCAACGGCCTAGGAGCCTGTCGAGGAATAATACTCAGGGAAAACTAGGTAGTGGCGGTCTCGCGGGGCGGAGGTTGCCAGAGAATGAAAAGCCCCATTTTTGAAGTGTTACAAATTTCATCAAGCAGCGAGAATGGACTGTTTATTGAAGCGAATGTAAATGGATTTCCGTGTCGAATGGTCGTTGACACAGGGGCCAATGTCACCATTTTGCGCCAGGATTTAGCACAACAACTAGAAGTGGGATTCGACCCACGCCCTGGCGTAAAAATTCTTCGGACACCGCCCTGCGTTACCCTTCAGACCGTGAAAGGGGATAAAATCCCCATTATTGGCAAGATGCATATAACAATTAAGTTTGGAAATGTGTTATATGGCCATACCGTGTTTGTAGCCGAAATCACCGACATTTTTATACTCGGTTTGGACTTCTTAACAAAACATAATTTTGTAATTGACTTTGAGAATAATGTGCTATGCTCAAATTCGGAAGATGTAGCGTTATTCCAGTTAGGAGCTGTTGAAAGAGAACCGTGTCATCGAATAACTTGTAAAAGTGATATTACTATTCCAGCTCGAATTGAGATGCTTGTAAGAGGGGCCGCTGAGAAAAGTCAAAACTTTCGACATGGTCTAACTGAATTTCCGGACTCTGAAAATTTTCCAAAAGGAGTATTGGTTGCTTCCGCACTGGTAGATCTTTCGAAGGAAACTGTACCAGTCAGAGTTGTTAATCTAACTGGTAATCCTAAAACAATCAGGAAAGGCGACGTATTAGCAACATGTGCTCCAGTCACCTGTATACAGAAACATCCCGAAATCATGTCGAAAAAGCCTTCTAAAGAACACGAACTGAATCTGTTGAAGCCCACTGAATTGAATGATGAACAGAAAAGTGTAGCATGGATGCTTATTGACGAATACGAGGAACTGTTTTCCTGTACATCTGGTGACCTCGGGAGAACGAAATTGGCTCAACATCGAATTGAAACTGGGAATCACTCTCCTATTAAACAGAATCCCCGAAGACTACCAATTGCTAAGACAACAGAAGTTAAAGATCTACTAAGGGACATGCAGGAACGAGATGTCATCGAGCCTTCGTCGAGTCCCTGGGCTTCTACCATCGTGTTAGCCCGAAAGAAAGATGGATCTACGAGATTTTGTGTAGACTATCGACGGCTCAACGATGTCACAAAAAAGGACAGTTATCCACTTCCACAAATCGATGACACGTTAGACATTCTTAGCGGAAACAAGTGGTTCTCTACCTTGGATTTGAAAAGCGGTTATTGGCAAATAGAGATACATCCTGAAGACCGTGAAAAGACAGCATTCACGACAGGAGGACAAGGACTTTGGCAGTTTAAGGTCATGCCGTTTGGTCTCTGTAATGCACCAGCTACCTTCGAACGCCTCATGGAGACAGTGTTGAACGGACTCACTCCTGAAGCTTGCCTGGTTTATTTAGACGACATCATCATTGTAGGGAAAAGTTTCGAGGAACACCTCAGCAACCTAAGGAGAGTATTTGAAAAATTGAAAGAGGCCAAATTGAAGCTAAACCCCTCCAAATGCAACTTATTCCGTCACGAGGTGAATTATCTGGGTCACATAATTTCTGCTGATGGTGTTAGAACTGATCCACAGAAAGTGTCAGCTGTAAAAGACTGGAGGCGCCCTAAAAATGTGCATGAGCTTAGAAGTTTTCTCGGTCTGTGCACATATTACAGAAGATTTGTTAAAGGATTTTCTTCAATCGCGAGACCTCTCCACAGGCTGACTGAAAACAAACAGAAGTTCTTGTGGACAGACGAATGTGAGGAAGCATTTAATAGCTTGAAGGCGGCTCTAACATCGTTTCCCATTCTAGTTTATCCGGATCCCGAAAAGCAATTCATTCTTGACACGGACGCAAGCCATGAAAGTGTCGGAGCAGTTTTATCCCAAGAAATTAACGGCCAAGAACATGTCATCGCATACTGGAGCAAGTGTCTTTTAAAGCCTGAAAGAAATTACTGCGTCACCAGAAAAGAATTACTGGCCATTGTAAAAGCTGTTGAGAACTTTCATAGTTATCTTTACGATCGGAAGTTTTTGCTCCGAACGGATCATGCGTCCCTGGCATGGCTTTTAAATTTTAAGAACACCGAAGGCCAGATAGCTAGATGGATTCAGAAACTTGAAGAGTACGATTTCGAGATCAAACATCGCAAGGGGTCCCTTCATGGTAATGCTGACGCCTTATCAAGAAGACCATGCTCGAATGCTTGTTCTTACTGCACTACAGTCGAGAAGAAATATGACATAACACCTGTCATTCGTCAAATAAAGGATTCGGTATCGACACAAATAGACCGTTGGAGCGATGAAGAAGTCAGAGAAGCTCAACTTACGGATCCCGACATAAAACCTATCTTGGAACTTCTTGAATCATCTAGCACTAGACCCAGTTGGCAAGATATCTCCAGCTATCGTCCGGATAGCAAACGCTATTGGGCTCTCTGGGATTCACTCCATATTCGTAATGGGGTATTATACAGAAAATGGGAGTCTGAGGATGGCAAAACATCAAAATGGCAATTAGTACTCCCATGATCAAGAATACCGGAAGTGTTGGAACAATTACACAGTAGTCCAACCGGAGGTCATTTTGGAATATTGAAGACCATCCAAAAGGTTCGGGAGCGGTTTTTCTGGAGCAAAGTAAGAGATGACGTAGAAAGATGGTGCAAGTCCTGCGATGCATGTGGGGCCCGAAAAGGACCCAAAACACGATGCCGTGGAAAATTACGGCGCTATAATGTAGGGGCACCATTTGAAAGAATCGCGTTGGACATCTTAGGGCCTCTCCCACGTTCAAATGATTGCTACAAATACATCTTAGTTGTCAAGGATTATTTTACCAAGTGGCCCGAGGCTTACCCGATCGCTGATCAAGAAGCTACAACAGTTGCCGAAGTATTACTGCAGAACTGGATTTCTCGCTATGGGACGCCCTTCAGATGCACTCTGATCAAGGCAGAAATTTCACTTCTGCTGTATTCAAGGCACTTTGTGTCCTTCTTAAGATTGATAAGACACAAACTACCCCTTACATCCCCAGTCAGACGGCATGGTTGAGAGATTTAATAGAACGATCTTAAACCATCTCTCTATCCACGTTTCCATGAATCAACAAGACTGGGATCGGAAGCTTCCTATGTTCCTGCTTGCCTATCGAAGTGCCGTCCATGAAACCACTGGATTCACTCCCTCCCAGATGCTCTTCGGTCGTGAACTCCGTCTGCCCTGTGATCTCCTGTTTGGGCGCCCTCCTGATGTGCCTTCTTCTCCTGAAGAATATGTCCATGAACTACAGGAACATTTAGAAAGTGTGCACGAGTTCGCCCGTAATCGGATCGACATCGCAACGGAAAAGATGAAGACCAGGTACGACACGAGAGCTACAGGACATGAATTTCACGAAGGTGACAAGGTTTGGTTTTGGAACCCGATTCGACGAAAAGGACTTTCTCCAAAGTTACAGACAAATTGGGACGGTCCATATACAGTCCTAAAAAGACTAAATGACGTTGTGATTCGTATCCAAAAATCTAAGAACTCAAGGCCTAGGGTAGTGCATTGTGATCGGCTGGCCCCTTATTTTTGTAACTCTAGGGACGAAACTAGCTGATCGAAAGAGCCACTTATATGCTTGTATGTAACTGTGTACTGTCGACCATTGTATATACTTGTAAATAATTTTTACCTATTCAAGGATTGTACTGCCCGGGACGTGCAGTCCTTGAGAGGGGGGCAATGTTACGAATTCTGTAAATTGGTGTAATTTGTCTTATGATAATGAATGTTATATGTATCCCATTGTATTTCAATAGCAAGTCGCCAAATTGGCGAGATATTGGCTCATTGGCGATGTTTTAGGCAACTATTTTTTGTCGCCAAATTTGGCGACGGAAGTTGGAAACCTTGGCGACAGAGAGAATTTTCTAGAGGGATCCTGATTTCTTGAATTCTCTCCAAGGTTCTGGATTTTTCTAATATGACATAACTTCCTGTTAGTGACGTCACTTCCGGCAGAGAGCATATAAAAACAAGCACGAAAGATTAGGAGTGGTATTGGAGCCTTAGACAGCAAGCAAGCTGTAGGCTGGTGACTGAGCTATTGAATGCGCAGTGTTATTCTTGTAGTCTTCGTTAAATAAATAGCTTTATTTATTTTTTTAAAAGGATTCTGCTTATTGAATTTACTCTAAGCACATCGCAGGAAATTCGTAACATTATATAAAGGAGAAAAGCGACTCACTCACTGACTGACTGACTAATCATGATATCTCCGGAACTATTCATCTTACAGACTTGAAATTTGGTAGACGTGTTCCTTTCATAGAGTAGAGATCAGCTAAGAACGGATTTTGCGAAATTCGAACCGTAAGGGGTGTTATAAATAATTGCTTCCATTTTTACACTACTGGACGTACAATCTCGAAACTGAGTAAGAAGATTCCTTTCATAGAGTAGAGATCCGCTACAAAATGATTTTGGTGAAATTCGACCCCCAAGTGGCGTTGCGGAGCGTTAAAGAATTTCCATTTTTAAATTATTAGATGCACAGTCTTTAAATTTGATAAATAAATTTCTTTCATAGAGTAGAGATCAGCTACAAGATAGATTTTGGGGAAACAACCCACCAAGTGACGTTGCAGGGGCGTAAAAGATAAATATTTTCGTTTTAAAACTACTTCACCTACCTGCTTGAAAATTGGTAGGCATAGTTTTTTCATGGAGTTAATATCCACTACAAAATGGGTTTTGGTAAATTTGACCCCCAAGGGGCGTTGAGGGGGGTTAAGGGGAGATATAAATAATTATTCCGATTTTTTAACTATTAGGCGCACAGTCTTGAAATTTGGTAAGCAGATTCCTCTCATAAGGTAGACATACGCTACAAAATGGCTTTCGGGAAAATCAAACCCCAAGTGGCGTTGCGGGGCTTAAGGGGCGTTATAGATAATTACTTCCATTTTTAAACTACTGGAAGTACAGTCTTTAAGTATGATAAGCAGAATTCTTTCATAGAGTAAGGATCCAATATATAATGTGTTTTGTGAAAATCGACCCTCAGGGGGCATTGCGGGGGCTCAAGGGGCATTATAGGTAATTTACTCCATTTTTAATTTATTAGACGCACAGTCTTCAAATTTGGTAAGCAGATTCCTTTCATAAAGTAAAAATCCACTACAAAATGGTTTTTGTGAAAACAGACCCCCAAGTGGCGTTGGGGGGGGGCTCAAGGGGCGTTACACATAATTATTCCAATTTTTAAACTATGAGACGTACAGTCTTGAAATTTGGTAAGCAGATTCCTTTCATGGGAGTAGAGAACCGCTACAAAATGGTTTTCACGAAAATCAACCCTAAAGTTTCCTTTTGGGGGATTAAGGGGCGTAATAAATAAATATTTCCATTTTTAAACTATTAGATCTACCTGCTTGAAAATTGATAGGCATGTTCCTTTCGTGGAATAGAGTCCCTCTAACAAAGAGTAAAACAAAAATCGACCCAAGGAGGGTTGCGATGAGTCAAGGGGAGTTGTAGGAGAAAATCCTGTTTTAGAATTGTTAGACCTGCGTATTTGAAATTTGTTAAGCATGTTTCCTTTGTTGAATAGGGATCCACTAAGAATGCATTTGACAGGAATCAAATCCTGGGGCAGCAGGGGGTTACTGGGGCGTGTTGACAAAAAAATTCCTTTTTTCGAACTACAAGGAATATAATATTGGAATTTGGTTTACATTTTTCTTTTGTTGAATTGAAATCCGCTAAGAGCAGTTTTGGGGAAAACGACTCTCAACAGAATTATAAAAGGAGGGGGGGGGGGGTATTGGTAGTAAAAATTTTACCCTATTAGATTTAGATTTGAAATTTGGCTTCCATGTTTATTTTATGGAGTAGAAATCCATCTAAAATTGGTTATGCGGAAATCCACTTGGTTATAGTGTTATGAAAGTGCAAACATCATTCTATACTCAATTTTAGAGATTATTAGATAATACAAATTAGTAGCTCTGTCCATTTTTATTATCAAGAGGCAGGTGAGAGTGACAGGTATAAGTATATTTTTCAATACAATCGAATTCTTAATGCTAGGACTTCGATATCCATAATTTATATATATAAACAGTATATATTAATAAAACATCATGAAATATCCAGCAAAGTGGGCGGTTAATGACTAGTACTTCTTATAAAAACTCTAAAAAAAATTTTAATGGCAGGGGGAATTATATAAAAATACTTATAATTTGAATTTCTTAAAAATTTTAATTCAAAAATTAATTTTAGCAAGAACTGAGCATATAATGGTGATCTAATTTGTGAATGTTTTTCTATAAGTTTATTTTCTATTGCATTTTTATTTATTTTTCCTTATATATTATAGGTTTTAATTACTATCTTCTAGGTATATTACAGGGAATTAAAACAATCATTTTTAACGGTTTTTCACCCTTTTGTTTTTTAGAGCTGCTGAAAAATAAAGCAAATATAGAAATTCCTGCCGATAAGGGACGAAACATGTTTGGGGTTGTTGATGACACATTTACTCTGGAATATGGAGAGGTTTTTGTGCAATATAGTGATTGGGATTCTGATGTCCCTATAATAGTTAAAGGTGGGTATAAAAATCTTAATGGTAAAAATCTGTGTATCTAATGCCATACATGTTGAATTTTATATGCTTGTATTAAAATTAAACTATTCAGAAGGAAGAAGATTATCTTGAAAATTATTATAAATAGCAAAACATATCTTTGATTTCTTTACAAATAGTTATATTATATTCTTAATTATTGAAATTATTTGTCTTAATTGAAGTTCATAAATTGTTATCTTCTAAAAATATTTTTTTTTAAATTATTAAAGGGTAGAAAAAAATATGTTGCCAACTTGGGAACACCATTTCTTAGATATTGGCTCTCAAAAGTGTGAGAGTATTATAGTTTCTTAAATATTATTTTAAACAGAAATTTACATAATGAATAAAGAAGAAAATTCTCTGATTAGCCATTTGTATGAACAAGTTATCTCTATGTTAAAATGCTTGAAGAATCAATTTTTTTTATCTTCATCTTTTACCAGTAGAAGAGTTGAGTTGTAAACTTTTTCTGGTAGACAGTAAGTGTAGTAAATAATGATTTTCTCGCCTGATGAGTTGATCAATTGCCTGAGTTTCTTAAATTATGTACTGTCTAACATATTTTGATCAAATTGTTTATTTGCATTGTAATTCCACTAAAAATTCATTAATTAATAAAGTGGATGTACAAAACAACACACTTCTATTTAAGAGCTAGATTCTACATAGCATTCATATTTAGATTGAAGTTTTTATTTATACATTGGCAAATTAAAAATACTGCCAACGTATAAATATTTGAAATACAACAAAAAAATATTCATTTGATCCAGAAAATGGATACGAGGGAGGGTTTTAAATGACAATGTCTTAACTAAATAAAATTAGATAACTAATAAAGCACTAAAACTAACTAATAAAACAAGATAACTTAAGTCCTTACATTATATCTCCTTATAGAAATAGATATCTTGTCAAAGGATTAATGCTTTTTCTCCTATTTATTGTAATATAGTTGATTATGATGAAATTAACCTGGATCAATACTCTTTATTATTTTAATGAATCCATCATTAATAAAACATTTCATGTTGCAAAATTATGTTGTTTTTTTTTGCAATGGCTTTATGTATACAAGAATGCATTTTTCATGTCTCCAAAAAGTGATGAGCTAAATTAAAAATTTACCTTAAATATACAAGTTAATGTTTTTAATTAACTATGCAATGAACTTAGATTCCAAGACATCACGATATGCCCAAAGCGTGAAATGTTCTGCAGGAAGTATGTTGCATACAGTGTATTTCTAGAATAAGATTCTTATTCCCTCATGGTGCAGTTTAGCCAAAATTGGCTCTTGCGCCATTAAACCCTACAATCACTCACTCACTCCCTCCCTCATATATTAATAGTCCTTTAATGTTATAGTGTTCTTACCAAATATAAAGTAGTATAGGTCAATTTTTCTATTATCTGGTGTATATAAACCATTGTGTGATATTTTTTTGTAGTTTAATTTATTTATATTTCAACTACAATTTCTGTTTTTAAGGGGTAACAAAAATGATAGCTTATGCATATTGATTATTACTTAGGATATTTTGCTGTTTTGAGTTATGGCTATAAACTATACTATGCTATATACATTATGTGTTTAATATATCACTTAAAATGTGCTTTAATGTATCGGAATATTTTTTAAAATATACTTTATCTAAACATTTTGCTTATAAAATTTTGAATGCAATAAATCATTAATATTTATAAAAAGTTAGATAATCAAAGCAAATTAAAATTCCTTCAATTTTATATCCTGGTCCTTTAAAAAAAATAGATACAGATATTAACAAAAATTAACATTAAAAATTAAATTTCTCCTCATTTTCAATTAATTAAACATGTTCAGACAATAGGAAACATCCATAATTAATACTTTTATTAAAAAAGATATTAAAACTTATATAAGAATTTTATAAAATTTATTTTACATTTATAGATTTCAACTAGTTATTTTATATTATATATATTGGTCATCTCCTTATTATTTCTCTTTTTAATTTGTTAAATAATTATAATGAAATATATTTATTTAAATCATGATTAAGTATCACTCCATTAACTAAATGAGATAAATTTTTCTGAAATCTGATCCCTTTTTAAATATAGATATTTTGAATCTTATATTTCTTTATTAGGCACAGTAGTTGTGACCAAAAATCCTTGTATGCATCCTGGGGATGTACGAAAATTTAAAGCTGTTGATGTAGAGGCATTGCACCACATTGTTGACTGCATTGTTTTTCCCGCTAAAGGACCCAGACCACATCCAGATGAAATGGCAGGTCAGTAGATTTAAATGCGTAGGATATTGCTAAATTTTTATTCAATTAATTTGAATTTTTGTAGCATAATTAGAAAATAATGAATTATTTTATTTTTATAATTATTATATACTTGTGTGTGATTATGTAAACTTCTTGCATTGTTTTTTTATAAATGAGGAGAAAACAGAAAAACAATTTAAGTTTTTTCTATATGTGCATGCTAATCTTTCTATATTGAATAGAGCTAATAACTAAAAATGTGTAATATAATTTCTTAAAAAGCTGAATTCTTTGTTATTTGCTTATTAAATAAAACTGAATAAATATTTCCTTCTCCTGTATAAATTATACTAGAAAAATATCTGTATTTAAAAAAAAGACATATATATATATATATTAATTGAAAACAGTTATAAAATCCCCATGCACAAAAGTATATTTAGCATGAAGAATTTTCACTGTTTGGAGAAAAATATGAAATATATTTCTGTAATTCATGTATCACGAAGTTTTATTCTAAAAATATAACTACTGTTGGCATTGTTACTTGAAAACTACTTTGTAAGAACCATTAACTTTAATACAGAAAATCTACACTGATAAAAGAAAGAGTTTGTGTGTTTCAGCCAAATTAAGCAACCAGAAGTGTGAAACTTGGCATGTAGAAGCTGTAGGTTATTATGCTATTAACCTCAAAGAGTTTTTTTTTTTTTTTAAATTTGCTTTAGATTTTTTTTAATTCAATTTTTAAGCGATTTTCTGACTATCTGGAGATATGATGTCATATGTATTCTACAAAAACTAATGCTTCATATGCAGTTTTTTGGGGGGAGTATTACATATTTTTACAATAAATATTTGTTCTTTAAAATCGATCTAAAATTTCTTATCGAATACAACATTTTTTAAAATTATCTTTTTAAACATTTCGATTTTATTTTCATTGGTTTGGCAACAGTGTATTTGCTTTGGACGTTCTTTGGACTCAAAAGTTTGATACTGAATGGAACAGCCTTAATTTTAACCTTTTTTTTTAGTTCAGCAATAATCTGTTATAACATTTTTTTTGTTAAAAGTTTGATTTATGTACTTTAAAAATATTTGCAACTTAAGCTTATAGTTTTATATCTTTTATTTTAAGACTGTATTCCGGTAGGAAGATGCATCGGTCTTCCAGCTAAGCTTTTTTTATATTTTTTCAGTAACTAAATTAAATTAGTTTGATATACATTTTTGTTTTGCTTATATTTTATTTTATTATTCTGAACCATTTTTGCTTTTAGTTTTAATTTTGTCACCTCTTTTTCAGCTTAAAATTTTCTGATTTATTTTGTGTGTAGTCAATTGTTTTCATATTGTAATTTCTATTTTGGCTTAAGGCACCGTCATGTTTATTATTCTCTTTTCATTTTGACCTTTATATGTTTATATTTGATTCTTCTGTACTGTTTCTGGTTTTAGATTTAATTTTGTCATTCATTTTCTAGAATTTCTTATTTGTTTTGTATGTGGTCAGAGTTTTCATGTTATATTAATTTTTTTTGCAGTAATATACATTTTTAAGACGTTAATGTTGTTTGTTTAAATGCTGTATTTAGTGTTTTAGTTTAAAGCTGTGGCATGTTTATTACATGAACTACCTTTGGAAGTAGTTGTGATTTCCAATTGTTAATGTTGGTTGTTTATATATTCTAAACAATTACGCAAGTGTTCAAGCTGTTGAAATATGGCAATGATACATTCCCTTGCTAAGTTGTCTCAGTTGACAGTGAGGACTCCTGTCTTTTCAGTTCAATTTCTTATTCATTGTGTGTAATCCAGTTGACAGGCTGTTCATTTTATAATGAGCAACAGGGATAGTTCTAAGCTATTTACACATGATCATGAATTGAACAACTACCCATCTTTCAAAGCGTATAAAATTTCCTAGTTAAATCCTATGGCTTAATGGCTCCACTTTTGAGTTACATGCTGCCTCTGAACTCTATTCTTGTCGTTTCCAGACTTTTCATAGTGGATATCTCTTTGCTGTATTTGGTGAGCATTTTGAAACTGTTAAAAACACAAGGTTCAGCAGCAAAAACTTGAGTGATGGACACTTTGATGCCTATGTGTTTGTTTCTTCTCAAAAATGGGAAATTTTTTTGAAAGCAACATTAAAGTCATCAAAAATTCTTAAGCGGGAAAAGAAATAACAAAATTAAATCTAAAACCAGAAACAGTAGAGAAGTATCAAATGTATACATATAAAGGTCAAAATGAAAAAAGAATAATAAACATGATGCAGCCTTGACTACACACAAAATAAATCAGAAATTTTTAAGCTGAAAAAGAAATGACAGAATTAAATCTAAACCTAGAAATGGTTCAGAATAATCAAATAAAGTATAAGCAAAACAAAAATGTATATTAAACTTATTTAGTGTAATTATTCAAAAAAAATCTAAAATAGGCTTATCTGGAAGACTGATGCATCTTCCTATCAGAATAGTCTTAAAATGAAAGCTATAAATCAAAAACCTTTTAACGAAAAAAATGTTATACCAAATTATTGCTGAAATAAATCCCTTTTTACAAAAATTTATCTATGCAGTACTTAAAGAGAAAAAAAAGATAGAAATTACTGTTGTTTGTTATCTATGAGTGAAATTTGTAAATTTTAACTTAAAAATCAAGCCCTCAAATAAATTTAAATCTTTAATAAAAAGCATTCACAAATGCATGTTTATTCTAAGCGAAAGGCTTGGCGTCGAAAACAAGTTTTCGACACAAACAACTTCTTTGAGTAATGACTTATACTCCATTCCACCTTGGAAGAACAAGTTGACTATAATGTAAGAAAATCACCAAATTTGGCGAATTAAAGGGCATGTAAAAATTTATTTTTGTTTCATTATATCCTTAATTCTATAACTTCATTTATTACATCTGTTAGTAAAACAAACATTTAAATTTATTATCCTTCATAAAACATTTAGTTTACTTAAAAAATATCTTAATGTACACATTTAAAAAATTACATTACTGACATAATTTGCAAAATTTTTAAGCACATGCTACTTTGAACAAATTAAATAAGTGCTCAGTGGTTCATCTATAACATGAGTACTCAACCTTTTTTCTTGCTGGGCCACATACGTATGTCAGCCATTTCACATGGGCCACATGTTAGCTATACACAGGTCAGCAATATGAGGTTGAATGGGGAGGGGGGGTAATCAAAATATTATAACTCCAATTTTGCTTTTTATTATTATTTTTATTTTTGTCACTAAAACTAAATTAAAAGAATTTAAGAAACATTCCTTCATAATTTTTGCATCAGTAAACGGTTTCATATGGTTTACCAATAACATAACAAACTTGGGATGTCTTTGTTACTACTGTGACATTACCACCCACACAAAACACGCTGTTGCAAAGAATGTTCAATAAAGCCTATTTATCACCTCTTGAAAGAGGAAAAGTGTCATTGGATGATTTCTGTGTATTGGTATTTTTAAATATAGCACTTTCATAATAAATCAAACAAGTACTGTTCCATGTTTGTTTTTCACTACAAAATAGTCAACCTCCAAATCATTCAAATATTTTTCGCTTGCAAGGTAGGAAAAATTATTCAAAATTAGTTCCACCTACTAAATTGTCACCACTCCACTGTTGTCTGTTATCACTAACCGTTACAAATAGAAAAAAAATATCAATTCCCAGTCCTTCGACTTTGCAGTAAAAATGTAAAATTGATTTATTTGATTTCTTTGTCGAAGAATTTCCCACCAAATTTGTAATACATTGACTCAAAAAAATTTCTCAGAGCAATGGGTCATGACCGGGACACTTAAAAAGGCTCGGTGGGCAGCAGTTTGCTGATCTATACTTATAAAAAAATTTGTATGTTTCGGCCTAACTAAGCAACCCAAAAGTATGAAACTTGGCATATAGAAGCTATAGGTCATTATGCTATTAACCTCGAAGAGGTTTTTTTTTTAAATTCAACTTTTAAATGATTTTCAAGCTAAATGGAGAAATGACGTCATAAGACATGTCGTCTAAGTCTTCGGAAATTAATGTTCTGAGCAGCTTTTTGGGGATTGTTGCATATTTTATTATAAATATATTTGTTTATGGTTGTATTTATTCATTTTTTAGTTCTTTGTGATGGATTGTTTTTTAAATAAATTGTCATAAAAAATGTTCTTTCAAAAATCGACAGAAATATGAGCAGGTTTTTTAGGCAATGGAATTACTTTACTTACCTATTATCATAACAATGGGCAACTCTATCAATAACTCAGCAAGTTAGCAGCCATGATTTCCTATGTGTCGAACTCGCTGAATTGGCAACCATGTGCTTCTTTTCATATAATGGGGCCAATAGTTTTCGATAATGCACAAGTACTAAAATTACCTTCACTTCTTACCTGCTTTTATTCTCATGTTCAAAAAAAAACTTTCAAAGTTTCTTTCTGCTGAAAATTTTTTTATTGATTATCTTTGTTTATTGACAAATTCTAAATCTCGCTTATTGTAACAATAAAGTAGAAAAGCATAGCTAGCAGTATAACAAAAAGAAAATAGTACTAAATTTAAAGTAATAGCTGTTAACGGATTGGCAATATTTGTAAAAACTATCCTCTATTTTTGCCAACAACTGGTATTTACCAGATTTTGGCATGTTTTCTGCATGTCAATATATTTGACATGGTTTTTATAACTGATAAATACTCATCTTTTGTTCTCATGGAAAGATAGTTAACTTTATTTATCAAGAAGATCTTCACCGAAACTGTGGATGTGATTGAATGCACAACAAAGTAATTTTCTTTTGCACTTTATAATTCAGTGTTAATGCAATTTTTTGTCATGGGGCATCATGGTACATATATATACATTTCTATGACACATTTCCTTTGATTAAATATATATTGCTTTTCTTTCTTCTTTAGCAAATACCATGTTCTCATTGTAGAAAAATGGATCAGATTTTTTGTCACATGGCGTCATGGTTTAATTTTACTTCTGAAAATCTTGAAATATAAAAATCTATTTTTACCATTTGTGATCCAAAAATGTTTGTAGAAAAAAAGATGGAGCTTGATAGGATTTTCTTATATTTCCCTTTGGATTTCTTTAAAATCCAGTGTTGATGGGATTTTATGTCTCAGGGCATCATGGTTTAACTTTGCTTCTGATATGTTCCTCATTTAGTTTTATGAAGATCATATACTTTAAACATATCATTCTGTCTATATATGATATATATATTTCAATTATCTCTATTGTTATTTATAATTGTATTTTCTCATTTGTTTGTTCTTTGCAACAGAATAACAATTATTTTTAATTAAATATTGCAAAAAAGTATTTTTAAAAAATTAAGTTTGTCAATATGGTTTATTATTTCTCGCTGATTCATTATGGCTTATTTTCATTGTGTTTTTTTTTCAACAATCTGTTTTAGACAGTTTTTTTTTTAATTTTAATTCTTACTAATTTAATTTTTTTCACTATTGTATTACATCTAATACTCTGTATTAAATGTAATATAGGTGTCAGCATTTATATTACATTTCCATTCCTTATGTAATATTTTATGCTACAACAAATTTAATTTAATGGTTTATTTCATTGTAGGCCTATTTCATCTGATTTAAATAGTTTATTTTAGTTTGTACTAATTTGATTTTTTTCCAGTTGAAGGCTTCTTAATAAATGTTATTTATGATCGTATTTTAGTGAAATGGTTTATCATAATTATGTTTTTCTTTTGATTTATCTCTTTCGGTGTGTTTCACTCATAGTTCCCATAGCAGAAATATACTACTGTTATTACTTTTCTGTTATAATTTTATATTTTCATTTCTATTTACCTTTTTAGATGCTAATTTCCTCTCTTACATTCAAACTATGTTTTTTACTGTGAGGCCAAATTGCAATGTAAACACTCATTTAAAAAATTATTTTTAATTTTTTTGATACACTGCCTTTTAATGGCTCTAACCTCTTTAAACAATATGCTTTGCTATAAAAAGCTGAAATCATTTATTTTAAAATTTAATTTGTACGTTAGCTGGTAATGAGTATTTTTTCATAGAAAAATGGGGAAAAATCAAGGAATTTGTTACCTATATTATGGTACAAGAGGCTTTTTCGTGTCACTTTCTAAATTTGAAATTGGTTGATATAATTATTTAGAGACTTAAATGGTCTGGTCATCTGGCTAGAATCAATGAAGATCGTTGCTGCAAGAAAATCTTTCTGGCAAAGCCCATGAGAAATAGACCTTGGGGCAGAACCCCATTAAAATGGATTGACTGTGTTGAAAAAAACCTAAACATTTTAAAGGTCAAAAACTGGAAAGCAGTTGCCAAAAGTAGAGATGCTTGGAGAAAACTTCTGGAGAAGGCCAGGGCCCACTCAGGGCTGTGGACCATTGAAGAAGGAGATATAATTATTTTACTGAGATGATAGAATAAGATTATTAGATACCCCTGTATCTTGACTTTGAGTCTTCATTCTACTAAAAAGAGTTGTAGATTAATATGTGCATTTAGATTCATTTACAGTTATAAAAAAAGGGGTCCTTAGTAATTTTCACATTTCTTTTTGTTGATGGATAAAATAGTGACTGTTAACAGCTCAAAACGAATTAAATTATAGTGTTGGTTTTCTAATTAACATATTTTTAATTAAATTCTAGAAAAAGTATTTTTTGTTTTTGTTTAACTTGATTGTTTTCTTTACAAAATTATGTGGAATGATTGAAATAGGGGATGTTCCTCCCACATTTCATTTGAATCCAGTAATTAGTTTCAGAGATATTCAGGAGAAACTTTTAAGGTATTATGTACTGAGATATTTCCCATAAAGAATTCATTATATTTTCTTATCTTTTTTTTAACTTATACTTTTTAATTTTTGATAATACAAGAGAATTTGTGTCAATAAATAAATCAAAAGAGTGTGCATGTTTGTGTAATGTACAGGCAAAGATTTGTTTGATCATCATAATTTTAAGTCCTGCTCCCTACGCTTATAATTTCAAACGAGACGAGTTTTAGAGACTTTTAAAGTTATTGATGTCGAATTGACATCAATAGCTATTTAAGTATGTAAAATGTTTATAAATTCTAACATTAAATTATCTATTCTTTTTTATCAAAGGTTCTGATTTGGATGGTGATGAATATCATGTGATGTGGTATGAAGAGTTGATATTTGATAGAGATAACTATCCTCCAATGGCTTTTGCTCTCTCAAGCAAGGACAAACCTAAAGATCTTAATAGACCTGTAATGGTAAGATAAAATGTTCTTGTATATCTATAAAGCAAATACATAAACTCAATCATTACCTCACTGTGATATATAAGTGAGCTGCTAAAATAAAAGGAATTTGTAATATTTTTCATTTATACTTATTTTATTTATATAAAAAGTAAGTTAAAAATAAGAAATAATTTAATTGTGTGTGTTGGTCCCTTTGCATTGATTTAATAGATTTTTGGTATTAAAATGTCTGTCATTTTGACTTCAGCATTTATTACAACAGTATTAAATTTAAAGATTAACCTTTTGAAGACGGCGGGTTTTGAGAGAAAAAGTTGCTTAAGGACGGCACTTTCAGCTGTGTTGGCTACCCCCTTTTTGGTCATTGACAGGTGCTACCATATAACGGCGGACAAAAGAAGCAAAATAGTAATTGGCCTCCCGCTGATCAATGGCGATTTTCACTGCTTATAAAGTCCCTAAATACAAAGATTCTCCCTTTCTTAGGGAAACAGGTTTTCTTGAAAAATCCAATATTATAATTAGTGATGATTTCAGATCAAGAAATTTCGGGAAATTTATTTATTTTCAAAAAAGAAATTTCCTAACAATTTAAACTATATTCCATCTAGATTTCTTTTTCAGTATTATTAAGAGCATTGAGAGAAATAGCGTAAAACAAAAATAACAATAAAAATCATTGCATAAAAAAATTTAACGTTTATTTCATTGTAGACAAAGGTACAATAAACTAAACCAAATTTAATTGATTTTACTCAAGTAAAATGTATTTATATTTTGATAAAATATAAATATCATTTACTTATATTTCAGTAAATTCATAAAAATAGAGGAAATGTTATAAATTTATTTTTTATTACTTTAAATGCATGAATTTGATACACATAAACTTAATTTATGCTGGTGTTAAAACTTAAAATAATCAAAGTAGAAATAAGAAATAAATAATAGTATTCCTTATAAATTACAGGTAATTCTAATCAATAATATGAAAGAAAAAGTAAAGTGCGAGAACTTATCTCTTTATGTCATAACGTAAAATTCAGATTTTCGATAATGAACTATTCTAAACTAGTTTATTACTCTGAAGGTTTTAAAAGTTTTTAATAAAAATATCTGTTTTGGGAGCTGTGCATAACTCTTTAATCAAGAAGATTAATACGTTACTTATGTGTAGTTTTAAAAACTTGATGATATTTCGAAACTTGTGTATACCAATAGACATATCGCTATAAATCAGCTATGCTTTTTTGGAAACTGCATTGTTACTTAATTTATAATTGTTTTTCTCTTTCCGAAATGCTAGCAAAATGTATAATACTCTTAAGAATTTTCTTATATAATTTCCGTAAAGAAATGCTAGATTTGAAGCATAATTGTCATTTTTTATTCCTTCTGTAAATCATTATATTTTAATACATAAGAATTCATAACATTTACTGAATCCTAAGTTTAAATCTGAATTTGATTAACAAACTTTTTTCAAAAATTAAATTTTCATTTTCCTTTCATGCAATTCTTTCTATGCATGCTGTAAATTATGATAAATCATTTAGTGAGTGAGTGATTAAATGAATATTAATGTCACATTGTTCAGCTACTTGAGGGCTTTTGGTGACGAACCTCATAATTTTGAACCGTGTTCAAGTGATGAAGACGACACCTGAGTTGGCACTCCCTCTCTTAACTACCACACCAACAGGAGGACGTTTGAGCTCTCGGCAGATTTAAAGTGCACCCCTCCCCTACAACCTAGACCACTAGGCTACTGTAACCACAAAAATCATTTATTGTGGCAAATAAATGTAATAAATAACATAATCACCATTTTTTTTTTTGTTGAAAAATGGTCGCGATGAGGGGTTTTATTATGTTGTAGAGCTGATACGCGTTAAATCAAAACTCTTATGATGCCATGGTGTGGAAATTAGAAGTGGTGGCTCTAGCTCGGTTATCGGTCTTGTTACTGGATCGTCATTTAAATTACGAGGTCCATCTTATTACTTTGCCCCTTATGTTACTTGTAAATGAAATATTAATAATTTATAAATTTACCTATGTGTCCCTTATAATAAATTATTTATATACACATAAGAAATTTAAAATTATATATTTTTCCAACAATAATAAAATATTTTCATTAGTAAAAAAGAGGAAATGCTTTGAATTTTTAGAATACTTGATAGTAAAACCGCAAACACAAACTGATATAAAAGACAAAATATTATGACTTCAAACATTTTTAAGTTGCCTAGGAGCTTCATGTATTTTAAACTTGTTTATATAAAAATAATATATTATTCTTATGTGTACGCTATTGTTTCTTTAGCTAGTAATGACAGCATACAGAGGCTTCTTATTTTTTTCCCCTTTCGTACAAAAAAATTAGATCCTTAGCCTTCGGATTATCCTTACCTTTTATTCAAGATTTCAAAATAATTGCATAATACTGCTTAAGTTATACGACTACTGCTCTGATTTTTGTATGTGATTTTGTGCATAAGATACAGTCAACTCTTTTGATCAACATTCAAAATAATTACAAAAACCTTTTCTTCTCAAAGCACAGACTCCTCAGTCGGGTTACAGATTGTAACAATTTTCTTTGACTTTCTTCAAAAAGAAGGAAGTCTTTATTTTCAAATATATCGCTTTTGTACCCCCTCCCCATGCTTCGTTTGGACAGTCCCCTTCTGTGTCTTTTTCACCTTCTCTCTCAAAATCTAACACAATATCAGTTCTCCAAACTGTTAGTTTCATTCTCTTGATAACACTCGCAAAGTAGAAGTGGGCCTCCTTTTAAGTTGGTCGACATAGTTTCTATTTATCCTATGCCTGACAATTTAATAGAAAAGGAAATGCATTTTCTAATGCTTTATTTTGACAAGAAAAAGAATAAAGGAAGAATAGTTTTCCGGGTACTTGAAAGCAATCTGGAAGATTTACAAGAAGGCAGATGTGCATTTCTAAGTTTTATTGCACCAAAAAGGCATATGGTAATCAATAATGACCTGAAGGAATCAACAATAATCAAGAGGGAGAAGCATTATTTGTCCATATAAAAGCTTTTACAACTTGCTTTTCTTGCTCATTTACAAGAGCCACGTAACTGTATTCATAGTTTCAAACGTTCAATAGCCTGAGAGCACACCCGAACACTCCTTTCTTATTATGTATAATACTACAAAGAGTATTTTGCGAATAAATAAATGGGGAAAAAAGGAAAACGAACAGGTTTTTTTTACTTCAATATATCTATCTTTTAGACTACGTTCTGATTATATTTATTTTTAAGAGGGATTTTAGAGCATTTTGCAAAATTTTTCATATTATTATTATTATAAAGAAAACTTACTTTATTTTTTTTTTTAAAAAAAACACTTCTTTTAAGTTCTAAAAAATCACGAAATCCAACACTATAGAGCTTTCAAAGTATAATATATAACAAAATCAAAAATTTCATTCTTGCTTCTATGGTTTTTGTATAAATCGGGACGTTTTTCTTATGCTGAAGAACTCGTAATATTCGTTTTCTACAAATTTGAAAGAAAAAATATCGGAATTGATAGTTTTTGTTTCGAAGACACAACTTTTATACATCAACTGTCATAATAAAAAATCTCGAAGTTAGTATCTTGCATTTTATAAAGAAATTCGAAATACTGAAATGAATAGTTTGAAAAACCTTTAACAAATATTTCTGTGATTTTTTTTGTTGCAAATATATTTTCTTTTTTCGTTTTTTGTTGTTTATCTTTGATTAAAAAATAGGTTTTTGGGGGGGGGGGATGTTTCGATATAAAATTTTAAAGAATTGAAAAATGGTCATGTAAGCATTAAGTTTTTTTGCATTTTTAAAGTTTAAATTCTTTAATTTTAAATTTCAACTTTTATGTATCAACCGTTACAATAAGTAAAATTTGAAAGGTATTTCTTGTATTTCACAAATGTATTCGCAAAACTAAAATATATAATTTTAAAAGTTTATTGCAAAAATCTGTAAGACTCATCTATTTTCACGAAATAAATAATATGAATTAAATATTGTAGAACAAATTACATTTTGAAAACTTTTTTGAGAATCTCGATTAGTCCTAATAAATTCAGTATCTATTCAAGTAGTCATAGTATATTATATTTTCCAAGCCTTATTTTATTCAAATATTTTTTAGTTTCTGTTATTTGAACAGGAATAAAAAAAGATTTGACAATGATTTAATACTTCAAGGAAAGAATGCAAATAATTTTCAAACAAGAATTAGTTGTATGCTGTTTCAAAACATAAATTTATTAGTTTTTAATAATCTATAAAAAAAGATAAATAATTAAATAAATTATATATTAAGAAATTATTTTTCTGCACAATTTTGCAAAAAGAAATTGGAATTGTTCAATATATATGATAAGAAAAACTTCAATATAATAATTGTAACACCTTCTTTCTGCATAAGATTAAAACTGCTGGTGAGGAATGGTCATAAGAGGGAAAAAGAGGGAATTCTAGACTAGTGGGAAAGAGAAGGAACTCTCCTCCTCCCCTATCTGAATACAATAGAGACTGGTCAAGTGATTGACGTTCCTGGATTTTTATAGACCCCATGGTGATCTGAAAGCTGTTAAAGGGGGAAAGAAGAGCTTGGTCGCTACTCCGACCAGCGCCGTCCTTTAAAGGGCTGTTCTTTTTGGTGGCACTATGGACCAGCCGTCCTCTAAAGGTTAAATAGGTGTACTTGTTTTTTTTTGTTGTTGTTGTTGATGTACTTACATAAATCAATTAAAGTATCTCAACAGCATCAAATGGCATTAAGTTTTAATTCTTACAGCATATAAAATTATTTTCAGTCTGTTACAACATGTCTTTGCATTCCACAGCATACTAAAAAAGCCGTACTTTTTTTTTCTTTATTTTTATCTATTCTGTAATTTTCAAGCAAGAATAATTGCAACATCTCAGCACTTATGTATTACCAATATTAAAGTGCAAATTAGCTTTTCTCGTATCTGCATTTGTTAATTTTGGCTAATGCCTATTCAAATCTTCATTGCTTTTTTTTCCCCATTAAAGACTGAAAATAGGAAGGGGGGGATCAACATTTTGTCTGAATGAAAATCAAAAAGAAAACAAAACTCTAATGATTTTAAACATTGCATTGTTTTTATAAACATTTACAAACATCCATCCTTCTCTGGGATCCAAACACAGGCCCTGCAGCACAGTAGTCAACGTCCTAACCATTATATCGAATGGGTGGTATGTTTATTGTAAATAAATTTGTTGTCCTTAAGTAATGCCTCTTGGATGGATTGTTGCCTGTTGGTTGAGCAGGATGATGCTTGTGACTCTTTTGTGACAGGGTCTCTTGGACTTCATCTAGTCATTCCTGCTCCAAGGGGATTGGTAACAACAGCACTGATGCCTATATACCATTTAACTTCAATTCAAGAATGATTTTTTAAAATAAAATTCCTTATTTAGACTAACTTTTATTTAGATGTTAGCTGAACATTTCTTGAGTGAAAATATTATAACATTAGATTCAAAAGGAAAAATTGCAGGTTTGTGTTGTTTTAAAATATCTTCAAAGTGAATATTTTGTGGGAAATTAAAAAATGCAAGTAAAAAATTGAGTAGTTAAGAAATAAAACATAACGGAAATTTGCTACAAGTTATATTAATATTTTATATATGCATACAAGAAAAAATATAATTTTTAAGTCATAAGTTATCAAACCTTCTTACTTCTCTTATATAATCTACTAACTGGTGTAACTATTCCTCATATGGCTAAAATTTTCTTTTAAATAAAAAACTTATCAATCTCTACAACCAGCTTGTATAGAGTTTTTTTTTTAATGTGGGTTCATGTCTAACCTGATGCAAGGAAAATTTGAAGTAGTTTTTTATGATGGCCTACCCATTAATCTTCTTGATAATTTTTTGAAGAGTACATTTTTGCAGTCAAAATTATTGATTCACATTCAAAGCAATTGTAATTCTATTTCATTGAGCTAACAAATACTAAAATTTCCACAAATAGACCACAATGTCACATGAAGAAATATATGCAAAGCAGCTTGCCTTTTTTCTTTATATAAAGAACAAGTAATATAAAAAAAAGTTTTTTAAGTCAATTCCTACTTTGAATGGAGGAATAGAAAGTATTTTATTAACAGTTGAAAATTTGAACAAGATATATATACATACATAGGGAGAAAGTGAACTAATAGTAGGAATTGAAAAAGAAGCATGATTTGTCTGCACTGTTGTAACAATGCACACCCTATTAGTCTAGTTGGGCTTAAAAACTGGTTTTCGACGTCAACTTTTGTCATTGTTTTAACAGTTACATTGTTACAATAATGGAGACGAATCTAAGTTAGAGTCGAAAACCAGTAGTTAATGAATTAATATTTGAAAAAAAACTGTATTAACATTAAGTGCCATTCACTATAAGTTTTAAAAAATTTATTTGAACTTAATTGAAGGAGTAGAAAGTATTTTATTAATGATTGAAAATGTGAACGAGATAAATATATATATTTATAAAGAGAGTAAGCTAATAATAGGAATTTAAAAGACACAAATTAGCCCACTAATTGTGTACTTAAAAACTACTATAAAATCCACCAAAAATGATAACCTCTCCCACCAATAGATAAAAATTTCAGATATTGTCATAAGGATAACAGATATTCAGTGTTTTATATTTAATAATTAATTTTGTAATTTGAATCCTTTCTATGATAATCACATGTTTAAAATAGTAGTATTTTGACTAGAGAATCGATTATTGATAAACTCTTTGAATATTTTATTAAAGAGTTTTCTTCCATTAAGCATACTTGATGCCGATAATCGTTTGAATGAGGAGAATGTTTAAAAGCTCTCTTATGTTAATATTTGTTTCTATTACAAAACGAAAGATATTTCAAGTAACTTGACTTGAAACTTTACTTTTTGGATCATGTAAATTGAAACCAACTGGCCTAAAGTGCTTGATACATTTCAGTGCATTGTATAGGAACAGTTTACAATGATCCCTATTGATAGAACATAACAAACATTCTGATTTGGCTTCATACAATTTATTGTGTACTGTAATACCCCAACATGCGATTTTCAAATCTCATAGATTCATCTCCCCTTCCCCGGAGGAACTAATTCCGCGACACAAAATCTGAGCTCATCTTACAAATATCAACAAAAGATTTAATTGCGATTAATTATAAGCCAAGGTAAAGGTAAACCCCAAAATGTCATTGCAACATATAAATGATTGTTTTAAAGAAGTACTTTAGAAGTTTTTGAGCGATAATCCTAAAAGTTTAGCACTACTTTGATACTTTCTTTGCGATTTCATTGCAAGTGACCAGGTTACTTACATATTATTGCAATGATTGCAAACTCTATTAATAACTCACCAAGTTGGCAACCCGGATTTTTGTGTGGTACACGCTGAATTGGCAACCATGTGCTTCGTTTCAAATAATGCCGCCAATAGATTGTGATAATACGTAAATACTGTTACTAGTTTCACTACTGCATAAATGTTATGATAAATAAGGTACCAATGCAGATAATAAAAATGATAAATAAGACTCCAGTAGCACAGATCTAATTTTAAAAAATTGTTATAACTTCTTCCTTTGATTTTGTCATTTGAATGTACAGTTTACTTATAAAAGTATTTTAAGCAACTTAAAATTTCAGCTAGACTTAAGCATATTAATTACTTACTGTGTTTTTGTGCACAATTAAGTTGTCTGTGTTAAAATAAAAAAATAAAAATTGTCTTTTTAACGAATTTTTTTTTTTAATTAAAATTATAAATTTCAGATTTCAGATGAACTAGACCATTTCTGTGAATATATCTTTAATGACAAAGTTGGACTCATCGCCAGTTCTCATTTGGTATTTGCAGACCAGAAAGAAAATGGTATCTTCAGTGACACTTGTATTCGTCTTGCAAAGCGCTACTCGATCATGTTGGACTTTGCCAAGTCAGGAAAAGCGCCTCCTCATGGCCCCAAAGACTATGCCTTCAAATATCCTGACTTCATGCAGAAACTGAATGAAAAAAAGACTTACTTATCAGCAAATGCCCTTGGTATCCTTTTTCGGAACTGCAAACGACTTGAGTTGGGTCTGGAGACGGAAAGGAATGAAATAGATTATAAAATGGATGAAGCTTTGATTTATGAAGAGGGGGACAAAAAGTACAAGAAATCGGCCCAGAGGATTTACAAAGGGTATTGCGATAAAATCGCACATTTTTTGAACTCGTATGGTTTTGAAAACGAGGGCCAGTTGCTAGCAGGTGCGCTGATAAACCCTCCAAAGTTCTATGAAAATCGTCACGATCTAAGTAATCTGATGGCTCTCATGGAATTCGAAGTGCAGTGGATATTTAAAGACTTGGAAAAAAAATTCTTTGAAGAATTCGGCGGGAAACCATCAGATGGGAATTTTACAGAAGATATGCTGCGAAAAGCAAGTGCTTGGTACGTTGTAACCTACAGCAAGAATGAGAATAGTGGCACATATTGCTTTGGCTTACCTTGGGCCGTAGCAGATGTGCTGGTGGAATTAAAACTGAGAAATAAAAATTTAACTTCCAACCGAAACATCACATCTAAGTCTCTTTTGGAAGAAATAGTGGACAAGAGTGTGTCGAAACATTTCATAAGCCTTAGCCCAGATGAAGACTCGGCAAAAATCCATGACAATCGCTTACAAGTTCTGGAAGTCGCTTACAAGATGCTCACTAAATGGTACAAGTCTCAAAGGGAGTATTTTTCAGACCCAGACATAAAAAAGATCGAGAAGTGTATCAGCAAAGAGTTTGATGCCACCACAATGGATTTAGTTGCTGGGGATGTCTGTTTCATCAACAAATTAAAGAAGGATGGGAATATTAAGCGAGCTATCTCTCCTTCACATAACGTCATTGAAACCATGTTGCATATTGCCAACCTTGGAATCCAGAATCCTCAAAATCATTTCTCTGACGTTCGCCAAGAGCTGGGATTGCTGGCTTGGGTGACACTTATCAAGTTGGCCTGTACATATAACCCACAGTACTTAGGAGTTCCCAACCAGGCAGGTGAATATGCCAGCACAATCTTCTACAAGAGCCAGGACAATATTGTGGATACCCTTCAGCTTCCATTATTCGAAAAGAATAACATCTTGAATAACAAATTCAGTATAAAGCTTACCCATGAGATGGATGAAGTGAAAGAGTATTTAAAAGAACAAACTAAGCTGAAGTACATCGATTTTCGCATGGTTCAGTGGAGAGATGGCAGTAGCTATGTAAGAATCACAGTGCAAGGCACAAGATATTCTGTTGAGAGGTTTAAAGACCTCGTTGTCATGAAAGATTTCTTTGAAGCTGTTGTCTCTGAGAAGCCTCTTTCTTATTGGGTAACATAAGTCTTAAATTTAATTAATATTTTGTTTTAGGTTCGTCTTTGATTAAATAGATCTGTTCTGCCTTTTCTTTTTGAATTAATATTTGTCTCTTTTGCCAATAGTTACCTTCTGGAAAAATTTTTTTAAAATGCCATCTATATTTATATGAAAGGGCATATCTCATCTTTATGGGGAAATATTAATCTTAATCTACTTAAAAGAAGTACTGATATATCTACTGATTTGGACGTTTTCTGCAATATTTTGACATAGTATTTTGATTACAACTTTTCATTTGTAAAAAAAAAAAGTCTCAAAAAGGGATATTTTGATCTCCCTAGATTTCGAATTTCCAGGTTTTTTTAAAAATTCATTTTTTTATACATAATAATATTGAACTAATATTAATCTTCAATGTTACAATTTTCAGTACTTGCGTACTATCACAACCATATTGGTGACATTGAATAAAACCATACAAATTCTATAAGCGGAATAACGCTGACAGGGATATGGAACTCGTAGTCGAAAAATACTATGTGAAAAGTAATAGGATACAAGTATAAATAAATAATAATAAAGAATAACTAATTTTATTATTTAATTTCTTTATTTTTAATTTTATTAAGAATTCGATAAATCTCAGATTTGCAGTTTAGTATTCGAGTTTGCCGTATTAACAAACAGTTAGGCTTAGAATGGCGGCAAGCTGAGAAATATGAAACAAAGTACATGGTTACCTATCCAGCGCCTATGACACATGCAAAATTGGGGTTGCCAATTTGTTGAGTGTTCTTGAAAGTTGGCATGGTTGCCAAATGGGTACGTAAGTACCCATTTTCCCGTGTGATGCCACATTTAAGAAATTTGGTCATTTTATTAGACAGTAGATATGCATATCTAACAAAGGAATCGTGGTTGTTGTTATACTTTCCCATACTATGTAGTATGATGCATTCTGTTTTGTAAATGCTGTCTTTATTTTATGTAGATCAAATACAAATCCAGAGTTATAATGTTCATTCTTTTTGTGATATTTTGACTAAAATTTTGTTCTCTAGTCATAAATATGCGTCTGTTGTCAATTTCTTTTCCACTAAAGACAAATGTATAGAAAATCATCGAATGTTAAAAACTATTTTCGTGCTAATTTCTATGATGGAATAATCTGTAAGAATTTTTGGTTAAAGTGTAGAATTGGCGAAGTCAATTTTTTGGCGACCGGAATCAGTTGCCAAGCAACTTTTTTTATAAATATTTAAGCAATTTTTTTATTAATAGTTTTTTATCTTCATTAACAAATTCCACTTTGGAAATTTTCAGAACACCTATCGCCAACTTCAGTTGCTTGACCACTGATTCCAATCACCAAAAAATTGACTTCATCAAGGGACTCACATCACCCCCTATTCTACACTTTCTCCAAATTTTTAATTGTTCAAAAGGATTAAGCTTATACTTTGTTCTGTTCTGTAAGTGGCATAAAATTCCATGAAAGATAATAATGAATGTCTTCTCATTCATAATGATTATACTAGAATCTCAAGAATTCCTATTGAATCAAAAAAAAAATTAAGTTTGTATTTGTTCTCTTCAGTTGCTGGCATAAAAGATTCTATGAAAGATAACGATTAAGTTTTTTCATTTTTATTGTAATATCTTTGTGTGTTTAAACATGTTCAAACCCTACAAAAATTTGTTTGATTTAAAAGATAATGTATATTTTTCTCATTTATTTCATATTTATTTAACACTAGTCTTAAATAAGTTTCAAGAAGGTTATTTGTTTTAATTTTTCAGATTTTTCACATTATAAATATTCATGTTTTTTGTTATTATGATAGCTTTAATTAATGATATCTTTTAAAATATCTCTTGGGTGTTTTTTTTTGTCCTGAACTACTTATTATAAAATACTTTTCCAATCCTCTCAAAAAAGTGAACTGTATTATAATAAAATTGTTATGTGAGGGATATTATACCATTAACAATAAATGAAAAAATACTTATAATAATATTTAACAATTTAAAATTCAAATAAAAAATCAAGTTTTCCAAACTTGAAGTATATCCTAAAAATTGAGCTTAAAATGCAAATGTATAGTGGTGTGTGTTTTTCTACTTAATTATATTTACAGGTAAATTATATAAGATTAAATTGTTTATATTTATAAAAATATTGATTTATCATGTGAACTACTTAACAGTGCCTATATAGATCAAAAGTTTAATGACAAATTTTACTCTGGTAAATATATTTCTCTTAAATAATTTGTAGGTACAAATAATGTATCGAGAACAATATTTGTGTGTGTGTTCATCCTGTGTCATTTAATTTTTTAAACTGTGTTTGATTTTATGTTTTGTATGTGTGTGTTTGTAAATTTAAATAAAATATTTTCATGAAAGAGGCTTTGTGTTTGTTTTATTAACAGCAGCTGAGTATTTTGTTAGTTCTTTTAACAATACATTTGAATAATTGCTGGTTTTGTCTCCATTCTATTCGTTACTGATTCCCCTTTAAAACAGAGCTTTCACTTAACTTTATTTGATTTTTATGAATGTTCTTGAACAGATTCTCTCCTCCCATTCTCATTGTTAATATCGTAGTTGTATGTCATAAATGTTATTAATACGAGGTAGTATTCAAAAAACATTAAGCGAAACAAAGATTATGATCAAGGTCAAAGGCGGATTAAGCGGCTGGCGGCCGTCAGGGGCCCCAAGCTGATAGACCAGTTATAAGTTCAACGTGCAACAAAACAATTTTGTACTGATATTGCAAACCCAATGATTACCCACGATTTGAATCGTATAACAATTAGTGTTGCCCTCATATATTGCATGTAATTGCAGTTAAAATCCGTTTGTTTTTTGCTTTTTTTTAAAAAAAAAATGCTTTCCTGAACTTTGGTCTTTAATTCGGTTCCAAGTTTTTAAAAAGTTGATCCCAGATTTCTTATATTAAAATAATGATCCCAGATTTCAGACTATAAACAACTACCAATGTTTAGTTCTTTCGAAAGAATTTAGTATTTGAAGGTTCGTGATTTATTGTTATCTGGATTTTCGTGTTTATATTTTGAGAATGTGGGGAAAGAGATCGAAGCAGTGTCGGATTAAACGACATGGAGGCCCCTAGACAGTGGAGTTCTCGTGCCCCTTAGCCTGTTTTTGTAGCTCTAACAGAAAACAGAACACGTTTTTGTGGGCCCCTAAAAAGCACGGGGCCCATAGGCAATTGCCTACTCCTAACGAGTAATCCGGCACTGGATTGAAGTATTTTGCAAATTTAACATCAGTTTTATTTCAGTCAGCATGACAGAAATAGCGAAATATTTAAGTGAGATTGAAATTTCTCTAAATTGATGAATGAATCAAATAGTGAAATAGATGAAAGTATTTTTTCGAAAAAAACTGTAGAGCAGCGTTTCTCAAACCGTGGGGCGCACCTCCCTCCGAGGGGAAAGCGTGATAACCCTACGAGGGGGGCGCGAGCATATGGAAAATAGAAGATTTAAAAAAATTAGTTTACTGACATGAAGTAAAGCAAAATACTTTCTGACATAAAAACGCACACATTACATTGCTATAATTTATACATATCATCTGGCGATATTACGTCATCGAAAATAAAAGCTCCTAGCTACAGGTGTAACGTGTAAGCAAAATGTCGTAAAATGTTATCAATGGTCTTTTACCATTGATAACATTTTACCAGCTATTTTACGTTTATAAAATAGTATGTCACTGGCTTAAAACGATATAAGTTTTCCGTGTGAATTCTGAATCTCAGGAAACGCAATAAGAAAAGTTTAAAAGCTGGTAAAGTTACTCAAAATAATGAGAAGACAAGGAGTGGTGTAATCTTTGAATGTAGGAAAAACTTCTCATTCAAAGCGGAACCACAGAAAGATCGTTTGAAGTGAAATACAGATAACACTTAGGATGGAAAAAATCCATTCAGAATGTTATTTGCCTGTAAATGACAATAACCCCTTCGTCTATTGATTGATTGACTGTAATAAAAGTCGCACTAAGAAGCTACAGGAAGGCTTGGCCCTTAGTCGGAATTTGTTTCAGAGATGGTACAGTGAAAGAGAAAATTATACTTTATTTATACCCAGGGCCGATCCTAGGGTATCGGCCGCCCTCGTGCAAACACCTAATGTGCCGCCCCCCTAGAGAAATTTTCATATTTTGACTAATACTTAATGTTGACATTAAAAACTCATCTACTTGTATAAGAATAAAAAATTAATAAAAACTCAAATAAAGAAGTGCAAAACTTTATTTTTTGGCCAGGTAATGAGTTATGATAGCGACATAATATACTTTATCAAAATAATAAACTAACAAAAATATTACCTTTAAAATAAAAACATATATTTTATAATTATAATTGCAAAACGACAGAATTTACTCAGAAAATACGATCTAATAAAAATAAATGCTAAGGCATAAATCTCGTGTGTCAGTCCTTCTACAAAGACTAAGCAATAAATTATACCGTAAAATCCAGTGTATAACGCACACTTTTAACTCAAAAAATAAGATGGAAATGTAGGGGTGCGCGTTATACGCTGGGTATAAAAATGAGAGCTTTAAAAATGCAAAAAGATGAGCATATAAAAAAATCTAACTTTTACATCTATCGAAATACTGTTTCTGTGAAAGAAATAACATTCCTTATGAACTTAAAGGGTTGCAATTCTAAAAGTACACCATTTTTTACTAAAGCTTGGAATAATACCTCGAATAAAGGACTTTAAAACATATAAGAGCATTGCTCACGTGCGGTTCAGGTTTCTTCGCAAAAAAGGTGTGCGTGTTATACGCGGTGAATATACCTAAAAACTAACAATTGAAGCTAGAAAGTATATGGGCGCATTATACGTCGGATTTTACTGTAACCATAAAATAACTTTTCTGGCTTTCTGAGAAGCAAATTTGTTAATAGTTTCGGTTAAATCAATTTTTGCAGCGATTTCTGATTCAATTGAGATTATGGCCAAATCTGAAAGCCTTTCTCGTAGCATACTATTTCTCAAGTAATTTTTAATGATTTTAATTTACTTAAACTTCTTTCACCTGAAGCTACAGAAACAGGTAAGGTTAAAAAAATTCTTATTGCTTGAGCAAAATTTGGAAAACAAAGATCATTTTTCACTATAATTTCTAATATCTCAGTTGGCTGTTTTTTACCAGGAAAAATATCTTTGAATGAAGTTATTTCATGATAGAGCTGTATGCCATCTATATTTCACAATACTTTCTTCTTCCTGTACTTGTAACTTAATATCTAAATCCATACAGGCTTTCATGAGATCATCATTAGAAATGTTGTGAAACTCATACAGGAAGCAAAATATTGAATTACACTCAGATAAAAAGGCAAATCTTTCATTTACTGAAGAGATCATGTGATCACAAGAATTGCAAAATAGAAATTAGTCTTGAATTGCTGTAAGGGATTTAAAACTGGCTCATTACAGGCCTCGTAATCAAATAAACGCACCTTTTCTTTAGCTTTGAGATGGGAAATTTGGGATAAATACCTAAATCTGTAGCAAGTGTTGCTGCTGAATCAACAAATATTTTTAAATTATCGTCAGATCTTTGGAAAATTAAATATTTTTTAAGATTATCTAAGCCTTGTATGCATTCCGCGATGTTTAATTTAGGATTTTGAAGCATTTTACTCAATACATCAATTCTTGATAATAAATCATGCCAAATTAAAGTTGAACATAAAAATATAAATGTTTCAAGACTTTTAATTATTGAGTGTAAGAATATGGATTATTCATTAAAAAATACCCATTCCTGTTAACAAATTACATAAAATAAATTATTTGTAGCACTCTTCAAGGTCTTCGTAAAAATAAAAATCTCAAAAAAAAAAACAAAAAAAAACCTGTTTATAGTTACCTAATTTTGTAAGAAAATCCTATTTAAAAAAATTTAATTTAAAGTTTCAATTTTTAAACATTTTGTACTTATTTCCGAAACAAATCATCAGGACATATGCTTATATGTGAGTTTTCTTTTTTAAATTAGCTTAACAATATACCCAAATTTTTTCTACTCTTTTAGGAAACACCCTGTGAAACATTTCATTCATTCATAAAATTAATAAAGAGCTTTTATAGAAGGCATTATCCTCTAAAATGTGAAACAGAAACCGGGGACAGGAGTTAGTGAACATTATATCAAAGGATCAAAAGAATAAAATAACAGTTTTGTACTTATCACAGATAATACACTACAGTTCTGATTTAAACAAAAATCAACGGCAGCACCTTTTACTAAAACTTAATAACTACTTACACTTATCTTGATCGTGTTACCACCAATATTAGTGTATGTAAAATCAAAATTGAATGAACATATTGAAATAAGAATGTTTTTTTGTATTTTTCCTTATATATATATACTGGTCAAGTTGCAGAAAAAAAGCCGATGCCGCATACCTTTAACTTTGTCGAGATAGTGCAGGCTTCTAAGGATGCTTTTGCCATGTCATTAACGATCAAATTTAAAGAGTGGCTACTACATGACAAGAAGATTGTGGATTGAACCCCTGATTTATATTGGCTCCGTTATCCTAGGCCTGTCCTCCGCATATCTAGCAAATTTAGCCCTAATTTCTGAAGTTTCTCAGCTGTTAAATCTGAAAGTTCTTTTCCAATCAATCTTTTAACTGGAAGGAAACCTAAAAAAATTCTTTTATTTTAACGGTAACTTCATTAAGATAAGATTTCTCACTACATACATATCTTACCAGAAATGTCATTTGTTCGATCTTACTAAAACCAGAGGCGCAATATAAAATTATCTAATAACATTTGGCTTGTTCATTTTTATGAACAATATGTAGTTTAAAATTCTCATGTAGAAGAGAAATTATTTCGTTCTGAGTATTTTTCCCTAGATAGTGTATTTAGCTACTTCCCTTTTTAGCACTCTTCGAGGATGCTCCTCTATTACTGAATCAAATTTAGCAAGTAATTGAATTATTTGTAAAGCATTACCATTATATATTGGAATTAAATTTGTTCAAATTTGCAATATGTAAGTGTGAAAAATTTAATTTGTCACACTTACCTCGAAGGGCTAAGCAATTTTGAGCCAGTACCTTTAACGTTGCTACAATACGTAGATGCAAATCACACCAATAATCGCAATAGTAAGTCTTTTCGAGTCACTGTCAATTGTTTTAGAGCATTGTAATCGCTGACTGAATTCAATCTAAGACTTCTGGCTTTGATTATAGTTTTTTGATGTTTCGTGTTCTTTTAAAATATCTACGTGATGTTTCCAACTTTTAAAATATTCCATGGAAAGAGAACTAATGACACGGACAAAAAGTTTGCTGCAAAAACAATATGCACAGTTTTTTTGTAATGGATTAACGATTTAAGCATTACCTTTTCACCGTTTTGGAAAATTTTAGTATAACAATATGAGCTAAATGTTCGACCGGCGTCGTCATAAGAAAAATTATACTTTGTCAATGGCTTATAGAGGGTCCTTCTTTTACTAAAAAAACATCTATCAGCGTCTGATTGAATAGCTGGCCAGGTTCCTAGATCTGAACTAAATATCATTGTTAGAGTATTGTGATTTTAGGATTTTTTTGGAGGAGTTCCTACAACAGCAGTGTAACCGCGGTAGCCTAGTGGTCAAGGTATCGGATCGTGGCTGGCATGTCACGAGTTCGAGCCCAGTATCACTAAAAACTCGCTGTGTAGAGGAGCGATGCAAGTTAAATCTGTCGAGAACTCAAAGGTCCTCCCTTTGGTGTGTGATAGTTAAGAGAGGAGGTGCCACCTCAGGTGTCGTCCTCGTCACTTAACCATGTTTCAAAATGACGAGGTCCAACACCAAAAGCCCTCGTGTAGCTGAACAGTGTGACGTTAATATTCACTCACTCACCCTACAACAGCAGTGGCACTATCTATTCTGTTTATTTGATCTGCAACATCCTAATCATGAAAGTCTTAATCTGATTCTATACTGCTTTCCTTTTTTTCTAGTGTCTTGTAAGTAATTCAGTAAACTTTCAGCCTGTTTTTTAAAATGGGCTTGTTTTTCGAGTCTTATTCTTTTATAATGGGCACCTGTTAGTTTCTTTACGCCCTTCCTCGGACATTCTAAAATTTTCAACAACATATATATCAATTAAGTTGGGAAAGTATAAAATAATTGATAAATTGCTTTGCTTTCATACAAAAATTTTTTAATTCATCAAAAATTGACTCATTTGAATTAAAATTCGATATATTTGAGATTTTCCAAAATCTTATCGTAAATTTAAAACAGAGAATAAAAAAGTCCCTATTTTACTTTCGTTGAAACACTCTTTCTTTTAATTTATGTTTAATGCATTGTGACGTTCCCGCAACACAGCTGTGATTCGGCTTCTTTGTGGGTATGGTCACCCTACGTGAAATTTACACCTGCACCCTTAAAAATATTGCCATCAACCGGATGTAATTCGAAGCTAAAGACTCGGGAACCGCTGTCATCCCCGAAGCCTAGAGAGGGCAGGGGGAGAGAAAGAGATGGTCTGAAAATTTCACGGAAGACGAACGCCAGAAACTCCCCCCTCACAAAATAACAGAACTTGGACTCTAATAATCTAATTACTAAGTTAATTTCAATGTAAATCTGTAAATTATAGCTGTGGCGTGTGTGTAATTAAACTTAACATTTAAATTAACCAATATCACGTTACCTTGATTTATTCAAACGTAAGATTTTTCAAAATTAAAATTATTAAGTCTGAATTTTTTTAATTATCCTCCCACACATACATCTGTACATAGCACGCACAGAAGATAGAAGGGATTTATATAAATTTAAATCTATAAAAAATATAATGTTCTATTTGTACTGCTCCTACAGAAAAAATACACTTTCCTTTTTTCTTATTAATATAACACTAGAAATTTATAATCATAATAAATACCAAAATTAACACTTATAAAAATACTCAAAAAGACAACAATATTTAAAATAATAATATGAAATACATTATATTTCACATTCGAACAAAATTCCGTCTTTCAGCTTCTGCAAAATTACGCGGACCGTCCCTAATAGCCCTCGTGTAGCTGAACAGTGGGACGTTAAGATTCACTCACTCACTCATTCAGCTTCTGCAAAGAATGTCATTTCGAAATATTTTTAACAACATTAAAATCTTAACACATGTAGTCTCATTTGAAAATAAATTTATAATAATGAAATAATGGTGCTAAATTTATTTTTTGATTGAGAAAAAGAAGGAAACATTTAAATAACTCACCTATTATTGACCTAATTCCCAAATTTTAAATATTCTTGTAAGGATCTGATACCCACACCTGGCAATGGATCGAGTCTACATAGGGGAACCTGGTAACAGGTGAGACCCTGTATGAGGGATCTGGCAGCGGGTCCGGTATATATAGAGAGGGAGAGACCCGACAACAGGGGAGCGGAACATATGTTGAGGTCGCACACTTTTGAGATGGACTACAACAAACAACTTAAATGCGTGATCAGAGGGTTACCCACTGATTTTGATCATAATGAACTCATTCAGGAACTCCGTGGCTTAGGGTTTGATCCCAGCCACGTCACCTTGTTGAAAAACAAGAAAACCCAAACCAACATGCCACTTTTTCTGGTAACCCTCCCTAAGTGCCCTGTTAACACAGGCATTTTCAATATCACTCATATAGGTTCTTTTAGGGTTAAGCCTGAGCCTAAAAACCAATCTAAAATGCCTCCTCAGTGCTATAGATGCCAGGAGTTTTTTCACCACTCTAGGTTTTGTAATAGAGCACCTAGATGTCTTAAATGTTCAGGGGGTCATCTCACCTCTGAATGCAAAAAATCACTAAAAACCCCAGCTAAATGTGCAAATTGCAGTGGTCCTCACCCTGCAAATTATTCAGGATGCCCCAATAACAACACGAACAACAAAAAGAAACAACATGTTCCACAAGTCCGACAGGTGAATTCCGGCGCACGCGCCCAGAACACCACACCACCACAACAACTGTACTCAGGTGCAGTTAAAAAGAACACACAACATGATTCAATAGACACAGCAAGTTTGTTGTCTCAAATGGCACAAATGATGACGCAGTGGGGACAAATGCTATCCATACTGCAATCTAAAATTTAAATCTTAAAATTAATACACTCTCAGGTCTTTTTTGTAGTCTCTATTTACTTTTAGCATTTAATTTCTACATATTTCACAATTATTTAATTTTTTACATTACAACACCAACTGCTCTTCTGCGTCTGAACTGACTCTGTAGTGAACTCACTGCCCGCCCGCTCATGTTGATTGTCTCCTATTTTTTGTTGTTTGGCGATCGTTTTCCTTCCTTGCGCTTCCTCCAGATTTTTCCCTGGTTCGTCTGCCTAGTGCGGACACTTGGGTGTCAATTCCTCCGCCCCCCACGCCGGGGGCTTCTTGATTTACTACTTCTTACATGGATTTTCTATTTCCCTTAAACTGGGTAAAAGCGCTTCGCGCTGTAAACCCGATAAGTCATTAAATTTAGTTAGTTAGACAACAGGGGAGACGAGACCAGACCAGACCGGACCGGACGGGGCAGAAAGAAGGCAGCGGAAACGAGAAAGCGGGGGACAAGAAAAACGTGGTTGGAGGAAGAAAGACTGCTGGACGATGGATTTTGCAATCTGTTAACATCTTCGTAATTTATTCGTTTTTGTGATGTGCCCCGTAGAAGAGAAAAATAAATCAATGGGACAAAATACCGACTGTTATGATTTTTTATCCATTCGAACACACCGATCAGTAAAAGAACCCACACAAGGTTGATAATTCTGAAAGAATTTTTAAGAAATGCCTTTTCGATATTTCTATCAGCAATAATGCAATTACTTTAAAAATATACCATAATTACAAAATAATATTATTAAACTTCTTTTGTATAAAGAGAGAGAGAGAGAAAAACCCATCTAAAAACACATTTGTTATATTGACTTAACTTGTTGATTCAGAAAAATGATTCATGATGAAAAATTCAGAAGAAAAAAAAAATCAAAATTTACAATAAACAAGACAAATGAAGCAAATTTTTTTTTAATACTGAGAACAGTTATGAAGATTGTGCAATGTCTAGTTCCGAAAGTGGAAGCTCTCTTAAGAAAAAAAGGTTGCGTCAACAATATTATTTGGATTTCATTCAAAGATAAAATTTTATGATTCATATACTCTTAAGTATAACTATGGGTACATATACAAAATAATTCCATTGATATTAAAATAAGCTAGTTTTCTTTTAGTTCAGTGGACTTTTCCGTTAAAATCGTTATTCACTTACGTGAATTTATTTTTTACGCAATTTATATATGTATATAAACCAAAAGATATTTTATTAAACTAAATATATTATTTTTATAATCCGCTTTTTCATAAAAGTAAATACAATAAAATATTCTTTAACACTTAACTTAATATTGTTACGAATTTTGTATAAAATAATGTAAATAATTTGAATTTGGATGTGCAATGCCTTTATATTACTCTATATTTATTTCATGTTAAGATTGTAATATTCACAAGCAAGCCGTCCCTTACGTTATAATGGCAATTCAATGGGAATTTGGCGAAATATTGGCGATAGAGACAAGTTGGCATCCTTTTTGGCGACCATGTTGGCGAGTTCGCGACCCTCTGGATTCTTCTAGAAATTAGTAGAAAAATCCACTAATTTCATGATCTGTGGCGCGAGCGCATCTTTCGAGAAATTTCGGCCTCTGCTATAAATAGAGAGATACTCGCCGCAACGGTCAGTCTTAGAAGTATAGAAAATCATGACAACCCTTTAATTAAAGCACAAACATTGTTCACTTATCCTCATACTAAAGTTAACTTTGCATACAAATCTTCAAAGTGGGAACTTCCATTGAAGCCTCCATAACTCAACAAAAAACACGTAATTTACACACTGAATCACATCACACGCTTCCGCAACTTTCTTAAAACTGGGTCAGTTGAGAATCTGACGTCATTCCCCATTTTCACCCCTGCGAACGCAGGGGAACTTCGGCGTTTTTCGCCCATCGATGCTTCTTCCTCCACCCCTCCACCCTCCACGTTTTCACCCGAAAGGGTTTAATTCGGACGGCTTTACCTCTCACATTTTGCCTCCCTTGCGGGAGGCGTCACTCGTCTAATGGTCTTTCTTTTTCACCCTATCTTCAGGGATACTGGGCATAAGCAATTTTTTGCTGGGACCCGACATATCTAATTTTCGTTCCGTTCCAACGGTCAGTCTGATTTTAACCAGCGAGTAGTGAGCACTGTTTTGATTAGCGATTAGAAGACTTGCCTTGAATTTGATAAGCTCGGCTGTGCTGGTGAATAATCATTTACATACGTGTATTTAGACACTGCTTATTGTGTCTGAGTGCTGTTGAAGGTGTGAAATCCTTCTGTTATTTATTCAGTGAACTTTGCTGTTGAATCCTGTATTTTTAAGGATTGATTTACGCTAATAAATACGCATCGCTCGCAAATAACTGTCTTGTTGCTTACGACTGCTTTTGCATAAAATCCTCGAACCCCGATCTACGTAACAATATAGTAAAAATATAATAGTACCTCCAAATAAGGAACCTACACAATATGTCTTAATTCCAGACATGAAATTATTTTTCAACTAGGAGATGGAGAATACATAAAAGTGGACATATATATATATATATATATATATATATATATATAGATCAGAGGATTAGCTTTAATATCTATTTTTAGTGCTATGTTGTGAATATCTTGATTTGCCTATTTGATTATATGCTGTCGTGTAACATTTAGGGTTTTAAGAAAATGCATAAAACCCGCATTTTTTTTAACTATAGTACTAAAGTACCATTAAGTACATACAACATAAAAATGAAATTAAGAATTTCGCTAACATTAATAATACTAGATGAAGTGTTTTCCTAGCAGGCATTGTCAATAAAAATAATTTGATCAAAAGAAGCTGCAAGATTTTTTCTCAAATAACTTGATACCAAGTAAAGCAACAAGGAACTGCCTTTTAATAGAGGTACAACACTTACACTAAAAAGGAAATTGGGCATTTTTTATAAGCGTTGTAAAACCATTGACACAAAAATAACTTCTTTCAACAATTTTGTTTTTCAAAATTGTAAAGCTATTATTAATTGAAAACTTTTAACTTCCCTAAATGCATATTGAATTTACACACTCGTGTCTTAGGTCTTGAGATGCCTTTGTTAAGCATCGATCCAATGCACCACTAGTTCCACTGATAAACAAAAAAATACTTTCTCTATTGCGGTATTGCCGGCTCTGCCTCGAATTTTAATTATGAAATGGAGGGGATATGTATAAAGAGTAGGCATTAATGGAGAATGGACTAGTGAACTCTACACTAACTCTCTAGATTTCTTGAACTATGTTATGCTATCGGGAAATCCTGACTTATGTTGATTTTTCAACAACTATTCAACATATTTATACGATTTTTAAAAAAAATTATTTGGAGAAATTTGCAAAAATTTTTGCTTGATCTATAGAATTATAGGCAGCCTGCGGCCGCCCCTTGTATTGGCCGCCCTCGTGCGGTGCACGCGCTGCACTCCTGCTAGGATCGGCCCTGTTTATACCGGTTCTCTTTTATTTCTGTAACAACCAAAAGACTGGATGTGCATTTATGGTGAGCAGGGGCTCGATAACTGCTACCCGTTTCGAGAAAAGATAGGACCAGAAGTCTTCCGTCATCCTCCAAGTCTATAGTTAATTATTTTTTTAAGGAGTATCAATGAGTTCTCAACGTTGGTCCTCTGGGGGAGGGGGCGCGTTAAAGAAGAATTTCGGTACATTGGACAAAAGCAGGATCGGGAAAAGCACGATCAAGATTTATGGCAGGCTTAAGGACGAATGAAAAGAATGGGACCGAATTGACCCTCAGAAAAAGACCCCTTTTCGAAGAAAACTGAGGAAATTTTGCGTTAATTTGACTTTCGAACTAATTTTTTTTAGCTTCCTGCGCTTATACAGACAAATCGGAGAACCGTGTTTAAACAACAAAAAAAGGTTACTATATTTTCATTTTCAAATTCTTTTTTGATTTTTAAGATTTAATGCGCTGTATTTTAATCATTGCGTAAAATAAAGTGAAGAAAAATATTTTGTCGCATTTGCGTGTCATTACTATTTTATTTATTTTTCGTATTACATACAAAAATATAAATAACTGTCATCAGTTTCTTAGAATATTTTCATGATGATTAACATATTTAAATGTGTTTTCGTAGCTTGAATCTTAAAACATTTTCGATTGGCATTGTTATTCAAATGAAAAAGTATTATTTGCCTCTCGTATAAAAATAATTTCTTGAGTCAGTTATAAAAAGCGATAGTAGTTCATTTAAAATACAAAACATTAATGAGATTTTGAGTACATCCATTAATTATTTACCATACTTAAAAGAATCCTAACACACAATAAATCGAAATAAAAACGGTATTATATTTATTGCGTTGATTTTTTGTTTGTAATCCTAACGTATTACGATAATTTTGTTTAGTAATATATGTGAGCCAATCTATAAGTTCTAAATATATAATTAAAATTGCTTCAAACTGTTAAAAGAATTTTCAAAGAAAGAAAGTATATTAAGTTTACTTAAAAATACAATTTTCTTTCTTTTTATTGGTAACGTGAAATAAGAACATAATTTTTCTAATATACTTTAAAACTGCTAAGAGAACCATTATTTTGTAAGATTAAATTTGAAAAGCACGAATTCTTTTTTTCTTTTTGTATTTATTGCCATTTTAAGAGTGATTTACTGGCGATACTTTTTTGACTAAGATCTTTTGTCCAGACAATTTGAAAGGATATATATATATATTCAATGCAATCTAATAATTAAATGTGTATAACTAATTATAAAAATACAAAAAAATCGTATAATTACTTTAAAATGCATAATTTCTTTAAATAAATAATAAAGTTAATCAAAGTTCTAATAAAGTTAATCAAAATTCATCTATAACTATATTTAAAATCTTTAAAAAAGGCAACAATGCCAAAACTATAGCAGAAATTTCTTACAAAAAGCATTTAATGAAATGTTTATTTTTACAGAACAATAATAAATGTTGAAAAATATAGGTACTATTTTTTAATTGCTCCTAGTTTAAAACTATTTAAAGTGGTAGCAAAATGTATTACAGAAATAAAAATATGATAAACACAATTTATAAAGTAGATAAGAGAGGGATTTCAAACAAAATAGAAATGTGAAAAGTTATTCAATATGTAGTAAGATTGTTTAATTTTGAGATAGGGAACTTTGAATGTAATTAAGATATAAATTTAGTTGAAAAATTGTAGATTTCTTCTGTGATATATATATATATTGTGGCGTTTGTCAAACAGTTTTGAGTTATCTTAGAAATTTCAAATTATTTTGGAAATGCTTTATTGTTCTGTTTAGTCACAAGTATTAAGATTTTTGAAAAAACAAACAAGTATAGTAATAATACTAAACTAGAACGTGTAAAAAACATTTGTATTCAGTTAATGTTTTATTAACTTATATTTAGAAACTTTAAAAGGAAACTTTACAAAAATCAAGAGTATTGTAATTGTTTTTCCAAAAAATCCCACAGTTTTTTAAAAGAAAACTAGAATTTTTGAAAGCTTACTTTTGGTTGAGATATTTTAATGATTTTGATTATAAGTAATCCGGAAGCTAAGCTACGTTTTGTTCTAGAAATTAAACTATGATTACTGTAAAGAATAAAAAAATTAAACAAAATATGTGTGTATTATAAATCAGAAATTTCATAATTCTATCAGAAAATTTGAAAAATAATAATGTAATTTTATGAGAGTTTGGAAAAAAAATTTAAATTCTCTAGAAATTTTAGCTCTAAATTTGGACTGCATATTAAAAATTGCAGAGGGACATTTGATAATGAGTCTAAAATGTCCAGGCGGTACTCAGGTCTACAGGCACGTATTAAAGAACACAGTTCAAGCGCAGTTTATATTCCTTATGCCATTCATTCTTTAAATTTAGCAGCAGAAAGTTGTAGCGATGCAATTAAATATTTTATGCTTGTACAGAAATTATTCAATTTTTTTTCTGTGTCAACCCATCGCTGGCTAATTTTAAATAAAACTCTGGAAAGGAGTAAACATGCAATATCTGTGAAAAAAAAGTTTCAGATACACGATGGTCAGCAAGAGCAGATGCCGTACGAGCTATAAGACTTGGTTATACACACATAGAAGAGTCCCCGGCTGAAATCCGTAATACAAATGAGGAGAAGATCACAATACTAGAGGCAACTTCTCTTTTGAAATAGATTGGGAAGTATGAAACAAAACCAAATGGTTGTTTGCACCCAGGCTCCTTTACAGAGAAGGCCAGCTTTGGGTATTCGTGGCATATTTAACGTAGCGGTTAAACGGTAGCGGTACTGGTAACGGTAATATATTTACGTGGAACCTTAGAGAAATCTCTATCATCCACTCAATCATAATAAATAGAAAAAAAAAAAATAAGAGTAATTTGCTGAAGTGTTACATAAGAATATAAAGCAGTCTACAATGAGTCTACGCAACAACGCTGGTGAAGGGGTAAGTGGGAAACCACTCATTCAGTTGATTTAGTTAATGACGTCACATCTCTGACAACCACGCCCGTCTTTTAACTGGCTGCCGCATCTCGACGGAACGAGGGGAGAAAAGGGAGGAATTTCTTTAGTATCAAAAGATTAAAGAGAATATTATTTTTAAGTCCGTTACTCATTACCTCTTAAATATCTGCGTGCGGTTATAGAAAGGATATTTTAAATAACCACTTGGAAAAAAGTTAGAAAAGGTGGAGAAGTTTAAAATAGGACCAAGTTGTCACACTAACCGCATGCAAAAGCTTGCATGGAGGGGGGTAATAATTAGAGTGAATGAAGTCTTGCAAAAGAAAACAACGAGTGGTAAATAATTTAATTTGTATTAAGACATTCTCATCCTTTTCAGAGCTGGGAAGTGTTGATATGAGTGGTTAAGGACTGCTCTAGGTCTCTTAGAAGAGCTTGGGATAGTTATCATAAGCCGGGATTTCTCTGGTGGATTCATTTGGAATCTGTGGTAACCGGTTTAAAAAATTTTCTGATTGTTTTTTAAGGAAATCAAGAAGCGGTGGATTTTTGATTTGATTTTTTTCTTTTTTTATGGCGCAACAAGAAGCGATGGAACGTTAAGATCTTTGTTAGACAATTATTATAGATAAGGCAAATTCTTTTAAATTTTATTAACTCATTGTTTGTGCTGCCAAATTTTGAAATTGTTATAAGTGTACCTCATAAAAGAAAAGGTCGGGAATCACTTGTGAAGAAATTTATTGAAAGTATTGGTGAAGGATTCACACAAACAGTTGCCTGGATCACCACGTAAATGTTATAGTTGTAAAGTACTAATCCACAGGTCAGTTAAATCAAACAACCGAGCTGGGTGAGTGAGTGAATATTAACGTCGCATTGTTCAGCTATATATACACGAGAGCTTTCGGTGACGGACCTCGTAGTTTTGAACCATGGTCAAGTGACGAGGACGACATCTGAGCTTGCACCTCCCTCTCTTAACTACCACACCAACGGGAGGACGTTCGAGCTCTCGACAGATTGAAGGTGCATCGTCCCCCTACAAGGGGGATCTTTAGTGGTACTAGGCTCGAACTTATGACATGCCAGCCACAATGCAATACCTTGACCACTAGGCTACCGCGGCCCATACACAACCGAGCTGGGCAAGCTAAGCAATTATAAAGGTGTTTTCCTGTGGACATCTGAACTGTGAAAACAGTCCTCAATCCTATATCTGGTGAACTTTGATGTGGAAAACCGCGAAAGTGGGAGTTTTTCAGTCTGCTGAGAGGCATGATGGTGATTGGCTGGGTCGAGGACATCAGGGAGGCTTGGCTAAGACTTCTCTTCTTGATGGAGTGAAAGATTTTTCTGCGTGGTTGAGAGCTTAGAGGCAAGCAATTATATTTGGAATTCATCAACATACATACAAACTATTTAAGTTATAATAGTGGTAACTGTGTACATAATGGAAAATTACAGTATGGTAAAGGAATGGAAGCGCTACCTATATTCAGTAAATGAGAGGTGGTGCCACATGGTTATCGTATTAACTAACCTTTTACGGTACAATTTCTGATAGAAAGTTCAAAAAATTTTAAATAGGGGATTTCGACCTTTTTAAGTGACAAGTTGCTCTCTTCTAGAGAGCAACTTACACTTAAAAAGGTCTTACACCTTTTTAACATAGAAGATTGCGGAATGTCTTGATTCTGCTCAACAAACCATTTCGAATCAAATTCGGAAACTATGACTGATATAGAAATATTCGGGGTGAGTCCTACAGAAGGTAAGAGAAAAATTTGAATGACTGTGTCATCTAACACGTATCTCTGCTTGCGCATGGCCACTTTTCCGCTAAGGAACGTGCCTAGTGTGCCGAAGATTTGAAGGCGCAAAAAATTAAGAGTGGAAAAAGAAGAAAATTAAAATTATAGCTAATGGGTACCACTGCCACTGCTTAGCGAACCATAAGAGAAGCATTTCTGCCCTTCAGAGAGTAAATAAAGACTGGTATAAGATTTACTATGGAAAAAGAAAGTCTTAACAGTTTGATGTTGCTATGCGCTCAAAATGGAAATTAATTACAATGGTGTCATTCATGATTTTTGCAATGATCAAAGCTCAAAGTACAAGTTGTTGTACATGTACAATGACAGTGACTCAACTAAGAATAAGGATGTCTAAAAGTCAAAGACAGTGAAACGATAAGCGATGAAAAAGATGATAATTAACAAGCTGAAAGCAGTTCATACAATACCGTATACTCTATACCGTAATTGCAAATGATTTCATTAGTTTACTGTACTTATTTACAAAAGGTTGGATGGGTGGTCCATGATGCCACAAGGAAAGGAGTGAACAAGAGTTGCCAAACTATTGCACTTTCTTTTTCTTACGGCTGCCAGTCAGGGACACGATGGGTACGTAAGTGGTAGATAATGGAAAGACTTTTCAAAGAACAAAGACAAAGAAAGGGAAAATAGAAAGATAGTTATGGGAAAATTCCTCTCGTAGCAAAACTGGCAAGATAAGAATTGAAGGAGGGGAGTGCTCTAAAAATAGGGAAGTGAAACAATTTAAAGTGCCGGGGAGGTTAAAAACGGCCCTATGCTTGCATGGAAAAAAAAAATCGAACCGTTTGGACCGGATAGCTGGGAAAATGTGAATTACTTGTGACAACTTTGTAGAAAGAAGAGCATATTGTGCGAATCTGGAAAACCTACCCTTTCCACCTCTAAAAGCCGAAGTTGAGCCTTAGTAAGTGAATGTTGTGTATATGGTGGGACATTTGCGCCGTTGAAACCGAACGAGAAACTAAATTCGGTGAGGAACAGTCAGCAACTGTTCCTGTGTAGCGTCGTGACCCCTCCAGTTTACTTCATTTCTGGGTATGGCGAGAGGAATCACATAGCCTTCAGCCAAAGATAATTTTATTTACAAATTAATTTTTAAAAATTTAATGGACATTAATCTGTCTGTTACCTTGACCACAAGACTACCCCAGCCACAACCACCCGTGCACTCAGCCTTTATTATAAGGACAAACATTCTTTATTTTTTACAGAAATCTACAAATTTAAACAGAACGTAATTTATTCGTTTTGCATTATCTACACCAGACTAAGGACAAAACATTTTAAGGGCATGAAGATTCTGCCTGATGGATCCAGATCATATGTAGAATGCAGGCACTGCCCAGGCAAGCAACTGGATCCCAAACACCTTTTTAACTGTCCTACCATTGTTGGTGCCCTTTTAAAAAGAGACAATGACTACAGCATGGACATCCAATACTCGGATCGTGCCATGGATGTTGCCACGGCAGGGATTCACGCCTTTGGCAATATTTGACTATATCTTTATTTTGTTATATACACCTTTGCACTCTGTCATACATGACAACGACAACTTTATCTACAGTCGGATCCCGATTTATCGAAGCCCAATAAAGCGAATTTCGAGATTTAACGGAGTGGCCGCGGTAGCCTAGTGGTCAAAGTAACGGACTCGAGGCTGGCGTGCCATAGGTTCGAGCCCAGTACCACTGAAGACCCACAGTGTAGGGGAGCGATGCACGTTAAATTTGTCGAAACTCAAACGTCCTCGGTGTGGTGTGGAAGTTAGGAGAGGAGAGTGCCAGCTCAGGCGTCGTTCTCGTCACTTGACAATGGTTCAAAATTACGAGATCCGTCGCCAAAAGTCCTCGTGTAGCTGAACAATGCGACGTTAATATTCAATCGAGTTTTAACGAATTTTTTTTTTCTTTTCCTCAATCAAAATGAAGACGACAAAAAAAAAACTCTATTTTAACGAAAAACTAAACCTTGAATTATTTAAACAGCCAAAAAATTTTTTTCTTAGTTTCGATTAGAAAAAAACTGGATATCTTTTCGAACGACATCTTTTTGTCTGGAACGGAAAAGACTTTTCTTGTAAGCAACAAATTTCAACAGGAAAGGGTGCAGCCCATAATACTTTACAGGTGTAGTAGATGAGAGTAATCTATCGCGCGAGTTTTGAATAGAATAAGAAATTCCTTTATCTCGTCCCACTCCACAACGCAGAGATATTTCAAGAGATTCCACCATTTGCTGTGAAGCATGGCAGATCGTCGGAATCGAATGGAAAGCGATTTTGATGCAGAAATTATAGTAATAAAACTCAATTTAAAAAACAAACTAAGAAAACAGTTATATTTTTTAATGCTTAGCAAACTATTGACCTCGTAATTTTTAACTATGGTCAAGTAACGAGGAAAACACCTGAGCTCTGGCACTGTCCTCTCCTAACTTCCACACCACATCAACGAGAAGGAGATTGAGTCTTGACAGATTTAATCTTCCTTCCACACGGCAAATCTTCAGCAGCAGTAGGCTCGGATTCATGATCCACCAGCAACGAACCTCTGACCTTGATCACTATGCTGCCATGCCCAAATTTACTTTTTGAATTGCAAGTGTTAAATCATACTGCGGAAAGTAGTCAGTTAAACTACTTTAATAGAACTGACATGCCAAAATAAATCTGTAGAAGGTTTTTACGTTTCTGTATTGTATTCTGTCTTATATAATATTTGGAAACTCTTAAAGGTGCCAGGACATGCCCAAAAGAGTAAAATGCCAAAAATAAGACTTTGTTTATGGGTGAATGAGTGGTCAAGTATCGCGGACGACACCTAAGCTGGCACCCCACCCCTCTCCTAACTACCACACCACACCAACGGGAGGATATTTGAGCTCTTGATAGACTTAACGTGTATCGCTCCCCTACAGGGCGGGTCTTCAGTGGTACTGGGATCGAACTCATGACACGCTAGCCATGATCCGATGCCTAGATCACTTGGCTAACGCGGCTACCTTTGTTTATGGGACAAATATCTTTAAAAATTTCCATTAGAGCTTAGATCTTTTCGTGGTCTTAATAAAGATATTTTCATCATTGTGTAGGAATACAAAAATAACATTTTAGTTAAAAAAAAAATTTTTTTTTGTTTTATTTAAGTTGCACATAACTTTTGAAATCTCATAATACATACTTGTGTTTAGGTACTATTTTTAAAAAAAGTATATCTTAAATATGTAAAACATCTTTTGAACATAGTTAAAACAAAACACAAAATTTTTGAACCTATTTTTTAGTAAAATATTAAGAAAGTTTCTTTAAAAAAATTATAAAACTTTGTAATTTTGAAAACTTTATCCCCCCCCCCTTTTCACACATAAAACTACTTTTTTAAGAAACTGTGTGTACCACTTCGACTAAAAATAAAACAGGTTCACTATATGCACAGGTATCCTGTATAGAAGTATAAAAAATTTGGAACCATATAGTGTAATAGTATTTTTTAAAAGTGTACCTACCTAAAAGCAAAAAATTATGCTGTGGAGAAAAAGTGAAAAAACTAAACATTTGTTTACATTTTTGGCAATTATATATTTCACATTTTAAGATTACTTTATGAGCGAACATATGTTATACATTTTTAGATTCAGAACAATATGCACTGTTTTTTAATACTAAAATTGAAAAATTGATTTCTTGAATGTATATGATGTCCTGGTCCCCTTAAAAGTCTTAGAAAAAACTATTTTTGAAATTACACGAAATACATATCTTTGTTGTTATGCTTATCAAACAAAACAAGGAATTAGATCCAAAAAAATAAAAAGAACATTATTACTATAATTGAGAGAAATTTATTTATTCAAGTAATTTTCCTTAAAAATATTTTATTCCAATATGTAATAAAGTATTAATGTCCAATAAAATATTAATCCATAATAAGTTATAGTGTCATAATATTCCCTGAACAAAATAGATTTATATAAGTCAAAAAATTTTAATTTCCTGCAAAAAAAATCTGATGAGACATACACATACAAGCAGGAAATTTCTAATAAGGAATTTCATACACTAAAAATCTCTTTATTTTGTACTGTATTGGACAAGAATTTTTCTATATATTTTTGATTTCAACTCTTTAAATATTAAAGTATGGCACAGGTCAAATTGTACTTAAGGATTCATGTTACACGTTTTTTCTACATTTTTTTCAAATCTGTTTTATGTAACATATTCGTTTTATAAATGTTCTTTTTAATTTGGGTTTCATTAGTAATAAAAAAGAACAGTCGTTTGAATTTTACAGTATAAAAGTCTTTCCATATTAAGTAGCAAATAGAAATATATTTCTGAATTACAATAAGAATCGAAAATATTTTTGGAAGATCATGCATTCAAAATGAAGGACGTGCATACTTATGCATATTAAGTTATAAAAAATTTTCTAAGAATCCATTGAAATATATTCATACACACACACAGAAAAAACTAAAAGCATTTATTTCATGTTATTCTGAGAGAGAGAGAAATGAAAAATTTATAAAGAAAGAATTCAGTAAACTATATATTATTTTTAAAGCCCTCCATAAGAATAACAATCATAATAGAATGTTGTTTTAGTTTCTTTTAAAGCTATATAAATATTTTAAAGATCTTAAATCTCAAGAAAAAGCAATTCAAAAATAAAAACACAATTACCTTTTGATGCTTTAAGGAAATGAAATGTAAAAAAAGGAATGACCAATGTAAAACTGAAGCAGCCACTCATTTCTTCGAAAAGGTGCAGTTTCCTTCAAGGTCATTTAAACCTTCTAAATACGTAATGTGTTTTTGTCGCTTCAGTAGGGATCTTAAGTGTGTCTCTTTTCCTTTGATGAAGGATTTTTATTTCATGTAAAAAAATAAGTAAATGTTGCTGGAAACCACTTTATGGAATGTCTTATGTCTGTGAATATCTTCCCAGGGCAGCACTTTTAACAAAAAAAAAAAATACTTTTCCTGATTTAGAAATAAGACTAGTATTTTCCCTGATTCTCAGCAAACTCTCTCAATGGAAATAGTTAATGTTGAAGAAACTCTTCAGCCTGTCAAATATTTAAAATATACAAATAGAGGTAATTTTTTATGAATCCATAATAATGAAGGGAAAAAAATGAAAAGATAGCAATTTTTAGTAAACAGAAGTCTGAAGAGTCTGAGATTGTCTATGCAAAGACCTGAAGTCTGCTGACCCCTGGCCTAGGTCTAGACCAGGGGTCAAGACCTAGGAGAAGGGGCCAGACCCAAATGACATTATGGACCGCTTTGGGAAAACAATATAATCCTGTGGGTCGCATGTAAAAATATAAATCCTTATATTATATTTGGATCCTTTACAAACATTTATTGAAGAGAAGATTTAAAATGGAATGGATTATTATTATTATTATTGTTTTCATTATTTTTCAAGTATACAAACATAGATAACTTAATAATAAAAAACAGGGATCAAATATGCCTAGCTGTAACAATAAGCAGTGCAATAAAGTTACAGGAATCAAGCTTGATTCTTCAGGGAGTCATTGCAATGCAATACTACTCCTATGTATAAAAATAAAAACAATTATGGGATATATTTGTTACAAAACATAACACTACAAACAAAAATACTGCAAAAAATAATCATATTTTGTAAAGTTGTAATGAATCTCGCAGACTGCAAAATTATTCAATGTGGGCAGCGGGTTGGCCACCCCCGATCTAGAAAAAAAACATGACAAAAAAATATAGTATTGCTACTGTAGCTTATTATCATATAGTTCAAATTTCCCAGCAGTTTATACAATATGCCTGTGAATAATATTTGACAATTAAAATTATTCTGATCAAGATTTTATCGAGGATAAATCGAGAACGAGATAAGGCCACCCTCGAGCACCATAGGGTGATGCCCTATGGTGAGTTGGGCTATGCCTTAAAATGTCCCTATATAACTCACATTAAATCCAATACAAATGTCCTCCTACAATATTACTTTTGGATTATCATGCTTTCATGAATATAATTCACGATATAAAAAGAATAACATTAATTTTTTATTAGGTTTCACACCAAATTTCACTTGAATTTCAGTTCAGCAGTTTTTGAAAAGTCAATGAAAATGTGTTAGTGCTGCATTTCCCATACCAGTGTAATCTCAGGGTGGCTAGTTTTGGGGACATCAACTGCAATAATATTGTTGTTGTGTCCTTTCCGCAGGGAAGGAATGAAAGTTTCCATTGCCTGTGAGACAGGTTGGACTTCTTAACGATAGATGGCGACACCACCCATCTCCACCTCCACAATTTTGGCATGGAACTGAAGGGGAGGGAAATATTCTCCAGCCCCCTGCACTTGTGGTTTCTGCTGCGACTGCCCACAAGACTTTCGCACCCACTGATTTAACGAGCACATACTCCGTGTATACTAGGTGGTATTTAGTGGCATCGGGCATCGAACCCAGGCCCTCAGGTCTGGAGTTCAATGCTCTAAACACTAGGCTACCAACGGCCCCTGCAATAATATTTTATAAGGTAAGTAATTATATCAGAAAAAAAAACTGCTCTCTACTCTTAATGAAATTGATAATTTTTAGTGTGAATGTTAATTGAAATGAAAAAATACAAAAGGCAATTTATTTGAAATAAAAAAAAATAAAAACATTAATTGTTAGAAATGATGCTTTATCTGTGGTATTCATCAAGATAATTGTGAAAGGAATAAAAAAAAAATATTTGAGAAAATGAATTTTTAATTTCTGCTTCTGATGCACAACAAAACCTCTTTGATTAGAGGGATGAAATAGAAAAGGATGACACTGATTTAAAATAAAAAGTCCTTACAAAACAATGTATAAAATCTGCAATATTCAAGCAAATAAATAAACCAAACAATTTAATAAAATGTTATTCAACTAAAAGGAAGTCTTTTCAGAAAAAAATGCGTTGATGTATGACGGGTGGCAGTTTTACAATATTTTGGAAATGTTGAGGGCATCCTTGAGCATGAAATTACGCAAGGCCCAGAGAGCATTGAGGGCAGATCCATGGTTTTCATGGCTGTTGCCCAGCCAATGAGTGGGCAGTCGCTGGGGGTCAGGCACCACAGTTGTCTCAGGAGTTGCCTTAAGATGGGCATCCCAGTTGCTGATGTATTTGGACTCAGCTTGCAGACCTTCAATGTACCTACAGAATGAGAAAAAAATTTATACCAAAAAGTTTTCTGAGGCAACCAAAGGAAATACATGAATTTTTGGCAAATGATCGATTTTGACTTTTTTATATTTTTGAAAAGATCAAACATTTCTGCTTAAAATGATATATGGAAATACAATAATTAGAAGTATTTTTATTTATTTTTTAAAAGAAAGCCACTTTCTTTGACGCGTGACAGGTGCACCTCAAGGAGCACCTGTCTTTCATCATGCTTAATTTTTCGATAACAGCGCGATTTGTTTTGTCCACAATTAGTGTAACATTTTTTTTTACACATAAATAAAACGATTTTTCTTTGAAGAAAAGAAAAGACAACTCAGCACAGTTTTTTTGTTTTGTTTGGTTTGTTGTAAAATGGGATTATATTTGCTTGAACTTGATAATTGTGAATTCTAATTTAATTATCCAGATTTTTTTCTGTTTAATCCACATTTTACATTAAATTATTTATCAGTATTTTATTAACGACAAAATTATGGGGAAATCTAAAAAAATATTTAAAAAACTCAAAAATGTGGGCGTTTAAAAAATTATTGCTCAAAATGTTTCAGCTATCTTATCAGCACAGAAACTGTTATTCAAAGTGCTTCAACACGAAAACTTATTTCAAACAACAGTTTACATGAAGATATGGAAGGAAGTAATGAAAAAAAGGATTAATAGAATTAAATTTATTGAATAAAGCTTTATTGAACTTTGCTGTTTGTAAAAACTGTGGCCATTCCATCTCATTGGAGGTTTCTAAAAGAGTTGGAATTGTGTATTGTATGGAACTTTGTTGTAGTTTTTGCACAAAAAAACATGGTTTCCATACGTCAACTAAATTGAAAAATAAAAATAAACTTTCCCACTCAAATATCAGATTGGTATTTGCTTTCAGATCTATTGGAAGAGGTCGTTCAACTGCAGAAACATTCTGTGGACTTATGAACTTGCCATCTTCACCTGAAAAATTCCGTACTTATACAGAATTGTTGTTCACTCTTCTAAATTTACCTGTGAAAAATCAATGAGAAATTCTGTTGAGGAGGCAACACGAATAGAAGGTAGACGAGACATTGCTGTTGCCTTAGATGGTTCATGGCAGAAAAGAGGATACCAGTCCCTCAGTGGTATTGTTACCGCTACGAGTGTTGATACTGGAAAAGTTATTGACTTTGAAGTGTTTTCGAAACATTGTCGGTGCAAAACTGCATTTAATTCTGTTCATGAACCATCATGTATTGCCAACTATAGTGGAACAAGTGGAGACATGGAAGTGAAAGGCGTAACGGCGATATTTGAAAGATCTGAAGCTCATTATGGCATTCGTTACACAAAATATATGGGCGATGGAAATTCAAGAGGTTTTTCATCAATACTTGACCTGAATCCTTATGACACTCAAGTGGAAAAATTAGAGTGCATTGGACATATTCAAAAGCGTATGGGTACCCCGTCTTTTGAATCACAAAAGAAAAAACAGAGGGAAAAAATTAAGTGATGGAAGAAGCCTAAGTGGACGACATTTAATTTCCAAAATTCAGAGGTATTATGGTATGACCATTAGAAACAATATCAATGATTTACACAACATGAAAACTGCTGTTTGGGCTGTTTATTTCCATCTTTTGTCTACAAATGAGAGCCCTCAACATGGATTGTGTCCCTCAGGTACAAATTCATGGTGCAAGTTTCAGAAAGAAAAAGCTGAATTTAACGAAAAGCATTATGACCATAAAAAACATACCCATGTGCCATCTTCCCTCATGAATGAAATTAAGCCAATTTTTAGAGATTTAGCTGACCCTAGGTTATTAAAAGAAATGTCTACATGGAAAGAATCAAAACCCCAATGAGTCAGTTCATAATACCATATGGTCAGTCATTCCAAAATCTACGTTTGTGGAGTTAAAAACTCTAAAATTAGGGGTAAAAATTGGAATTGCACAATTCAATATGGGCCATGTAGCCAAATTAATCATTTTAAACATTGTGGTACTGAAAAAGGTTTTAATTGTGTGTCATGCTTTAAAAAATTAGATGCACGTAGGATTCGTGTAGCCCAACGAAAGCATCTTGAGATACAAAAAAAAGGCTAGATTGCTAAAAATAATGAAAAAAAGAAAATTAGAAGAGTCTTTTGTAGAAGCAGAGGGCAAAGAAAATGTTTCATATTTTTCTGGAAAGTATTAAAAAAGGTAAATCGTCAAAACTTACAAATTTTTACTTTAAAGCTCGTTTTCTCAAAATGCAATATTTTTCCTTTTTTGTACCTTTTTCTCAGAAACTAATTAATGTAGGGTCCTCAAATTTTCAGTAAGTATATTTTCAACATGTTTACACATTTACATGGAGGGGATAAGAAATACCTAGCAAACTTTTTTAGATAACGCCTTTTTAAACTAAATTTTAGGGGGGGGGGAAATTGGACATTTTTTAAAAAATTCATGATTATTTAAATTTTCAGTAAAAAGACAAAACCCTCCACTAAAGTTTTGTTGATAGTACATATAACTTACTGTAAAAATTTCATCTATGAGGAGCAAGTAGTTTCTGAGAAAAAGGTACATAAACTTACACAATTTTAACATAGGATCCTATAGAAAGTGCCGGCCCCCCTTAACCCCTTAATACATAACATAAGGAAATAATATAATGAAATACATAACCTCTTAATGTATACGTGTCCTGCTGAGCTGATGCCTTTAGTGCCCTGGACGTGTACACTTTTGTCCTGCCAAAGGAGGATTTTTTGTATTGTGCTGCTCTGTTTAAAACTAGCCCCATGGCTTTGGAATACAATAACATGACATTGACAGTATTTATTTGGGAGAAGTGGGGAAAGCATTTTAAAGGATTATATTCCAGGAATGATGGAATTCACAGCTAGCAGTTTTTCTTGTTTTTTTCCTTTGAGTGTGTGCTCTTTTCTTTCATTTGCTGTCATTTTCGCTTATTGTGTGTAATAGAAGCTTTTAATTTTTTGTACGAATGCACTGGATGTGATACTGGTTTATTTGTTTAACAATGTTTTAGGATATATCACAGAGCGGATAAAAAAAGTTAAGTTTATTTTTTATTATATTCTAAATCTAGAAATTAAGTTTTTCATTTTCTTTTTAATATTTTATCCTTTTCTTTTTTTTTTTAATGTGAAAGTAAACAATTTTTAAGTGAAAAAACACATCTTTTCTTTCTTTCCAATAAATTGCATAACAAGGCTCACCTGTGGGAAAAATGATGGCACTGGGGTGGGGGTGAATTTTGTAACATTTCCTCAGCAGTTAAGGGGTTAAGACACAGAATGAGATATTTTCAGAAATCATCAAGAAAGCAACTAAATATTTGTCACATCCAAAGGCAAAATACAAATCTTAAATAACTAGACCATTATGAAAATTATTTGGTTTTTCATGTCACGTTCCCTGAAAATCCTCTTACAGCGGTTTTAAATACAACCATTCATGGTGAGAAATGGTTTTTTAAAAAGTAGCATTCAATAACGATTTTTGTTTAGCTTAATATTAATAAAATATTTATTAATTTTTGAAAATCCATAGGGCATGAGATGGAATTGATTCTAATTAGTTTCTGAAAGTAAATCTCCAAAAACCATTAATGAACTGCAACTTTATCAACAATGAAAGTAAGATTGATCAGAGATTATAAAGATGAAATTATAACCTTAACATAAAACTATAAATATGGACTTTTTACTTTGTAAGGCATACATACTTAATGTATACATTGGAATGCAGCAAACGTTGTGTCCGAGGCGGTGTTGAGACAAACATTGGTTCCAAGGCTTTCGTTGGATGTGGCATGGAACTTTGACCTAGAGAATACCATCATATTCATTTAAAACTGTATAATTGTACAAAAAAAAATTTTTTTCACTGATAATAAAACACAAATGAAGTAATTTTCAAATCTGTTTTTTTTACATTTGTAGAAAAATTATTTATCATTTGGTGCAGCAAAAGGTATAGAAAAGTATTTAGTATTATGGATATATATTCATTCTAAAGAAAAAGTGCTTCTAATGAATATATAAGCTGAAATATTAATGAACAATACAATCTTTTCAGTTATTTAATGAATTTAAAAGTTTTTGGAACAGAAGCACAAATTATTTGAATATATTAATCCATATTACAAATAAACAACCCCTATTCCCACATTCAGAAAAGCAAAAATAGATGTACATTTGAGAAAGGGGCACAAGTATTATTATCAAAAGAACAATTTGTCATGACAGTCACATCAAGTTGCATTTATATCCAAATATTACAAAAGGCATTCAAAGTGAGGATCATCAAACAAACTATTTTGCACATGAAACTTAAAATTCTTCACGAATATACCAACTGGTTCACTTGCATATCCATGCTGCCATATAACAGGGTACAATTCTCAAGACTTATTTAGAATTTTTTTATATCTATTTTATTTTTTACAATGATCAGCAGGTATTTTATATTAGTGCCATCTATTTGACAACAATGCTTTTAGCTAATTTATGTAATTCAAATAGCGATTTGCCCTGGTTTGGCTGGCCTGAGAAAGTTGACAAAAGCTAAATATGAGCCTAGGTAATAAGAGGTTATTTATTAATTCTCATTTTAATATTATTATTTTAACAAAAACTGAACTATAATAGTAATAAGCATTAAAATTTCCACATAAAAAAAACTTTACATTTGAGAAGCATTGGTATAAACTAAGTTGTTGTATTAAAATCATATTTGAATTTTTTTTTAACATTCTTGTCAATTTTTCCAATTGAATTTAAAAGGGAACGAGAAATGATAATGAATAATTATTAAAATTAAATAAACTGCACTCTCACAAAATTATTTGTATTAGAATGTTATAGGTTTTGATGTTGTATTAAAATCATATTTGAATTTTTTTAACATTCTCGTCAGTTTTTCCAATTGAATTTAAAAGGGAATGAGAAATGATAATGAATAATTGTTAAAATTAAATAAACTGAACTCTTACAAAATTATTTGGATTAGAATGTGCTATAGGTTTTGAATGCATATGCACCAAAAATGGTCTTTTAGATACATGCCAGGCTAAATAACATTCTCATTTCGGATTAAATGAAATAGGCAACAAACTTTTAAATTTCCTCCTCTCTCACCAACAAATAATAAATATGATCTTCCATGAAAAAATACCCATTCATTTAACAATGATACAAAATTTATGTTAAGCCTACATTTAATAAATAATGAAATCATATCAACATTCAGGAGATCTTACCTGGTCTAGGAGTGGCAACTCCACTGAAAGGATATGAAATCCCAGGGAGAAATGGGGAAGATGGAGGTCCCCCATTAAAGGGTGCATTTTTAAAAGTGGTGGGGAAGTCTGCAAATGCATGCAAATAAAAAAACAACTAAAAATACATGCAGCAACAAAAAAAAAATAATCAAACATGCTTTAGCAATTAAAGCACACAAAAATACAAGATTTAATAAATGCAAAATCATCCCCTCCCTCCTTATGCAGAAATGCGTTTAAAAAAAAACTTAGCTTAAACTCTCTTTAAAAAAAAGCAGAGAAAAAGTTTAATTTGTTAACATCTAAATATATCCAAAATTGATTATTTCTACAAAAGTTCTTTTATCAGAAATTTTATTTCAAAAACTATCTAATAGAAACAATTTGGATTTATTTAGAATTATTATATATATATTTTTTTATAATTTAACTAATTCTCTCAATTAAAAATTTTTTTAATCTGTTGTTGTTTATCTTCAAATTCTTAGCCTTGTTTTAAGTTGATAAGTTTTAAACAATTTCTTTAACTATGAGATAGAGCTTGGATTACATTTCTAAACAGGCAGACATGTAAAAAAAAATGTCATCACTATTTCAAATTAATCCAAACATATCTAGAGTTTTCTTACATTATAATTTTTTATAAATGATGTGAATAATTTATGTATCTTTATTTGACATAGTAATCACTGCTGTTTGTAATAGAACATCAAGCTAAATAGCGAGGGTAGTGATGTTTCCTTAAAAAAAAAAAAAATCATAGTATTAACATTATGAAGTGATTTTTACATTCACTGATTAGAAGCTGCAAATATCCATATAGCTTCCCCTCTATGTTTCCTGAAACACTATTCAGAGGCCACTTGAAACAAATTTATATTTCATTTACTAAATTCATAATTAGCACTTACAGTATATTCATGATTAGCACTTACTCTATATTTAATTTTCAATTTTGAAAATAAAAATTAGCCCAAATAAAAAAAATTAAGTATTTGCTTTCACAGCTAAGATAAAAATAAACTTAAGCATGCATCAAAAGACTCCAATAACTTTGTAACATATCAATGAAATTAAAATCAGCAAAACACAAAACAGCACTTTGAAAAAGCTCATATTAAATTTTTTTTAAAAATTCATATGAATTTACAAAATGTTAACACAGGATTAAAGAGATTTAATTAAATAATATCAGCCATAGCAAATTAGTATATATCCACAGTGTTAAGATTTACAATTATTCAAGCATGTTATATAAACATAAAACTGTTAGCAAATAAGTTGTAAAAAAATACAAGAATATAATATGGAATACAAACCAGTAATCATAAAGAATTTTTAGATAATAATAAATTAAACAATTTATGAATATTTGAAAACAAACATTCTTTTAACAAGCAAACTGTTTTTAAGTTTTATAAGAAAAGAACAGGAAAGGCAATTTCTAGAAATTTTTGAAATTCTGAAGGTGATATAAGAAAAAAGCTTACTGGAATTGCTAGTTGCAGCCAACATATTGGTAGCTGCATTTCTCTTAGATGGAGTAAAATTTCTGAAATTAAAAACAACAAAATGAAATTTCTGTACATAAATAAGAAGTCATGAAGAAAAAAATATTTTTAACAATAAATGGAATATTTCAGATTAAATGCCTAGTCTTTTAAATTCATCTTCAGAACTATATTACTCACCTGATAAGATTAATTCATTTATAAAATACAATTTATCCCAAAATTTTACTAAAAACTTTTTTTTTAAAAAAAAGCAAACAATCATTGTTTGTCATAAACATTAATATAAAGCTCCATTACTCAAAATTTAAAAACACCATTCACAAAGTTAATAACCTTAATGAAATAGAGATAAAATAGTAAAAAATTCAAAATGAGAAAAGTTTCTGCAAATCTTCTAGAAAAATACTGCAAAATCCAGTGTATAACAATTTTCTTACGAAGAAATCTGAAATATACACGTGCAACGCTCTTTATTTTTTGAAGTCTAGGAATAGTGAGTGGATAATAAAAGTATTATAGTAATAAAATTTACTTTTATAATAATAAAAACATTAAAAAATAATAAAATGAAATGGAAGATGATTGAAAGGAAGATATGGATCAGAATAAAAATGATGAAAAAATGAAATAGAATTTGATGATGTGTAGGAAGAAGAATATACCTTTTCCATGTAATCCAATAATAAAAGTTCATAAGGTGTATAATTTTTTAAATAAACAGTATTTAGATACATGTACAAGTCTAATTTTTTCTATGCTCATCTTTTTTTTAAAAAAAGCTATCAATTGAATAATTGGTGTAAAACGTGCACCTGTGAATTTTGATCTTACTTTATTGTTTTCTTATATGCCAGATTATACAGTAATCATTATATTTGTGTATTGGGATTATAATTTGAAAAATACAGCTGTATAATTGGTGTATAACATGCACTTGTGAATTTTGATCTTACTTTTTTTGTTTTCTTATATACTGGATTATATGGTAATCATTATATTTGGGTATTGGGAATTATAATTTGAAAAAACAGCAAAGTATGTGTTTCAGTAATTATACAAAAAAAAAAAAAAATTCTAATTATATAAAATTAATTTTCATTTAAAAATAACTTTTTCAATAAAAAAATAAATGGGGGAAATATACATAACTTTCTTTAAAAGAAAATTTGCAGTATAAATACCTGTTTCTATTTTCAGGAAGGACATTTTTGGCAGATGTTTTTAAATGCACTTCCTTCACGTGTCGAATGAGACGTGCCACATTAGGAAAAGGCCTTCAAAAGAAAAGAATAAGTTTTATAAAATAGGATTATAATACACCTCTATTTCAAACATTCAGTTAAAAAAATACTTACGGAATATTTTTCTTTATTCTTTGGCAATTATACCACAAGCACTGTATCTCACTCTCTAAAAAGAAATGCAGAAAAAAAATAATAAAAATTTTACACAAACTGGTGATATTATTTCAGAAATGGTTATTTACAATTATATTTTTTTGTTGCCAAATACTTTAATATGCAACATAATTATTTTAAAAGATACTATGTAAAAATGAACTTGAATACATGCAGATAAATTGATATTCAAATAAAAATTAAATGTACTTTTTGCTGATATATTAATTTAAACATATAATAAAGTATTTTTTTAAAAATCTGTCCATATAAATTATATTTCCAATACAACTTATTTCATTTCATTATTTCACCTTTTCCTCTGCAATTCTTTTGCCTAATAATGTGAAACAATGCTTATTCCTTTTAAAATAGTTTGCCTCATAACAGGATTAACTTATCCTCACATGGGACTTATATCATTACATACATAATAATTAAAATAACAGCAGAAATATTTAAAATAAAATGAAAAGCTCTAAAATTATTTATGACTGCAGGTAGACTCCCCCCCCCCCCAGCTGTCATAAAACTGTAATGTTTTAGGGAACAGAAAAATGTCTCTATAAATCAATCTTTCACAATAAAAGGAAAATACCCATTATTTAGGGTTTTCTTTAACAAGCCAATTACAGCAGTTGAAAGGATACAGAAGAAATAATTCAATTATTATATTCATTCCTGTTCCAGACACCTTGTAAGCATGACGTCTACAGAGCCAGGAAGCCAGGTCGATGACCAAAATGTTATTCTAAGACAAATCTGTGATGCACGCTGGTATATGAGAAACACAGAACAGTGTGTAAAATTCCCACTATCAGGCAAACTATTCGTAAGCTAGCTATAAAATTTCAAAAATATAGATGAACATGAAATTCATCTATAAATGAAATCTCCCCCTATTTATCACATTTTTCTGTAAAACACTAAGAGACATTTTGGTCAATCCTGATTTCAATTAATTTCGAATTTTAATTCTCTTTACCTTAATTTTTTCCAAATTTTAAATACTTCCATCTCAAGCCCTGCTGCTCTACTATATTAAAATGCAGGCTTACTCTGATTGGCTACTCAATATTAAGAACTACTTATACCCCATTAGCCAAACTTTTGTCTTGGCCCATCAGAATGCTACTTCTCACTTTCTGATCTTTGATACCTATTTTATGTTAATTTTTCTCACTCTCTGAACTTCAGTTTTTGCTGCACTTGAATTGGCTAGGCTAGCTACACCCACTTTTAGATTTTTGGATTTCAATGCATTTTTGAGCTTTTAAAAAAGCTATTTTCTATTATTTTTAATTCTTTTTATTGCAATTAAACTAATTTTTCATAATTTATCAAAGTAATATTTTTTATTTTCTAATATTTTAATTACACTGGGCAAATAGTAAAACTCATTACAGGCATCTTAATTTACCTGATTGGAGATTAGAGCCTTACAGGGCTATGTGCTCTGTACAGCTTTTCAACAATAATTATTATATTCTCCTTTGAGAAACCTAGTGGCAGAGTGGTAGCATATCACGCTTCCATGTCACAGGTCTGGGGTTTAAATCCCGGGCTGGAAAGGGTCGACTCCCTTCAGTGGGTCAATAAATGAGTACCAGGCTTGCTTGGGAACTAAAACACTGGAGGTTTTGTGTCAGACAGACCACCTGACCAAAACATCAGCTCATGCACCTCATCACCCAATACTGAGATGGGCACAGTTGGCCTTGGCCCTCATGGGCTGTTGAGTCGTTGAGTTTAGTTTAATTCCTTCAAAAATGTACACATGCATGTTGAAATCATACCCCAAGAATAGCCTCTTAAGTTTTTTGTTCATCAACAATATTATGTACTTTTCCATGGAGAAATGGAGGGAGGGGGTAACCAAAATACATACCAAATAACACTCAGTGTGTTTTGTTTGATTTTGGAAGAGTGATAGCTTATATATATATATATATAAATTTGATTTTAAAATCTTTTCAATACTAAACTTTCTGAAGCCCATTTTTCTTTTCAAATAAAATCTTAGCAACAAAGGTTTGAAAATTACATGGTAGTAATTGGAATAAAAATTTTTACAAAGGAAAACAAGTGCAGTAAAAAATATACACTCACTTTCCACTCCCTTAGTCTTGTAGGTCTGTTGGATATGACCAGAGGGTTCTGCAGCCAAATGATCAATGAGATCAGTTTGGTCCTCAAACTGATGATCACATCCATCCCACATGCACTCATAAATGACATGCTCAGTCCTTTCAGAGCCCTGGGTGGAGGCCGGGGAGTGGGGAAGACTGCTCTCATTCAATAATTGAGCTTGAGTCTCTTCATTTTGTTTCTGAGCACGCTCCTCGTAGTCCGCCTTCTTCGACACTGGGAGGTTGCGCCACTGCAGCATAAGAAAAATAAACTCATTGTTAAAAAATACTTCATGTCACAAAAGTTGATAATATTTTCCTTTGCAATAATATTAACAATATGTTGATTTCATATAAACTTTTACAGTACATTGTTCTACAACTTTACTAAAATGGGCCGAATTCCTCAACATTCTCAAAAAATTTATAAATAATAATTTGATATGTACCATCCTATATTAGTGACTAGAGCATTCCTCTTATAGATGAATTATTCACAATTTCAGACCAGCAAAAAGCAATGTTTACCCTTAGAATCCTCAACAGTTGACTGCTACAACTTTTTTTTTCTTTTTTTTCAACTAGGAAATTTGAAAATTTACCTTAGTTTAATGCATGCCCAGTTATAATCTGAAATGACTAACAAATTTCCAAATGAAGTTAAAGAAAATATTTTCTTCTGCAAATAGAATTAAGATGAAAAAACTGTATGAAATAAGAATAAATGATTATAAAGATCTTAATCGATTAATTTCTTAACTTAAACTTCAGAATTAATAAAATTAATTATACACTTACAAATGTTGACTGAATAACTGAGACTATTATTCTTTCTATTGACAGAGAAATATTGCTCTAGATAACATAAAATCAGAAAGTATACTGATTTTACACAGCATTTTATTTCAAACACTTTTTTCAAATTATTAGCAGTTACAATTGATAAAAGCATAGAATGGCAGCAAAATTTTCAGAATTTTTTTCTCCAAATCATCAAATAGTTCTGGATTTTTTGAATTGGAAAAATGAGATAAGAAAAGACCTGGCATGTATATGCTACAAAATAAAAAGCTAACAATGAAAACTATTAAAAAAAGAAGCCGTCAATTAAATTTCCATATTCATAGCAATAAAAGTTCTTTTAAAAATTATGAATAGTAAATTGTGAATATGGCTATTAAATGTGCAGAATATGTTCTTTAGAGAAATAAATGTTATGATAAAGAAAATAAAATGTTACATACAGAGAAATTATAAATATGTAGATATAAAATCTCCATAAATTACAATAATTTAAACCGGCCATTAAAGAAAAAAGACTTACCTCTGTACCAATAAGACGACTTATGTCACCAAAAGATCGGTCAGGATTAGCAGCAATCACCGATCTCCTGACTTCACTCGCAAAGAGAATATAGCCAGTGACGATTCGCTTAGAGTTCTTCTGAGAACAAGGAAAATTCATAAAATATACAACTATAACACATTTATATCCAAATTATTAAAAATAAATATGGTCATATTTAAAGCAATGCATTTGTTTTGAAGAAAACATTCATTTTAAAATTAAATGTTAAAAGATGCAATTTTTAAAAATTGTATATTATACGTAACCAAATTTTTTTCAATTAAATATTTAAAATCAATCTAAAATTATTTCTTATATACAGGTAGGGTGAAATTTAATGAACACTTTTAACTGAGATAACTTCTTAAGACTAACTGGATGGTGTTAGAAGACGGGACATAAAAAGAATTTGACTAGTCAATTCAATGTAACTTTGAAAATGTCTCTCAAAACATTATATATTCAGCAGAAAATAATCTTTTTATTGTCAAAGTTTGATAGTTATATGCTGAAAACAACACTTTTTATAAAAGTGGTCTTCACCATTTAGAAACTAGCTTAAGTCTTCTAGAGCAATGGTAAGACAATTTAAACATAAAATTTGAAAGTTTTGGTTATGAAAAAGTTGGAGTAAAGGTAACTGTAAAAATAGAAAAAAAGAGATTGATTCAGCAAGAGCAATCATAGCCCAAAAAACAGACATTTCCACTTGTAAACTAGCAACTCAATTAAATATCTGTTAAAGCCCTTCAGCTAAGACAACAAGTAAAGACATCAGACTTTTTCATTACAAAATTCAAACTTTACAATTCCTTCCAGATACTGCTATCCTTCAGCGATGGGACTTTGTCAATGAGATATTGAACCTCATCAATGTCAGGGAATTGCAACACAAAATGATACGACTCTCTAATGAAGACCATTTCTGCTTGTGTGGTCAGAGGACTGTCCAATCTTGAATTTTTAAAAAGAAGACCATTGTATTTTAAAAAAGGCAATAGTCTTTTTTGTGGATCAGGAATTATTGGATTAATTTTCTTTGAGTCAACAGTTTGAGGATGACACCTATGAGGTAATTCTAAAACAGTTATCCCATCCCATTTTGAAACTAAGATATGAATATCAATGAATAGTGGTTCATGCAGGATAGCTCCTCTCAGAATATAACAGGAAGTACTTTTGGTACCCTCAACAGTGAGTTTGAAACCAAATTTTATGCCTATCAATACTCGCATTGCTAATCTTGTGCACTGCATTAGTCACCTTACTCATCAGATATAAATCCGTGCAATTTCTATCACAGGATCCGATAAAAGATTTGGTTCACAAGAAACCGATGGATCTTATTCAACTCAGAAGTTCCATAGCCGACTCATTTTCAAGCATCAAAAAAGAAACACTTGAATTTGTAACTGACAATTTTGTGCTATTATATCACCCCTAAGGTTTTCATTCTGAAAACTCCTATCTGTTAAATTCCTTTTCAACATCTTTTTCAATTAAAAAAAAATGCTTGTAGTAAAACTATCATAATGACTTAAAAGTTATTTCAATTAAACACTACAAGTTATTTAGTCATCATACATATATATACACACAAAAAGAAAAAAAAATGTTTTTAAGTTTTAAACAAAAATAAAAAAGCTAAAAAAAATACCTTTTTAACCGAAGACAAAATAGGAGTGGCTACATCTTGCTCTGAAACAGTCATAGGTGTGGATACATCATTTGATTCTTCATTGTCAGTCTCCATGGTGGGTCGAGTCATCAAGGGAGACAATTCCTGCTAACAGATATATTTAATAAAAATCTTACAGTTTCTCAATGAATACACATTGCATTGAATTTGTTTTTATAGTTATAGATAAAATAAATATTATAAACTATGAAAAATGAGTTTTAAAAAAATTTCTAATACTTTCTTTAGAACTTACTTAAGATTGATTTGGTTAAATTTTAAACAAGTGCCAGATTTTGAAGACTTTTTTAAGAAAAGAAATATTTTAACATTAATATAAGCTGTTGTGATAAGAAGATATTACTTTATATTGTTAAATTGATGCTCAGTATACAAATATGCATTTTTAAAATACTTTTAACACATAAAGATATTTTCTTCTGTTTTAATAAACAGGAGAAGGCACTTAGTAGAATATTTCATTTCAGAAAAAATAGACAGTATTCATGAGCATTAGACAAAGCAAACTTAAACGAATAACAGTTTTAATTAACAATAGTATTATACAGCATTACTCAAAAAATTTTTTTTAAATAAATCAATAAATCAGCAAATTGTGTATATGTAACTGAACTTTCATATTAGCTAATTTCTGAATTTATAAAAAAATTGAAATGTGCACAATTAGAAAGATGTAAAAAATAAAATACTGTACTGATTAGTATTTTGCATTTCTTTTACAAATTTAAATATATTTGAATTAAATGCTTCTTTTTCTTTTGATTAAAGGATAGTACAAAATATCTATTCTTGTTGTTAATTTACGTACGAGATATATGTTTCCCGTCACAATCACATTTACCTGTGTACATAAAATTTTTTTCAAAATGTTTGATGACTTTATTTGTAATTTTTATTGTTAATCTCTAAGACAATATAATAATCAAATGCATACATATTGAAAAATCTATCTTAAAAACAAAAGGCAAAATATTCATAAGAATATAACATATAAAAATCAATGACTATGCATGTGTTTTCAAACAAAACTAAATCTAATATAACCTTCAAGAAAAATGAATAAAGGAAAAAATTAATACAAAGGGTAAAAAAATTCAAAGGAATATGTCCATGATTTGAAAGTAAGACATTAAATAAAGTACTTCAGTTAAATAAAATTACATCAAAAAGTTATTTAATAGATCCAAAGAAAGTTTCAAAAGTATTGACTAGAAAATCATATTCTGCATAATAAATATGCTATATTATAGCTCTCAAAGCCAGCAGCCGAGAGGTAGCACATTGCGCTTCCCTGCCATAGGTCCGAGGTTCTAATCCCAGGCTGGGCAAAGTTGACTCAGCTTTTCATCCCTGCAGTGGGTCAATAAATGAGAAACAAGCTTTTGATTGGGAGCTAAACACTGGGGGTTTTACGTCACGATGACCACTTGACCAGAACATCTACTCATTCGCCCAAGTCAATTAAGATGAGGGACAGGAGGCCTTGTCCCTCATTGGGTTGTTGCGTACGCCACTGAGTTTAGTTTAATTTACAGCTCTCACATGAAAATAATCGGTATTAAAAATCATCATTTTTAATACAGATTTTTGTTGTCAAACGAATGTCAGCTACATATACTTTTTGAAGATTTAGATATTTGGAATATTATAACTAGTTTGCTAACTAAATTTTCATATAAAAAAGACTGCTGTGTGACTCTAAGCATGATACGGTGAGCTGTGGTCACAAAAAAATATACCAAGTGCATCAACCAGAATATTATCTAATACAAATATCTCAAAGTCTCCAATATCTACTACATACAGAATTATACTCCTTGTACATAGCAGATAATAGTTTGACAAAGACAATATAACACAAACAGTGTATCTTACTAAATTTTACTTTATTACATAATGATGAAGGGTTGTTGAGAAAATAGAAATTCATTAACAATTAAATAAAGGTTCAAAAGTAATATTTTGTTTATACAAACAGATACAACACATATCATTTTAATAAGCAAATTTCATTCCTTTAAGCGAAAAGGCAGGGACATGCAAATTGTACTAATCTCTATATTAAAATTAAAAAATATTTTTTAAAGCATCAGAACACCAATGAAGAATATATTTACTTAAACCAGGAAAAAATAACTATCACATGCATGTGGAATACTCACAGAAGGACTGGGTCCCATTATCTTCTTAGGGATTGCAGGTAAAACAATAACTTCAGTCTGAAATAAAAAGCATGCACAGCCCATGCACAAAAGAGCTGTTATTCCTATACACATGCACAATATTCAAAAGGGAAGGAAAAGAACATGCAAAGATAACATAAGAGTAGGCATTAAGTTCATACTTGTCATATATAGATTAATTTAAAGAATTTTTAAATCATAACAATAAGGTTTTCCTTAAACTTTTAGAGTGCCTCCTCTCTCTACAGTACAATTTAAAAGTAATACAAAATCTTTTTTCATAGAGAGGAAAACAATATTCACAAATATTTGGTTAATTTTTGTGATCATTACTTTATAACTATTTAAGTGTTTGGTTGTCTCATTATTTAGTTAAAAGAGATAAGTGCACTAATTTATTCAAATCTAAGCTAAACCCCAAATTCTTAAAAAAAAATTTGAAAAAATAGAGTAAAATTGATTATTAATCAGATGTTTAAAAAATTTAAAATGAGAACAAATGAAAAGTTAATTTTTAATTTAGTCTGCCAGTATTAAAAACTTTTTAATGCATACATGAACCTGTAACTGCTCTAACCCCGTTAGAGTATTGTGTTCAATTTCTCCCAACCAATGAATTTTTCCACCTTTGATTCCAAGCTAAGCACCCAATATTCAATAGCATTGACATAGGTAAAAAAAGTGCACCTTAGACTCAAATAAATACAGTAGATATTAACAGTTAAATAAAAATTCATTTTAGAGTAGGGTTTGCAGCCCTGGGATCCCGGTGGTTTTTCAGAACCCGGGATTAAAACAATTAATCCCCGTATTTAATTTTTATCTGAATTATATTTTGAATTTTTTTCAAAATATTGGGAATCTGGTATTAGATTTAATGTATCTTATTTACTTTTTTTTGTACTGTATATGTTTAATGCAGTTTTCTTATGTGTTGAACTTGAAGGGTTCGAGGAGGGTGTGTATGTTTAACCGTGAAATTTGATATGTTTTCTCGTATTTTCTTCTGTAACTTTCTCCCCATCGCAAGTGGGGTCAGAAAATGGACATTTCTCCCACCCTCAGGATGTCCGGTGTCAGCTAATTTGGACAGAGGCAATTAGAATTTTTGGAAGATATCTAGAAGGGTTTTCAGCCCCGGGAACCCGGAATTCCGAAACCCTAGGGTTTTTTCCAATCCTGGAATTAAAATAACTAATTCCAGGACTTAGTTTTTGTCTAAATTATGTTTAAAAAAAATTTTATAAAAATTTTCTAAGGATTTAATTTTTAAAAAATTTATATTTTCTTTATGAAATATTATGTAGAATTTTTTTGTGTGCAATTATAAGTGCTTTAGGTAAAAAAAATATATGCACAGCTATCATTTCTCATATGGGTGAACGTCGTGCAGATCTAAGTGGCTCATTGTAATGCTCACACAATAATATAAGCAACATCTCAAGAATAGATTTTATCACATTTCCTTCTTCAATTAAATTCCTTTAATTAATAGCAGACCTGCTTGGAAGACCCGAGATACTTGAGATCCCATTGCATTACTAACAGCTCCTGCAACTGGATCTTCAATTTTAAATGAGGTAACACTTGAAATTGATTCACATTCTGATTAAATAACTGAATCAATTTATATACAAAAACCATTAAGTGTAGCAGAAGAAATAAATAAAGTTATCAAAGAGGTATATGCACCAATACAGTCTATTAGATTTAAGACACTGTCATCAAAAACTCAAAAAGAAATGTCTCTTTTTTGAAGATGGAGGGAGACATGGTGACTACCTTAAAAGAATATACTCCTATTTAATGAAGATAATACCTACAGGTAAAGGATCCAAACGTGCATTTTCTTTGGCAGGACAATGTTTAACAAAAATAAGAAACCGTTTCACCGATGAAACGCTGGAGGAGCTGTGTTTTTATAAGCTTATTTACAGAAACACAAGAAATGAAGAAATGCTTTTCCTTAAAATTTCATTATGTACTATTTTTTTTGTTTTTATTAATTTATTTGTTTTATTAAAATAATATTAAATCAATTTTTAATTATTTAAACCCTATTTTAGAGAGATGAGTAACTCAACATTTCGATGAGAAAAAAATTATTTATGACAGGGGTGCCCAGACACTGCTCATGACTCCTTTTCCGCATCCTCATTTCCCGGTGATACTGAGGGCAACATTTTCCAACATAAGTTAATTTTAAAATAAACTCATTTTACGTCAAGAAATTACAGTTATTTTCTGTAAAGAGAGTTTTATATCATCGAATATATGCTTTGAAATTGTATATATTGAAAAGAATCATGATTTAAGAAATAATCCTTTGATGATGACATGTATGATTTAAAAATAATTATATATATAAATCATTAAAAATTTTTTTTAGTAATCAATTTTAGCCACCCTGCAAAAGTGCACTTGAAATTGCCTGAATCGAACCTTCCAATAAATTAAAAGAAATTTTACATGACCCTTCACTGTAACAAGTTAGTATATTGCTCTGCCTTAAAATAACCATAAGGATTTCCAAATCCTGCGAAAAAACTAGTAGTGACCTGAGCTGTTTGATATTAAAAAAGATAGATCCTGGATTATTATGGTTTTGTTTGACTGTATGAACTTAATGCACTGAATTTAACAAATTTTATTTATAATTTCAACACAGTGTATCATGCATCATGCAATAAAAATTAAATTCATGCACCAATTACAAACATAATGATTTTATTGAATTATAATGAGTTTAGTTTCATTTACACTATAAAATAAGACAAAAAAAAGTTTGCAAAAAATATACAATGTGCATATAATTTTCAAGATTTTAACAAAATTTAAAACATTTCAGTTGCACTTAAGGAATGAAAGCATCATGTATAAAAAATGAGTGATAGTTTATAATCAAATCCTTATTATAATTACTTAAAGAATGTATATTTATCAACAAGTCATAATCAAAAATAGCTTCACACTCTATTTCAGATATACTCTTATATTAAAACATCATAGCAATTAGAAATAAAAACAAAACCCATCCCAAGTATTATGATTTCCATCTGAAATTATATGTGTTTCTAAGAGTAAGAGTTGTGTATTTAGTTTAATAAATTAATATATTAATTGTAACATTATATGTGTGTATTAAAAATTCTACACAAAAACTGTTAATAAAAGTAGAAAATACTTCAGTTTTAGTCCATTAAAGAATATCTTGCATCACCTAATGCTTATGACTTTCCACAGGAAACACATGAGAATATGGAACATCATGCAGCAGCTGGCATGATACAGAACAACTACAACCAGTAAGTGCATCTATGAAGAGGAGTCACTGAGCTGAATGAACAAACTTTCTGCATACATATACAAACCCCTGTGTGTTGGGCATTACACAGCAATAAAGATAGCTATCTATAATTAGTCCAGTTGTTTCAGCTTACCGAATATCTTTGACAACAGGAATTAGCACAAATATGATGAAAATTCAGCTTTTTCACAGAGAAAGCTTTTTTTTTGTTTGCAAAGTGACTTTTAATCAAATAAATGAGTAAAATGCTGGATATTTTTTAGAGTTTTCTGATCAATATGCTACTGCTTTGAAACATGCATGACTATACCAGTTCATACATTTTCTGGTTTGTTGGCTGGGTGGCATAATTGGTTTGGCACTGGTCTTGTATGTCCATGTTTGCAGGTTCAGGCCCAAGTCAGTGAATTTTCATGATGCAGAAAATTGACAGCTTCCATGTTATATGATTATACAGCATACTAAAAATCCCCAGAGTGCCTGTTTGACTAGGGTGCTCTCGGAAAAATTAAATTCCTAGCATGATTTTGCATCGGTAGAGCTCAGGTGCCTCCCTCTAGGGCAGAAACTGGGCATCAAAATGTATTGCAGCGATTAGTATTTGCCTATATGGTGCCACACAAAAAAGTGATACCAGCTCCCAGATAATGTACTAGGTCCACAATAATAAAATACTAATCCACAGCCCAATTTGACTAGTTCCAATTTTGTAGTTTGTCAGACACTCATGACCCACAACAAATATTTATGCATGCTATTCAACATAACACCCTATAACAAAAATTTTACTAAATGCAATATAGCTTAATATTTAAAACTTTTAATAATGCATAAGCATAGGTAAAGAATCAAATTGAACTGAAATACCATTTCTCTGACAGACAGTGTATATTTAGCAGTTGATAATAAAATATTTACTGTGCCATTAATCTTAAACAGCCTCACTAGCTGTTTTTAATATTCAATATTTAACATCCTGAGAAAAAGAAAGAAAGTTTAAATTATGTTTTGAAATTTGTAAGGTTATTTAATGCCTGGTAAGTTACTGAATCAATGAAATAAATTAAGGAAAAATATTAAATTTTATGAAATTTTTTTTTGAATTAATAGTTATTTATCTACTAGGATCTTGTACTCAATTGCCTGTATCAAAATTAAGATGATAAAATTATATAAAAAAATTAAAAAAAACTGCTGATGAATAATAGTATTTTCAAGAAAGTAGAATTAGGAGTATTTTTGCACAGTAACATAGAAAGATTAAATAATCTACTTTAAATGCAATGATGCTATTAAATGAGTCAAAGTTATATAAAATAAACCATCACAATGAGCAACTTACTAATAAGCACTATCAAGCAAATCACAAAAAACAATATTGCTATGGAGGCAAATTAAGAAAAATCTACAACCCTAATTATAAAGAATTATAGCAGGCATGACTTTTATTTGTAAGATATTGGTGTATGATAGACATGAGTTTATCACGATTGTTCTAGTTTACCTAGCAGATGCTTATGAAACAAATTTTTTAAGTGATTATGGCCTTGTGTGTATCTGCATTTTCTACTTCTTGTAACAGTTTGTATATTAAATTTTGAGTCACACCATAAACATATATGCTCATTATAGAAGAATTTAAAGATACTACTTCTATTAATTTCTAATTCATTAAGAATAATTCTCCAACCCAAATAATTATTTTACTAGTTCACACATGAAATCTGCTACCCAAGACTTAAAATTTAAGTCTACAGTCAAAATTGATTTATAAAGCAACTATTTCTTATGTTTTACCATTTTTCTGACCAAAGCAAATATTAGCTTTGTAATTCTAAAATTACTGAGTTTTTTTAAATTTAATAAATCAAAGGAAACAGAAAATATTTCAGTACTTACCTTCTGAGGATTGATAGGTTTTCGGAAAAAGTAGTATTCATCTTCCGTGACATTTGACGTTAAGGGTATCTTCTGGAACAAGTAGGAGTTAAAAAACAAGAAAGTAAATTAAAAACAAACTTTATTGAATTTAATTAGTTAAGAATAACCAAGTCATCTCGAAAATTCTGTATTTATTAAATAAATTCTTGTTTTTATCTCATTACAACATTCAAAAAGATGAAAATTATATAAAATAATGTAAAACTAAATAATCTTGAAAGATTAGATAGCCATAAACACAAAACATTTTTAAAGATATTTTGAAAGTAACATTCATAAACAACTTTATCCATAATTAGGAATAAACTAACAAAATATCTTTATGTGTGTGCATTGCCAAAAAACAATTAACAAAAATATTATCAACACACACAATACAAACAAGTACACTAAATTATATCTGACCAAGGTTCAAGATGAATGTTTTTTACAATGCATGATATGTTCTCAAACATACAATCAAAATATATGAAGTAATAAATATACAATTTTTAATCTGGACGTCATGATCTGGATTTCTCAGCTAATGTCTACAATAAGTTATAAGGTGACATTTTAAAATACAGGCCCTAATAATCCTATATTTTTTATGCATTTCTATGCAAATGAGCAACAGTATGCAATAACTGCACTTACATTAAATTAATGTGCTTTTCAGATAAAAAAAATTTAGTTACCTTCTACTAAACAAAATTTTGCACCAGTTCCTTTTAAAAAAACTAATATTAAAAATACATTTATCAGGCTAAAAAAATCCTTTCTTCTTTAACGAGCTCTTAATGAAAAATTTCCACTGTTACCACTTACTAAGCATTTCTTTTCTTACTGAAAATAAGATATCACTAAGCAAATCTTAAAAAAAATCACTAACATTTTTAAAGTATCTTCTTAAAAGGGGAATTATCTTAAATATTTAACAAATGAACAATGCTGCTGTCTTAAGCTCAAATATCTTACTCGTAACCCTTTGGATAGTCTCCTTATTTGCCTTTCAGCTTCTAAGTACCGCGATTCACAAATGTACACATCCTGCTCAGGGATTTCAGTCGGACGCCCTGTAACAAAATCACAATTTTTAGTGTTTCATGAGTATTGAATACAAGCATTTTTTTTAAAACTTAATGTACTAATCAACTTATCTTTTGGTTTCACAAAGGATTTTAAATTACAAAAACAATTAAAAAAATAATATAATGTTTAAACTAAATTTTGAAACCAGTAAAAAACTGCAAAAATAGCGATAAGATTATTAACAAAAAGATATATCTAAATCAAGATCCATTTTTAAAAAAAATTCAAAATATTTCTGACAATACATAAAAGATACATTTTTAAAAAAATTTCATTGAGAAAGAATATTAGTTACATATTTATAACGAAATAACTATATCATCTGTGATGTACTGCTCAGAGTATGTTTCAAAGAATAAATTTCATTATTAACAAAAGTACATTTTAATGCAACAGAAAAATGAAAAAGCAAGGAAAAAAAGAAATAGTTTAAAAAATTATTACAATTTTTTCTGTACTATTTGATGTTTAAATAACATCTTTAAAGAAATTATTTATGATTTTCAAAGCTTTACATAAATATTACTTTCAATTAATGTACATGCAATTCAAATAAATTAATTTCTTTCTAAAGCTGTGCAGATCTAATGAATAAAATAAAAAGTGAAAATACAAATTTAAGCATTTTAATTATTGATTTATAGCATCAACATTATCTCTTTTCACAAATTTTGAACACATAATTTTTTAATATTGTTTAGCTTCTCCTGTTTATGTAGATTTCTTTTACTGCAGCACTGAAATTACACAATATATCATTAAAACATAAAAATTGCTTGATACTAATAAGACACTTACTACTACAGTAGTCCTTGAATTCCAGGACAGCACAATGCCCAATAACACTGAGTAAAGGATTGGTGTCCTCGATGGAACTCAAAAACACTTCTTGCTTAAAAAACAGTCGTGTTGGAGGATGCTGAACCTCTTGTGGAGTCACAAACCAAGGACCATGATAAAAGGCATTGCCCCTGAAAATACATTTAATTACATAAAGACATTTTGGTTAAAAATACTGCAATTGTACAAATACAAAATATACATTGTGAGCTTAGATCAACCATTCTCAAATCTTCTCCACCACCTTGGTTATAACCTTTGCACTGACAAACCCACAGTTAGGCCTAAAAGTTCTAATACAGAGTGATTTTTGGCTCCCCTTCCTTCTCTACAGTTACATACTTGAAATATTTTTACAAAATTACACTATGCAACATCATTTTTGTTTTTGATCAAGAAGTGTTAATTTTGAACGGTTTGTATCTAAAAATCATAGAAAATAGCTAATATACATTTCAAACTTTTCTTTTTGGACCAGGACAGTGTCATTAAGAATTTCACAAAATTTGAAAGAGAAAATTTATGAATTCATATTTTTTATTCAACAAATGCAACAAAATTTTAAAATGTATGTTTCTAAGATTTATGTTTATACTGAAAATTACTTCGCAAATCAATCCTCAAATATAATCTGCCATCATGTTCTCATTATACTGCTCTGGGTAGTCACATTCAAAGTCAAACATATCTTAGTAGAAATATAATATCCTCTGCAATTTAATTCAGATGCCTACACAAGACCTATTGGTCTGAATCAGGGGTACTCAACCCTTTTAACCACCGGACCAAATACATATGACATTTTACATGGGCCGCAAAATGAGGATTAATGAGGGGGAGGGGGCATTATAAGATCAAAGATTTAAAATGTAGAAAATTGATCAAAATATCAAAACTCATAATTTTGAATTTTATTTTAAAACTATATAAAACATAAAAAAAATAGGTTTTTATGCATTTTGGGAGTAATTTTGATTTCCTATTATCAATGATCCCAAGCCCCTTGTTTGCATTCCACTGTCATAAAAATAAAGCTGCCAAGTACTTTGATAATTTGATTTTTTCTTTTCACAAAGCCTTACTTATTTTTATTTCATATATTAATTTATCAAGTGCATAATGGTAGCTAAGAGTTTTTACTGGATTCCAGACTGAAATCAGTACTAATTGTTTAAAATTAATTCAGACTTACTTTAGCATATTTGTTTCAAATTTATTCAAATATTTTTTTGATTTTACTAAAAAATATCTGAACAAATAACTGAATTTATCAAAGAGTACATCAGAAGCGCTTAAGAAACACTCTCTGTATCAATTCATAGGTCTATCTTTAAAAACATTTCATGGTTATCAATATAAATAATGTTTTATAGGATGCTTTCATTAGCTTTGCACTTTGTGACATTACCACTGACAAAATATTTTGTTGCGTTTGCACAGATTTTTTAAGACCAATTTATCTGGTCTTAAAAGAGATCCTTAAGAAAAAGAGCCATTGAAAGATTTGTGCTTAGTGGTATAGTAAAGAGTAAAATTATGCTTTTTAAAAATAACATTTTCACAACCAATCAAACAAGTTGTTGATCCATTTTGTTTTTCTCTACAAAATAATCAAGATCCTAATCGTTTTGAAATAACAAATATTCTTTAGATATTTTTTGCTCGAAAGACATGAGGGTTAATTAAAAATTAGTTTCACCTATAAAATGGTCAATACCTCACTGTCATTTATTTGTTATCACTAACTGTTATAATTACAAAAAGAAAAAAAGTTATCTCGCAATTCGTACCAGCATGACACCAGTAGCAAAATTGATATGATTACTTGATTAATAGAATTTCTAACTAAATTTTCAATGCATTGTTCCTAAATAATTTAATTTATTTCAATGGGCCATGGCCAGGCCACTAAAAAGGTCCGGTGGGGCACATGCGGACCGTAGGTTGAGTATCGCTGGTCTAAATGGTTCCCTATAACCTACTGCTTGTTTTAAAATGTTTCAAATATTAATCAAAAATTAGAAAGACCAAAAAAATTTTCTTTTAAAATACATTTATATGTGACTGAATCAAGGTTTTAAAATTAATGATTCACATTTTATTTAGTCAATAAAAACATAGCAATTAAATATACCCTCTTGTATAAGCCAAATTCTATTTACCAAAACAATAAAAAAGTAATAATAAAAGAAATTATTCTTATTTAAAGATTCCAATAAAAGAAATTATTCTTGATATAAATAATTTATTTACCTTCTAAACATCACATAACAATTCAGTCTTAAATTTTTAATGTTAAAAAAAGTTTTTAAGTGCATTTTTCAAAAATTTACAATTATTAAGCATGTACTTACATTTTGTCAATCCACATTTTATCTATTCTCCCTATGAGAGATTTATTATGCTCAGTTCGAACATAACAACAATCACCTAAGAGAAATATAAAGCATATAATGCACACTATCAAACAGAAATTATATACAGAAAATCAAAAGGTTAAAAAGAACATTAATTTTAAAGCATACTATTTTATATTACTACTTATTTTCTTTGTGCCTATTAATTTGTACCTATAATTGTTATTAATTGTTCGTCTGTATTTTGTTACACTTAAAAATATCTTCAATATTTTGATATTAAAATTGGATAAAAAACATTTAATTAATTCTTATTAATTCTCTCCTCTATTTATCGATAACTGTATTAAGTTCCTTGCCATAAGCAGAAAATACTATATTTCAATCTATTATAATTTAAAACGGAAATACTTTACCCAGCTTGTAAGTGCCTGAAGGAATTGTATATTGCTCATAGTATGTGGCCCCTTCTTCAGGATTCTGCACTTCACATACCAAATTCTAGCATCGAAGAAAAAGGAAAGATAAGACAGAACAATAAAACAATAGAATTAAAAAAATCACATATTTTCAGTTAAAATAAAAATATTTTACTATGGTTTAATTACTTATTATGTGTTGTAAAAAATTACAACATCAAATCTTTCGCAAAAAGTTTATAAGATAAATTTTATATTAACTCCAAAATAATTTTAAACCAAAATCATTCTCAATTCTAAGACTTTATTTATTTTTTTAATATGGATCATAGTAAGAATAACTTTGTGAAAAGTTTAAAATATCCATTATTTTTTATATAAGTTTAATCAGTGTCTTCTCCCCTTTTTACTTAAATATTTAAATCTAAGACATTCAATTTATATTTTGCTTACCTTTGTATAGTACATTTAAAAATAAAAAAAAAGTGAAATGTTAAAAAATAAAAGCTTATTTATCAATTTGCTGCTCCATAAATACTGTGAGTACCAAATAGTTCACTCTTACATTTAATGCGATAAAAAACAGAATTTTTTTAAAAAAAATATACAAATTTTAAATACAAAAAGAACAGAGATTAAATCTATCATGAAATTTAGCATAAATTTTCTACACACCTTAGATAAAAAATTTAAGTAAAAGATATTTAATTCTCAATGTTTTCCCAATGATCATAAAGTATTTAGAGAAAGAAATAAACTAATTGATTTGCAATAAGGTTCCTTTTCCCCCCTTTAAAAAAACTTACAGGACGAGGTTTCACAACAACATCTAGATCTGGCTCATCATCATTACTCTCATCCTTTGGTTTTTCAAACCCATCTTTAAACATTGATGGAACTCGTATTGGGTCTACTTGTTCCTCACGTGGAACAATATGTACATGATTGTTTGCAGTGAAGTTCCATATCTAAAAAATAAATAACCTCATGTAGTTCATTTAATATAAACATAAAATATTCCTTTATGTACATTTATAAAATGAAATATTTTCATAAACAAGACACTGGTAATACAATTTTTAGAATTCAACAGCTCATATTAAAACATTTAAAAAGAGTCAACAATTATTTTTCTTTAAAATTTTTCAAATACGTTTTTAAGTTGTTCTATTTTTTATACAATTACCTGAATATATGCATATGTGTGTTACACAAAAAAATTTAGGCATTTATTTAATTCTTTTCTCCTTCAATGAAATAATCAAAAGATATATCAGTAATAACAGCTATGTGACAGTATTGCACAAAGCAAATTACTGCTTTCATACATTATAAACATATTAATACAGCAACTAAACAGTTTTTTTAATAGAAATATTTCACAAATCATGAATTGAACACAAAAGATTTTGAAAAAAATTATCCAATTTTTAAGTGCATAGTCAATTTACTAAAAATTACAGTTAATTTAGTAAAATTTTAATCTGAAGGAATCATGGATAGTTTGCTTTTGTTATCAGATCAAGATATGACAGAAAAGGGCAAAATGAAAACTAGCAAATGTTTTGTACGCATAATATATATTCAAAGTAAAACATGTCTCAGCGACATTTAGGTGTGTTTATGGAATATTCAGAATTTTTTTTCTTTAACCTCAATATTCCCACAAATGTAAGCAAACATATTTCATAACTTGAGGAAAAGTTAATAACATCAAAAACTAACAGAAAAATAAAATTTCATCACATAAATAACATGGCAATTGTATATACAACAATAAAACAAATCCAAAGCTATTGCAATTACGCTTGGAGATTTGAAAGTCTTAACAATAACAATTAGGAAATGCAAAAATCACGATTTCATTAATAATTATCATGAATGTTCCATTAGATCAAGTTTTAATGAAAACTAATGACTTGTTCAAACTAATAAATATATTAAAAGCAGCAATTTAAAAAAAAAATGCATTAAATAGATTTTTTAATCCATAAAGTGTCAGTTGAAACTAAGCTTCAATTACTATTGTAAAAATCAGTACTGTTTTTCATGAATACTCAAAATATAACAAGTTTTAATGGACCTTGAAAACAAGATGCAATACAGATTTGTTTCAACATTTTTCTTACTTTGGTATTATGATACACTATTTAAATAGGGATAACTAACAATTTCACAACAAGGAAAAATAACAGGTCAAGTTATAAAAACAAGACTATAGAACATTTGAACATAAACTTAAACTGATTGGATAAACAAAATAAATCAAAATTCATTTACACCAAGATTAAACAATAACTGCAGCAAAGAAAATCTAATCAAAATTTCTATGCAAAACTTTATAATGAATGCCACAATTCTAGAAGAATCGATGGAGAAATACACCACAATAAGAATGTAAAGATTAAAAAATGAATAGTAACCTTCAAAGTAAGACATATTTAAATTAAAAATGGCTCTTGAAATTTATCAATCTTTCAATAGAACAACTCCCAAATAAAATGAGAAACTCGCATATATTGAACATACTTATTAAAACTGGATGAAATACCCCGTACATCGCAGGATTTAAAAGATTTTCAAAACATTAAATAATACAATTGAACAAATACATGTTACATCAAGACTTTACATTGGAAAAAGTAATTAAAAAAGTAAAAGAAACAATAATAACTGTATAGTACCCAAATCATTTGGCTTTGATTGTTTATTTACACAGCGCTTCAAAGCAACATAAGGATTATCGGTGGACCTCATAATTTTAAACATTAGTCAAATGACAAGAACAACAAAAACCATTTGAAAAGAAGCCAAATTAAGAAAAATATTTTGAATATCTCAAGACAAAAACGATATCCTCATAAATTTTGAATAATTTAACTAAACTTTCCATGATTCCTTGAACATATGAATACATGCACACAAAGTAAGTTTATTATATTTAAACAAAAAAACAAAACTTAAGTTTTATTTGAATTTTATCTCATTTCAAATAAATGTCTCATTAAAACATATTTTTGAAAAATAACATATGGAGGAAGCAGGCATGAACAGCCAAGCAAACACATGTAAGCTTTCTACTTTTATTCATTAGGTAATAATAAATATATTCTAACACATTTACATATATGGTATTTATGATATGATTAGGTTCAAGATAGTTTAGTATATTAATAAAAGGGTATATCAAGTTATATTTAAAGTGATCACAGATGAGAAGTACTTCAATATTTGCATATTTTCTATTAAATGTGACCTATCTTATACTCAGTTATTAACTAGTGTTAAACTAGATAATTATAAAAAAAAACATGTTCTTGCAAGAAGAATGTAAAAATGTAAAAGCAAAAATTTCTATAACAAATATAAGTATTCTGAAGTAAATTTTCAAATGCATAAATAGTTCTGATTTTAATAAATAGCCTATTTCATCACTTTATATTGTCAAAAGTCTAAGTTTATACAGTTAAAACTACAAGCAACTTTTTATTAGCAATATGAAATAATTCAAATTATACTTTGAAATAACAGATTTTTATTTAAAAACTTCTTACTGAAAATGCAATGAATTCCTGTAAGAAATTCTTCAATTTTTATAATATTTATCCAAAATGAGTTAACTATTTACAACTCAAAGGATTAAAAGAAAAAAAGCCTTCTTTTCCCCTTATCTTTCCATTATACAAAGTGTCCAAAAAGCATAACCACACTTTCAAAAATGAATCAAAAATAAAAAAACAAAGATTTACGCTTACTGTTTTTTATGTTCCATAAAAAAAATATTAAAGTTTCTATTTAATGAAATGCAAACTAGATGGTACATCATACATGCTTTGGAACATTCTCATATAAAAATGGCTTCACCACAAGAACAAGCGCAAATTGTAGTATGGTTTATAGAATTTAAATCTACAACACATGTGCAGCGTAAATTTCGGACTGCCAAAAAAGGAAATTCATCTTCAAGATCCACAATTTCTGAGTGGCATGAAAGACTTATGATGATAAAAAGTGTAATGTCGAAAAAAAATTGGGTCACTCTAGTAAAAGCTGAGATGGTGTTGCTTGTACAGATTTAATGTGTTACACACCATTAATGGTGTACACCAGTGATTCCTAAAGTGGTCTACATGGACCCCCCAGGGGTCCACGTCAGCAGAAAAATAATTTGGGGGTCCATGAGATACAAATGGGGATTTACGATAGTGACTCTCATTTAACCAGATCATGAATTAATTTTTAAAGAAAATTTAATCAAGTTGAAACCAGATTTACTTATTTCACAGATATAATTACTAAATTTATAAAAAGGTTAATTTGCAGTTCCTAGTCAACAGCATAAGTTTTATTAAAACAAGGACTATCATTTCAACATTTTTAGCCAGAATTAAGATAAAGGAGTGTAATATGTCGCATAATTTCACCAGTTTCTCAATTGGTCACAGACAATCTGCCAAAAAATGACATCTTAACCTATGTTCAAAATTTAAATGTCCTTTATTCAGATATTGAAACAAGATTGGAGAATGCTTTGTTTATGGTGATACCACAGTAGGCGATAAGCTCATATGGTCACATCAAAAAAAATTTCAGATTACAAGAGAAGCTGATAGGAATAGACTCTAACGGAGACCTTGAAGTAAAGTTTAGAAACTGATGTCAGAGAGAGCATGTTTGGGTTTAAAAAGATGTTCCTATTATTTATCCTGAATTATGGAATACCTTGAGAAAGTTTTTAATTGTTTTTCCTTACCAAAAGTTTCAGTGCTGATTCGAAACTGAGAAAAAAAAAGACTGAACACCATTAATTGATGAGATTTAGGGTTAAATCAGGAAAAATTAATGCCAAATGCTTAAAATTTGTTACTAAAACACCAGATTCATACCTCCTATTAAAAGCATTTGTTTGTTGCTCAGTTACTTCCTGTAACAAAAATTATATGTATTAATTAAATTTTAATTTAATAATTAATTAAATCTTAATTAACATGTGCCTTTTACGTTTTAAAGAATACATTTCACTACAGTTTGAAATTTAAATCTTTTTACGTAAGTAGCTCTATACCTGCTGTCAAAAAGACATTTAAGTTGATAAATTTGCAAAAATTCAATATTAGGTATGTAGGGGTTTACCAAAAACAGAAAACATGGCAAGGGGTCTAGCCATGTTTTCATGCCATAAGACAAAAAAGTTTGGGAATCTTTGGTGTACACATTGAAATCATGTAATAAAACATTATGATAAAAAAACTTTGGTGTTTTTTTTATGGAACACAAAAAACCATAAGTGACTATCTTTGTTAGTTGATCTGTTATGAAAATTTGAAAGTATAGTCATACTTTTCAGACACCCAGTATATATTTAATGCTCAATGTTAATTAGTAAAATGAAAAGAATTATTATGTAAACTGCCAGAAAAATGTTAAGCTCCATAAATAAAAAGTGACTTTCATAAAGATTAGTAATATAAACTATTCTTAAAGCCACTTACTTTTTTAATGTCACTTACTTTAATCTTTTTAAATGCTTTCGCTTTGGCGGAATATCTAGATTCACAAACATATACATCCTTAAATTCAAATTCCTGTAAAAAATATAATTTTTTTTAAAAAAAAGAATTTTTCAGGAAAAAGAAAATTAAAAGAATTCAAGATATTAAAAACAGTAACTTACAAGAGGTCTCAGTTTGAAATAGTCTTTCACAAACATGACATAGCACTTCCCAATTACTTGATTCAAGGGAGTGCTATTGTAATTGTCACTTTTAAATACCTCCTAAAAATGAGAAAATATTACAATCAATAAATTATACTAAATTAATATGTAAATCTCCATTATTACTTTAATATAAGAAATAATGGAGAAAAAACATCTTCAAACCAAATTTTTTAAAATATTCTTTAACTGCACTTCTGTCTCATCACATGAAAGATTTTTAACCCCTTAACTGCCACCAGCATATATACAAGCCTCACACTAATGGTACGTTAATTGCCCTTGGCTTATATATGTATGTTTTTCTGAAATATGATCCTTTACTTTGTGCTGCTACTAGCAAAACTATTCTGCAGACTTTAGAATGCAATAAAATGACCTTGACAGTGTTTGTGAAGGATTACTTATTTGAGAGAAACATTTGCTTATTAATACTTGTTCTCTTTCCACATACATGCATTTATGCAAAAAATGGTGACACTGGGTAATGAATCATCGCTTAACTTTTAACCAGCAGTTAAGGGGTTAATATGATTCAGAAATATTGAGAGGAAAATAATTATACAATGTAATTTTCCAAATTAATCAGTACATATATAATAAGTAAATATGAAGTTATTGAGGATGCCAGGCCCACAATACAACTTTAAAAAAAATGTCAGTTCATTTTGGTGAAAGATTTAAAAAATTCATATTAAAACTAAATTATAAAGTGCTGGTTTAGTTCTTCAAGAATATAAAAGTGGATTCATTTATATAATATTATTCATTATAAATTTCAGACAAAACTGATAAATTTTCACAGTAACACAAAAGAAATTTATTAGTGAATGTTTACTTTCATCAAAATACCTTAGATTTCAATACATAGTCAATTATCAAAAAAAAAATAATAATAATGCTGAATTCTTAAAAAATTTCAAAGGAGTGATCTCCTGAAGTACTTTTTTAATTTGAAAACGTACTTAAAACTGTCTAATTACTTTTTTTATAATAAATGTTAATATTAGCTTTTTAAAATTATTTTTTTGTAATTTCATCATTTCAGTAGAAAGCAAAAATCATAAAAAATTAGCACAAATTATTATAGTACTAAAATACTCATCACAATAAATATGAACAGAATTTATTCATTTGCACATAAAATTATTCCATATACTTTCATTATACATACTAAATACATAAACTACATAATAGAATTACCAAATGTCTATATACTTAAAAAAGTATATTTATATAACTGATTAACTGAATGATTCTAAATCATGATTTTTTTCTATTCAGAGGTAATAATTTTGCTCGACTTTTCAAATAGTGATCAGGTAAGCCAAAATTAAATTACTTTTTATGTCACTCTAAATAATATGGACTATTAATTTGTTAAATAATACAAATTTAATAAATAACCATATGAATACAAAAAAAATTAAGATGTACGACACAACTCGCATAAAATGGAGCAACGAGGTATCACTACGAGGTAGAAATACATAAGCAGAATAAAATACAATTTTTTATATCAAAATTTTTTTAAAAAGAAATATGTTATTTTCATTATTTTTTTTAATTGATGCATGTAATGATAGATCTCACTTTTAAATTTGCACAAAAAAAGAATTGTAATTACACAAGTTCCAAGGACAAAACAATGTTCACATAGAATATTACAATTTATCAAAATTATATTACCAAATATAACATAAATTTTATTTTTAGTTTTGATTTTAAAATTGAGTAATTCATACACTTTGAATACTACGAATAAAACATATCAATTAGCTGAATCCAAAAAACATTCCAAAACAAAACTTAAAAAATTATTCAAGTATAACTAATGTATACCTTTTCTAAAAACTTGCGAGTTGCCAAATGGAAAGTTTCATTGGGTCTATAAAACCAGCATCCATAGAGCCACTGCTCTCCCAAATTGTCTCTCCAAAGCTTTTCTACATGCATGATGTGTGGTTCCATGCCTTTCTCCCTAAATGTTCATACAATTGTACAATTGAGTAACTTTTAATTGTCATCAATATTCCAGATTATTTTTGCTTTAATGTAATGTGTGTGTGTATATATATATATAAAGAGAGAGAGAGAAAGAGCTATATTTATTATCTAGATTATTTTCATTTTTTAAAACATTTAATTTTACTTTTACATAATGAGATAAAATCTTAACACAACATATGGCAAAAAAAATTTTAATAAAAAAAGCTGAAGTAAAAATAAATACATATATTTTTAAAACAATTAATATCATACAAACAGAAAAGTTGTAATCAAATGTGAAAAAACTCAGTAAATATTAGCATACTGCATGGAATGTTTCTCAACTAAACCATTATTATATATAGTACAACCACATTAATTGAAGCTCTAGGTTATCTAGTTTAATCAAAAGGATTTAAAAAATGAGCCACTCTACATAAGCTAAACACCCTGTACAGTCAAAAGAACAATTTTATGAGACAAAGCAAAATGATAAACAGAATATCTCAGGAAATCCAGAATTGATTATACCTGGCAAAGGAGGACATAGGAGGTTTTTAAAATCTAAATATGCTTCAGGAAACACAACCTAAACTCTTTACAAAATTCTTATTAGACCAGTTATGACAAATGTATCTGAGACTTGAAAAATAACAAAACTGGAAAAAAATCAAATGACATTATTTGAGAAAAAAAAAAATACTTTGAAGTATACTTGGAGGTGTAAACGAAATAAATAGCTGGAGGAGATACAATTTTTAATTATATAGAATTTATAAGCAACCTAACATCATTAAATACACAAAAATAAATAGAATGAATTGGATGGCCCATATAATTTGAACACTAGATGATAATGTTGTCAAAAAGGTACAATAGTTCAAAACCACTGGGATTTAGATGCATAGAAAACCAAGGCTCAGTTGGGCAGACTCAGTGGAATCAAATGTTGGGATTATAAATGAGAAAACTTAAATAACAAAAGTAAACAAGATACCATTATGGAGGTAGCTTCACAGGAAGTCACTGACCCACAAGGGGTTGTCTTGCCAGAAAATGATAAATAATTACGTCAGACTATTCAAATCTACACATTACTGAAAAGGTATGTATTAAGTTGGGAAAGGAAAAGAACTTATTTAAATATGTTTTTCTAGACTCTAATTGCATTTATCAAATATAAATGTTTTTTAAATGGCTAATAAAATTATGCAAAGTCCAGATTAATTAATCTTTTGTTGTTATATTTTTATAGTATCATTGATTATTATACTGCAGTAAATGATGAAATCCAGTTTCTTTCGTTTAGCATGAATTGATTTGAACTGTTACATTTTACACAAATACAAGCAAACTTGACACTATCTTGTATTATGAAACTTTATACAAACTGTGAATAAAAAAAAACATTTTTGACAGTTGAAATTTTTCTAAGTTGAAAAATGGACCTATGAAGTGAAAGTTTTCAATGACCCCCCCCCCCCAAATATGCAAAGAGCTTCAGTTGTTCTTAAAACAAATCACCCTTAGAATAATTAATACATTAATTAAAGAAAATAAGATATAAAATCAATCATATATTTAGTATAGTAACAAGAAACAATAATGTAAAATATAAATATACCTTGGTTCTATGTATACAAAATCTCCCACATAATAAGTTTCTGTCTGGAATGTTGCACTATCTGAACTGGAAATTTCATTTGTTCTAGTTTCTTCCTGGAAAACAAAATCAAAAAATATATAATTACTACATGAAAATTGAAAGAATAATATTGGTTAAATTTTTCAATAAAATAGATCATGAATAAAATCAATGTTTTTTTCTAATATAATAAACAGTGAGAGAATGTTCATGTTAAATCAAAAAAAAAAAAAGCATTGGTGATTATATTAAACATATAGGCTAATGATTTTACTCTAAAATTTTACATTTCAAAGCTAGTTATGTACAAAAATAAAGTACCTCATAATAGAAAAACAAATTTAATTTTGTTAAATTAGAAAAGAGGAAAATTTAAGAGTTAAAATAAAATTAAGTATTAAATGATTTTTCATGACAATACATGCAGTGGTGGCAAAAAGTCCTGAACACACTCATTTTTTAGCATAATTTTTGTGTTTAACTTCATTTTTCGTTGTGAAATTATCGCACTATCTTAAATATTGTTATTGATTTTAATGTATTTTTTATGCTGATTTCAAATCTACTACTAGTTTCTTAATGACTAAAATATTTTTTGTAGTAAAGCTGCCGGAACACAATAATGTGAAATATGTGCAGAATAAAACAATATAGAATAACATAATATGCAAAGAAAAATAACACGAAAATTGACAAATACGGTATATTTAATAAGCATTTTGAAAATTACAGTGTTGTCACATGTTAGAAAATCAATATCTTATGGGCCAGCCGTTTGCTTTAATTACGGTTCTACATCTTTTTGGCATGGAATGCACCAATTTCAAAAGAAGATCTTTCATGACAATATGGTTGAAGGAAAATATTAAAGCTTCAATTAATTCACGTTTGTTTGAAGGTTTTTTCTTTGAAATTTCATAACCAATTTTAAACCATAAGTTCTCTATCAGATTAAGGTCGGGAGACTGTCCTGGCCAGTTCATTCTATTCACAGTATGGTCTTTCAACCATTTCTGGACTACCTTTGCACGATGACAAGGGGCGTTATCGTCCTGAAAAATTCATGACTGATTCCCAAAAAGATCTCTCGCAGTTGGTAGCAATTTATTTTGTAGTATTTCAATGTAATCAATGGCTTTCACTGTTCCGCTAATGATGTGAAGTCTTCCAACACCATGAGAAGACATGCAACCCCATACCATCACTTTTGTCGGGTACTTTACTGCGGGCTTCAGACACTGAGGGCTGAATTCCTCATGAGTGCGTCGTCTTACATAGGCACTACTTTGGTTGCCAGAAATACAAAACTGACTCCTCGTTACTAAATATTACCTTTTCCCAGTCTTTAATAGTCCATAATGAATGTTCCCTTGCCCACATCAATCGCCTCTTGCATTGAAATTCAGTCAGTAATGGTTTTGGGCGCGCTTTACAGCCTCGTAACCCAATTTCCAGCAGTCTTCCTCTAACAGTTCTTGGGTACACACTCGCATTTGATGTCAAAGTCCATTGTTTCAAAATTTGCGAGGAATTAAACTTTCTGTTTGAAAGTGAAATTCTGTGCAATAACCTGTCTTCACGTAAAGATGTTTTTCTTGGTCGTCCTGATCGTCCCCAATAAAATTTGTTTCAGAAAATCTTTTCAAAGTTCTCACAACAGTAGAAAGGCCACATGTTAGCAGCAATTTGGTGCATAGAATAACCTTCTTCCTTCAAATGTATTATTTTGTACCTTTTATTCTCAGGCAGATATGAAAATTTAACCATAATTCCAATATTTTCCACAAACGCACTTCAAATTGCTTTCAATACACTATTTTCCACAAGCACACAACTGCATTCAATACAATAAACCACGTTTCACCTTTTTCTTTCAACCCTTTATCGCTACTGCTCTCTGATTGGTTGAAATAACGGAGCATTTCATTGGTGGCAGACACACTTGTCAAGGTTTTTTCAACATATCAATGAAACTATTTACTTTAGATGAAATCTACAAACAGATTTGAAATCAGCATGAAAAAATACATTAAAATCAATAACAATATTTAAGATGGTGCAATAATTTCACAACAAAAAAAGAAGTCAAACACAAAAATTACGCTAAAAAATGAGTGTGTTCAGGACTTTTTGCCACCACTGTAAGTTTTCCCCCAAGCAAATATTATTTCCTGTATGTAAATTATACATTTCAACAGAGAATAGATTTTATATTAACACTACTCTTAAAATACAAAATGGAATATGAATAAACATAGAAAATTTCAATATTACTGTAAATAATATGTCTAACCTACAAAATAAAATGTCTTAATACAAAATATCATAAAAGATGTTTATTGAAGTAAAATACTCCAAATATAAACAGAACCAACAAATTAAAGAGTAATAATAATTGAAAAATAAAGGATAATTAGGATCGGGAATAGAATGTTAAAAAATTATACTAACAATAAATAAAAAACACCAAATCAAATAGGAATTCACTCAACTCGCATATGGAAATATATATATTTATATATAATCCTTTTTTAATTCCTTTACAAATATACAAAAAAAAACTTTATAATAATTCATTTGCTAGTTATTTCATTTTGTCTAAAAAAATGGAGAAGGAGATAGTGAAAATATGACAAAAATAAAGATTTTTATAAAATGATGGAAGAAACTTAAGAAAACTGAACAGTAAGAGATTTATACCCATTTATATTTATATGTGATTAAAAAAATACCTGAAACTACTTCTTCAAAAAATTCTGAATTGACATTTCTGTACAACATCTAACTGCTTATTTGAAGCAAACCTCTTAATTTTTAATAACAGTCAAGTGAATAGGACTAAGCACATAAATTGTAAAACTCATCTCCTAACTTACAAACTACTAACAAAAGAATTTTGAAGTCTAATTCCATTTAATATGCAGCATTCACATAATGGATTAATAATTAAATTTGTAATCAAACACACAGCTTAGATTGAAAGCACAAGAATGTCTACTAAATCTGATATTTCAATCTCATCCTAAGGACTTCAAGGTTCAGTTTAATTTAGCAGTATGAATAAATTATTTTTCCTTTATAAAAAAATCATTACCTTTTCTTGCTTGGGCTCCAATTCTGCTTCCTGTTGTTCCCTGGGCAATTTTTGTGCCCTTAGAGTTTCTACACTAGCCTGAAGATCTGCTTCAGAATACTGTAAAGCAGGTGATAGCAAAACCTCTCCATTCTTGCAAAGAACACCCCTTCGTTTTATAAAAAATGACTGTAGCTCAACAGAATCTTCGAACACCTGAGAGTCTGTACGACTATTATGGCGAACAAGCTCAAACACATCAAACATATCTTCTTGGAACCGATCCAGACGCTTGTACTTGCCCTGTAATTACACAATTATTAGTATCATACTTATACAAATATGAAAATTAAATTATAAGTGAATACAGAAATCTCTAAATAAATACCTTATCTAGATTTCTTTTGATCATATCCAAATTTAGGACTTTCCTAAAAATAAAATCATACACAATAAAACATATATATATATATATAAAATAATTAGTACAACATAAGAGCTATTTATATAAGTACATTAGTACTATGCTAACTGAAATAATCTAAGTACAACCAAAATTATACTTTGTAACAGACTGATAGTATTTTTTATAGTTTATTTCATAATATTAACACCCACATACTTTGCAGGATCTGTAGATGTTGCATCAGTCTCGGAAAATTCCACCAAAGAATCACTGAAACAGCGTCCCTCTTCATCCTAAGAAAGTTAAATTAATTTAGGAACAATTACAGGCACTTAGAATATTTAAAAAAAATCTCAGATAGATAAAATTTTATAATTCATTTTAATTAATTGGCCAATTGTATGTTATTAAACATCCAAAGAGTGACGATTCAAACATGGATTGCAATAATTTTTTAAAACATTTGAATTGTGTGTGTGAAACATATACATTACTTTAAAATGTACACTTTTCGGATATTTAACAAAATTATATATATATGTATATCATGCATCAATCAATCAATGTCAATTAGATCAAATTAATAACACATTTAAAAAATAAAATTAAAATAAATATGTATAAAAAACATTTTGACAACTCTAATACTGATTTTTCCTTAAGTTTTATTATTTACTTTAAATAAATGTAACACATATATTAATTGAAATAACAAAGTAATAAGAATGTCAGAAAAGATTGAGATAAACTCAAACAGAAGAATCTGAAAAATAGTAAATTACTTGATGGTTGTAAGTAGAAATAAACAGATCTGTCAGCAGTTCTTGGACCAAAGCTCTGACATCAGGCACTCCATTATTAGTGTCTTCATTCAACTCAAGTTTCGTCTGCAGTGTCATGCGCTGCATTGTCAGGGCATCCTGAGAAAGATAGAAAATGCATTTAAAAGCACTATTAGAACAAAAATTACATAAAAATTAAATCTGGTAGGCTACAACAGTGTAGGATAATTTTTTATATACTGAAGGTCCAAATTAAATTATTGTCAAATAACATAATTCAAAATATTTCAATTACATTATGCACTTTAAAGAATTTTACTACTACTATGCATAACAACAAAATTCTTTAAGACTATCTTTGCCAAATTTGCAAGAGCCTGAACTAAATGCAGAGCATATTTCCAGACAGAAAAATGTCTCAATTCTCACAAAAATTTGCAACATCATAATTCATACATTTGCTAAGAATAAAATTTTTTTAAATTTTCAAAATATTCTACAAATAAGAATTTTTCATTTTGATACATAAAAGGATAGCTTGTTTAGCATTACAGTAAAAAGGGGAAATGCAAAACACTTTTTGTATAAAAAAAAATTGATCAACTCAAATAAAAATGACAAGTATAATAAAATATGCTGCTCTCAATAGGATATCAAAGCCAGAATATTAATGTTTGAGATGGTTTATACCTGAAAAAAATATTCCAAATTCAGATCCTATTATTTAACACTAAGCAAAGAAAACCCTAATTTTAATTCAGTAGAGAACTTTAGAGCCAGAGAGGCTAAATAAATTTTGCATATATTCTAGATCAAGTGATTAGTTTATTAACATGACACTTTTAAGCAATACAAGGCATTTAGTAACAGATCATGTAATTTTGAATCACAGTCAAATGACAAAAAATTTGAGCTGACACCTCACTCTTCAAACATCAACAATCAAATCTGAAAACACTATGAGCTGGACTAATTTAACACGAGCATCAACCTCTCAACACAACAGGTCTTTAGTGCATCAAGACATCCATGACTCAACAGAAATAATATGGCATTAAACTTGCTACTATAGGTAACTATATATTATAAATGTAAGTTATATATTGTAAGTATATGGGTATATGATCACAAGTTGACCATTCTTGAAATAAACAATACTTGAAAATTGCCAAAATAGCTTTTATATTTATATTAAAAAAAAGTTGATTCATTTTTAAAAGAAAAATGATTCACAAATCTAAAAAGCATTAAGAAATAAGTTAAGTATCTTTATTTTCATTGGCATCATATTTGTAATTTCATCATCACAATTTTGATAGCAAATCATCAGACTGATGGGAAAATCAACATGTACCTTTTACAACTACAGTCCATAGAAATCAAGAACTTACATTTTAAAAAACTATGTATTTTATGCATAAAAAAATGTTTAGATATTCCTTTATTCTCTATATTGATGATAATTTTCAGAAAAAACTTAATATTTTACGGGGAAAAAAACATACAATGAAGAGAGAAGAGATACCAGAATAAACGATACAAAAAAAAACTTGAAACAAAATTTAAGAATCGGTAATCAGCAAATCATTTGGAGGGGGAAAACCAAAGAAAATCCAATACAAAAACAATATTAAAACAAATTCTTACATTGTGAAAGTCACACATATTTCAATTGAAGTATCCATACATACAAAAGGGGGGAAAAAATGTTACTTTTAATTATGAGAAATACAATTAATGCAAATTTTTTACACAAATTGCTCAACAAATTAGCTTACAAGAAAAGCAGCTTACAGAGCAAAATTGACAGAAGGCAAACAATAATAAAAAATTATTCCAAGCAGTTAAAAATCTAGAAGTGAAACTATTTGAATTCACAAATACTTCAAATGTTGCAAGAAATAGGACAGTTATGAGCAAATAAAATCATTGCAACCCAGAGAAAAATGCCCAAATGTTTTTTTTAAAAAAAAACAATAGATGCTTTAAGTAGAAAAATTGAGTTAGCAATTTCAAAAAATTTTAATACATACACATTCTTATTTTAAAAACTGTTTTTGATAGTATAAAGAGAAAAATAGTAAGGCAAAAAAGAAGATCACATAAGTATTTAAGATAGACAACAAAAAGAGATCGGCGCAGACTTACTTTATATATCTGTGAGTCTGGTTCATTGTACTTGCACGCATTATCAAACATCAGTACAAAATCTGAGAGCATGTCTTCTAGTGTCTCATACTGCCCCGATTTCAATTTGGCGCCTATCTTATCCAAATCAATAGGTCGTTTAATCACTTCATAGTAATCAGGGTAGTCCTACGATTAACAACAGAAGGAAGGAGATGGTTAGGAAAGACACACAAATCACAAGAACAATGGGAATTGCAAAACGCATGAGAAAATTAGCAAGAAATTCAAGACACAAAGAGTAAGAGAAGTTGAAATACATAGATTATCTTTTGAGCCATTTGCAAAATTGATATATTCAAATTCTTCAATTAAGTTTTTTTTACATGTATAAATCCATGTTAATATAGTTAAAATTTTAGAATTCAGGAAAAGAAAAGTGTAATATATAATTTTACCACCTATACTTACAATTATTAATTTAGCAGAAAAATGAACAAAATATTTCAAATAATGGAAAAGGAAAAAAAAAATAGATATTTAATTAGTACATCAACATGAAATGCACTCTTGTTTATCATTCAATTTTATTTTTAATGATCAATGAACTTGAGATTTTTATCATATAAGAGTATTAAAAACACAAAAATTTTATAACACATCAACAGAAGGGGGGGGGGGACTTGTCTTATGATTTTAAAAACTACATCTTTATCTGGCCAAATGTGTCAAAAATATTTATACTAGAATAAACAAAACAAAAACTAAATATTAGTATATTCTCATGCATTCAAAATACTTAGAATACAAGAGCTACATAAATACAAACATGCAACATTCATGGGAAGGGAGCAATCAATGTAAAATCTTACTTTATGATATTTATGAAATTTCATTCCAATTCTATAATATTTTTTCACTGAAATTCAGTCAAAATTGATTAACTCATTGGTTTTTGAGAACTGAATCACTTATTTTTGGTCCAACAAATTAACCATGAACTTTTTGAAAACAGTTACACACTTTATCAGAGATGGATGTAGACATGTTAATATTTTACATTTTTCATCTGAATTCTCATGCATAATATTTTATTTTATTATGTTTGTGGTGGCATATGATAAGCTGATTATTGTTACTTGTGATTATTTTCCTAAAATAGCACAGTTTGCTGACCAATGATGCTTTCTCCCCACATATAAAACATGTGTGATCCCCTTATAATATATTTTTTTAACATTTGTATAGTATATATCTTTTGGGGGGGGGGGAGTGCTTAATCCTTATTTTTTAAATTTTAGTCTTTAATGAATTTTAGAACTCCTTGTTACAATTGTAATTTATGCCTCATTAAACTCCTCCCCCCTCTACCCACATTACTACTTTAAACAAAACCAAAAAAAAAAAAAAATCCACTTAGATATCTCTAAAAATGGATTTAGCCATATATTTTTTAGAGTTACAAAATTAGCTACCAAATGGCACTATCATACATGGAAATAAAAAAAGCTAATTAAAACTGAGCCATTTATTCTTAATTAAGTTCTGAAACTGTTGTTCTTACATGAACATTAGGTTATGGAGAAAATAAGAGTGGCCAGCTCAATCTCCAAATCTAAATCTAACAAATATATTTGAGGCTATCTTGATAGACTTGTTTCTTTTTAGTCCCTCCAAAGTCATTATATGAGCTTGAACAAGGGTTTCTTCATGTCTGATCTTCACATCTCCTTTCAATATCCAGCAACTTAATTGGTAGCATGGATAGTAGATGCCACCAAAGCATTGAATTTTGAGTAAACACATTCCTTATAAGAAGGCCTTTTTGTAGTTTCCATTACATTTTTCATCATAAAACTCATGAACTTCAACAATGCTTTTTTTATTATGATAAGATATGTTTGTGTTAAGCTTTTGCAAATTTATGTGTCCTATTTAATAAAAAACGTTTTGCACACATTTCTTCCAAATTTCTATTTTCTAATGTACATTTCTTTTCAATTCAGATACAAAAAAACAGATAGTACTTTAAATTTTGGAGGGAAGTGTATATGGACATAGTACACAATTTCAACTTCAATGTTACATAAAAAAAACTGCCAAGAAAACTTTCTGGGACTTAATTTACAACAATATAGCTAATACAAAAACCTTTATATCCTTAAGATGAATAAAAATGACTCAAATAGACAATGAATAATTTTGATGAAAACTTAAAATCAAAACAAAATAGATAAATATTTAACACATTAATTTATTTGATAATGACTATCACAAGCCATTTCCCTTTAATTTTCTCAACAAATATGAAAAGAATAAAAATAAACCCTTTCCTATTTCGAATTACATAAAGTTGTCAAAACACCAAAAAACATCATGTAAGGTTTAACAATATTCTTACAAAATTCAAAAATGGCAAACTTAGCTTTGTTTTAAATTTTTTCAATATTTATTTGAAAATACAATAATTCAAGAAATTTGAAAGCATGCAGTTATTATTCAAAATCAAAAACCCAAATTCATAAGACCAAAATTGTTTCAAATAAATTCAACACTGATCCACAATGCAATATCATTTTCAAAGAACTCTTCAACAAAACAATGGCAAACAAACAACCATTTAAAATGTTAAATATTACAATATCAGGAAAGCCAGCTATTTTAAATTGCTGTTATGTCACTGCCAGAGCAATTTAATTGTTTGAAGAAAATTGCATGTGTTCTGCTTTCCACTTTTGGTTCTACATGTGTATGTGAACAAACTTTTATCTCATATGAAATATATTTTGAGTTCACAGATTTGTTTAACAACTGAACATTCAGAATGATGTGACAAATTGAAAGTCACAAATTATATCACTGATATTGTGATACTAAATAGAGCTTTGCAGAGACAAGGTTCATATTAAAATTTTAACTTTTTATTTCACTATATTGCAGGAATACTAACACTTTATTTTTTTATTTTAATAAATATTCTTATAAGATACATAATGCACGTACAATTTTAATTTTTTATGTTGAAAGAATAGCTATATTTTATGTTGCTTATTTTTATGTTAATAAATATTTGTAAATGATGCATAATTAATATATGATAAAACTCTAAATCTGTATTTTTGACCTCTATTCTCTAACTCTACATGAATTGTTGTGTGAATTTAACTGTTTCAAATATTTCTTAATACATGGCCCACTGAATCAGATTGGTACATTAGTTTGACACACCACAGCTATAAGGTTGCCAACCCCGGAGTTAGATGTTTTCTATTACAAGAGAGAGGGAAGGGGGGGGGAGGAATTACATTTAAACAATAGATTCAGAAAACATAGGAAGGATTTTCATGAAACTATACATTTAGTATCTATGAATACATAACCAAAAAAAAATCTAATTTTTAAAATTTTTCTTTTGTTATGAAATGCCATAATTGGAGAGCAAGATATGTATGATAGTTAAAGGCATAGTAAAAATACTTAGATAAAATGTGATTAAAAAGGAGGAAGATTGAAGAATTTTCACTAGAAAATTTTTTAACTGAAAATAGCATAACAACAAATCCATTGTTTGAGATGATTAAATGCTTTTGATAAAAGATATAACTATGAAACTTACTGTTTTGGATGGCAACTTGTTGAAAATGACAGATAACTTCCTTCCTCGATTATCTGTATATTCTTTTACAGTATCATAAAATGTTTTCAACTTTTGTTTCATTCCAGTCAAACCAGTATTTTTGTGCCTAGAAAAGTGCTGCTTATGAATATTATTGAAACCTAGTACATAAATAACAAATTTCTAACAGACTCAATTTTTTAAATATCAAATAATTTAGAAAACTTAAAAAATTAAGATATTTTAGCAATAACAGTATTTTTAATAGTACTTTTGTTTAGTATAAATTAAAATATGCTTATTATATAAAATAACTCAGTCAAATTTTAAAACTGACCAATGAGTTTTCTTCTTTCATTGTTGAGATTATTAATTTCATTTAAATTTCTAAAAAACAGCTATGCTCATTTAATTATACAATTCAAATAATAAAAGTTGAAATAAAAACTAATTAATTTTATAATCAATTAAAAGCTCACCCCATTAAATAATGCTGACAGTTTAAAAATTACATATTTTATATATTTAAAATATTAAAATACATATTTAATTTTTTTTTGAAAAATTTATAAAGGAATTGGTAAATATATTGATTTTTTAACAGCTGTTATAAACATCTAATTAAAAAAGAAAACTTTTCGCAATTTTAAAAAATAGATAATTTAAAAAAAATTAAAACTACATTTAAAAGGGATTTAACTTAAATTTTAAGAAAATTCAATCTTGTGAAAAATAGGTTAACAAAAATATACAAATATGAATCGATGCAAGCACAGATCACATAATTCATAAATCTTGAAATCCCCAAAAAATTTCTTTTGTATCTACAATTTTTTGCATAATTTATATTTATGTAAAACATAAGCAAATTATTTCAAAAACATCACTTAAATATAAACATGAAGCATACATACAAAATTTACTTAAATAATTAACACATTAAAAACTCAAAAGTGCAATATTACAGTGTACTGATTACAAAGGTGTACATATATTAAATCAAATGTGAGTGAAATACATTCCAGGTAACAATACAGGGTAGAAGATTTATAGTTCAGGAATAAAGATATTTAGGAAAATGTATAACATCTAGTCACAGAAAATGAAATCTAGAAAGAAGATAATGTGAAAAAGAAAAAGAGAGAAACTTGGCCATAATATTTCTACCCAATACAAATATAAGCATTGCTTAATTATTTGAAATACTTCAGGGAATGTAGATACCAGAAAAAGTAATTCAAATAAAAATCTTAAAAAAAAACTAACAGTTGAAATCATTTTAAAAAATACTTTAAAAAACTATTTTCACAAAAAATTATATTATTATTTTATTTTGAAAAAGGCTTTTAAAAAAAAGAGTTTAAATGGTTTACAAACAACTTTTTAATTAAAATTATAGTTTTTTGAAAGGCAAAAATTTGATGAACAATTTAAGGATACTATAAGACTACAGTTTTCTAACTCTGATTCTTAATTTTGTTGTTAAAACTTCAAATCTAAAAAAATATTGAAAGTAAAAAAAATGAGCTAATCATTGCAATCCACTTGATTTTCAATTTTAATTGAAGAATACTCAACAGACAATTTCATTAAAAACAATAACGCCAATTAATCTTTAAACAAAATATATAGTTGTAACATATTCAATTAGTGAATATAGTCATAACATCTGCATCTCCTTTAAGAAAAAAAAATTAAATAAAAAAAATCTTGGAAACGGAAAGAAAAGGAGTGACTTGAAGTATAGAAAAAACTGATCATGTGAAAATTGAGGAATGAAAATAATAATAATGGAACACAAGAAATGTGTGACACAGCTAGGGAGAAAGGAATGTGAAAAATAAGGGTACAGAAGGAAGGATATTGCAAAGAAATGCAAAATACACAAAATTTCATAATAATAAATTTGAGTTGAGAATTAAATAAGGCAAAATGCAAAGCAAACTAACAAAAAAAAAATTCAAATTTGCATAGATATAAGAATTTTTCTTTAACTTCATCATAAACTTAACAAATAGAAATCTAAGCAGTGCCTTGCCTTATTTAAATTCCCAAAAGGAAATATGCAATGAAAACAAAAAGGATGCGGAAAAAAAAAAGGACACTGAAAGGGGTAAAAATAAAAATAATGATTTACATACAACTCTTCCTTAGCAAAGTCCTTTATCACTCTGAAAAAAAAAGGATAAGAAGTGAATGAAATAAAACGAAGGAAATGATAAACTAAAAATAAAACATTTATTATTCAACAGGGTTCCCATTTACCACACAAAAACTCAAGGATATTTTTTTTAAATAAAATATTTTCAAAAGGAAAAGATAAATTATTAAAAATACAGTTACTTGATCTACATAAAATTTAGTAAAACAAATTTACCTTTATATATATATATATATATATAAACATATGTACTTATCTTATACAAATGAATACTTTAATTTAACAAAATAATTTAATTACCTATTCAAATATATAAATACACATACTGTTTTTAGCAAATTATACAATATTAAAGCAAGTTTTCCAATTTTTACTTTAAGAAATGATAAGCATTTTATAATCTTTCATTTTATCAAAAGAGCATACACAATAACTGATAACAGATAATTTATTTTGAAAGATAAATACATTACAATTTAATTTACACATACTTCACAAGAACTTGAGATATCATTTTGAAAGTTTTTCTATGAACTTATACCAATAAGTAATATATTATCCTTTCATAGATATTTTAAAACATAGTTTTACATAGTTAGACAAAAAATAAAAGAAACCAACTCCCTGTTACAAAATTATGGATATTCCATATAACCATTAAACCATCTCAATGCAGCAAAAATTAAAATGCCCATGTCCAGAACCTAAAGAGAGTGTCTAAAATTCTAGTGCAAGTATTGTTAGTAATATACAACTATTACGAAAAAGATAAATGGAAAAGCATGGGGTGTGGGGGGAAATTAATCATACAGCTCTAAAAAAATACCAGTCTTGCAAAACTATTCATAAAAAAATATATAATACTTATGAAATAATCTTGGTATCAAAGAAAAATATCAAGATTTATACACATGGACATATTTAAACACAATAATTAATTCACCAAAAAGAAATTGAATAAATACCATTTTATCATTAACTCTGGGAAGCAAGAATGAAAACCTTGAATTAAATAAGAAATCATTTCTACTTTAAGGAAATTATTCTTGTCCTTTTTGTTTCTTCAAATTTAAAATTTTTTTAATACTTTAGTAAAACATCAGAAACAGGGGAAAAGTTCAAAAAATTTGAATTATTTCTTTACTGATACTTGCCTAATATTTCCAAAATATTAAATATAGCTTAAACTGCAAACTACTTTCTTCAAAATATTAAAAGAAGTTGCTAATGAGCAACATGTGATGTTACAAACAAAATCAAGAAAACTTCAGTTAAAAAATCAATCAATATATGTTAAAAGGACTTTTTTTTATCTAATACATTAACTTTTAGATAAAATAAAATGTTTTTATACATTCAAGAATAATTTAACAAGAGATTTTAAGCTCCAAAATAATAATACTAGCAGTTAAAAAAGTTCTCACGAGCACTACATTTAAGGAATGTTGAATATTTTCTTAATGTTTGTTAAGTCTTCTACTATACTTTTATTTTTGACTGAATTATTTTGGAATGTCATTATGAAGGTGCAGTAAAACCCCCAGTATAGATAAGGGCCAAACCTTTTTCTGTTTTTCCCCTGAATGCTAGCAAAATTGATTGAGTGTTAAATATAGAGAATGGGGTCAAACTTTTATATATTCTCCCATATGTGGATTACATTTAACAACACCCCATGGTACGGAGGAGTACATTGCAAGGAGGGAAAAACAAACCACTGAGACTTAATCTACTGAAAAGATTATTTGAACCCATTGAAAACATATATTCCCATACTTAACAATTTCTTCTTTTTTACTGTGAACAAAAACTCAACATTGTTAATGTGCCACTTTATAAGACTCACAGGAAACATTCAAATTCATTATTCATGCTTCTAAGAATTGGTTTTAGAAGATTCACCCAGATTATAAAATCCTTTTTATCAATCATTTTATCGCAAGGGAACATTGATGTTAAGTTGAAATGTGCTTAGCAAAACATTCCCTAAAATACAACTTATAAAAGACTAACATAGTGTTATTTAACACAGTTTAATGTCTACTGTTCTGTGTATGACCATTTGATTCAGTATACAGTAATGAAGTTTTCAATACTGTAAATTAATTAAAAACCATAATCTTATATATACTCATTAAAAACATAATATATAAATATATTTTTATTCTCACTTAGATAAAAGTTAAAATTGGAAATTTTGCTTTGATGTATGTGTGATTGAATTTCATTTAAATGCTATTTGTTTAACTGAAATTCTTTTTACAGCAAGCTAAAACCATACACACAATACAGAAAAATGTAAAAGAAATAGTATTATTAAAGCATACCTACAATTTTATTCTTATTTTAATAATAAATATATTTAAAAAGTTGTTTAAATGATCCAATAACACATGAACATAATTCAGGTTTTCTTATATGTGACATTGATTAATGTTCTTTTAAAATCCTTAGGAAATTTATTCCTGGAATAACGATTATAATCAGTTAAAAAAAAATTTATTTACCTGTTAACCAAATGAAAGCTATGAATTTAAATTAAGATTTCATTTTCAAAACTGCTAAGAATATAAAATCTGAAGCTTAGATCACATGGCAATGCATGCTTTGAATTATACCATACATATTACAATACTTTAACCAAGTATATTTAAAACATGGAAATGTACAATTCTAAAAAAATAATTACACACGTATACATAATTAGATTTAATTGAGTACTATTTTTTTTCATTATTTCAGTTTAATATAAATCGATCCAGAAAACTATAAATTTTTAATTCTTTCATTTTCCAATTTTTAATAAATAAATGTTAAAGCTAAGTAAAGGAAGAAATACTTATGGCATTGTCTTCTTTCTCTTAATTACAAAGAGTATTTATGTTATGTTATTTTTCCCCTCTCTAAGGCTTTATTTTTTTACATCCCCAAAACTTGATGAAACACTTTTCTTCGACAGATCTCAATTACGTAAAGTCACTTTGGGAACATGGGTAGCCTAGTGGTTAGAGCCTCGGAATCCAGACCGGAAAGCATGGGCTCGATGCCCGATACCACCAAATGCCCTCCAAGTACACACAGAGTACGTGCTCGTTAAATCAGTGGGTCCGAATGGTGTTGCCATCTATCATGTCGTACCGAGCAAAATCGTACTGTCACCTTCATGGGGCTCAAAGCTTAGGTTAACGATAAGCGTAAAATTCTAGCCCTTAGCCGCAATGAATTTCGTGGACCTTGATCTGATGTTACTGCGGATTAGGTGGCATAAGCAACAACACTTTTTTACACAAATTAGTGGATACAAAAAAGAAACCACTTGTCTTTAAAATTATAAAAACACCTTGAGAATTTTTAATTATTATCTGTATAACAGACATTTAAATGTTATTAAAATTTCCTCAGTTTTCAACGGAATACAACATCCTAAGCTTTTAACCTTAAAAAAATAGCTCATTTTTAAACCCGGGAAAATAATAGTGAAACTTTCAATAAATGAAATTACATGAAATTTCAAGATAAAATTAGGAGCTAATTTGATATTAGAGGACTATGCGCCAAGCTGTAGTTTATGTTTGCCAAGATGGGCAATAACATTACAATATGGTTACCTTGATATATTTATCATGTGGTAGGTAACATGGTTGCCAAGGGGATAATGTATATTATAGTTTTTTTTTCTCCTTTTGTGGTAATCTTATTAATTTCAGACAATTTTAATTTAATTTCTTTAAAAATTTAACCATTAACATTGCAATCATTCTTCAAGTTACTGCTTCAGCCTTCTGTTGTATTTTGTGATATTTTCAAACATGGATACTTCTAATATCGTTGGTTATTTTTAATATACTCTGCATTTTTGAAATATATTTCAAAGCAATTCTTTAAAATTATTTTCCTGACAATTTGTTAAAGTTAGGTTGCCATCTTGGATTCCATATCACTCAACAACAAGTGCTACTTGGCCTGTAGCACTCCAATTTCAATGTTCCTAAAATTGTACATTTTACGTAACCTCTATATAAATCCCAAATTTCTATTAAAAATCCACTTAGTTACATATTTAGTTTAAGGTGAAAAGCATTCTTAGCAGTTTTATTTAACAGAAATTCGTATTCTTTACACATTTTCTAAGCAACATGAACAAGTGAAAAATTAATGCTGCAATTATATAATTTAAAGAATAACATATCAAGACAATTTTGCCACATAAACAAAACTGCAAAAAAATATGAAACTTAAGAGCTATCAAAATATTGCAAATAAAATAACACAACAGATCTATGTAAGAATAATAGTGATAGTAAAAATAATACTCTTAAGATTTTAATAAGATTTCTCATACCACTTTCCAGGGTTTTCAGGGGGGAAAAGTGAGAACCCTAGTCAAGTGAAGCCTACGGTGGATGGTACAGAGAAAGATACTCACCGTTTAATAGGGACTCGTATCTTGGGAGTATCACACAGGGTGAGGCCCATTTCCTGAATCTTATTGTTGAGGACAGTCTCTAAGGTCTCTGCATCCTGATAGATCTGGGAGCCTTCTTCATTATAATGCTTGCAGTTGGCAAACATTAGACGGAAATCAGCAAGCAAACTCTCTTCATTCATATACTGTAAATAAATAAAGGTATTTGAAGCAATTTATCGCTGGCACTCCACAACATGTTACTAAAGATAAATCTTTAATTTCTAACTATGATTAAATAAAAAAGATACTTGAAATAGTATACTCTTCTACAAATTACATCATACCATATGAAAAATTTGAAACCTAAATCAGCTTAACTAGCACCAATTTTGAAATGGAATTAAAAATTATTATTATTTTCATTATATAAATATAAAACTGCTACATAACATTTCCTAATTATAATTCAATATATCTAAAATTTGGTAGGGAAATAATCATGTTTATTTAAAGAAGATATCTACTTATATAATACATATTTTAAAAAAATCAAACATAAAAAAATTACTTTACATCTTAAAATACTTAAAAACTAGCAGCAAAATTTCATTTGAATGCTAATTTTTTCTCAGCATTTTTCATTCCAACAATATTTAATTTTATACATAGATAAGCACTTTTTTTACAATGTAAAATTTAATTAATTGTGTTTTTATATTTCTTAAAAAACTTAGGTAGTTCAGATAGACATTCTGATGACAGAGAGAATCAGAATATGCCAGAAGTTTTCATATCTTAACAAATCTAGATAAATTTTCCCTAAAAGAGAGTGCAACAATCTTACACGAATGGTGATAAAAACCATTTGTAAGTTTACCTTGTCTGCTTTAATATTACTGTCAATGGTTTTCATGTCTATTGGATTACTGATGATTTCATAATAATCAGGGTAATCCTTTTTTGATGGCTTCTCCATGAAGACAGAGATCAAAGGGCGGCCATCATCATCCTAAAAAATAGAGATGAATAAAATCAAATTATTCTTAATGTAAAATTATATAAACACATATATTGGTTATTTTAAAAGACATGGTTATAAGTAAGACCAAATTCTGGTAATTTTTTTAAATTAATGGCATATATCGTTAATTGATGCAAAGGTAAATCAAAAAGTGAAGCCAATTTTTATTATGCCTTTATTTTCACATATGTACAATACAGTTTTCAACATATGCTCCTTACACAGCAATATACTTTTGAAATAAATTAATCAGTTTGTGTATCCCATCCATAAAGGTTTTTGCTTACAAGTGCAATACCCTTTTGTACCACCAGCTGCAGCTAATTTTATCATGCACCGCATATTCGAAACTGAAGTCACCATCTTTATACTACTATGACTTTTCAACAGTCCTTTATAATGACCTGTTGGACATTTTATTCAATGCTTGATGTATTTGGACACGAACTTTAATGACTTTAACTAAACTTTAGTGAACCCATTTGCATTTTTTTAAATAAAGCATTCCAATTACTCATACTACTTTCACTAAGTTATGGTTCTTGCTCCCTACTGCCCTAACAGTGAATATCTGCCTGATTGATTTCCTAAGAAAAAGAAAAGTAGTTCCATGACCATGGTGTGTGGTGTGTCCCATACACAAACCTATATAAACCAACTGAATGGAGAACAAGTGATAAAGACTATTTCCCTATCACTTCAATCACATACAAAGTGACATTAGACACACACAGTCATGCCAATGAAAAAAAAAATGTTATAAATCATCAAATGTTATATCTAAGCTAGTCTTTTTTATATCAATGCTCATCATGCAAAAGTACAGCATTGCCTTTAACTTTTGATTTACAATAATACACTAACAGTGATTACGCACAGTTTAGATTAAAAAATGAACTTTAATTACGTAATTTATTTATTTTTTTATTTTATTTATTTATTTTTGTTTTACACATTTTAAGGATTATTTTTCAACAATTTATGAAAGAATTAAATTTTGTACATCAATTTAATTAGATAAATTTTAAAAACTCTTACAACATAATCATGAATTGCTTTGTAAAGAGATCTAGCTTTTTTCTTTATGCTGGTATCTCCATCCAAACTTCGTCTTTGTTTTTTGATTTCAGGTAAAGGAGTCAAGACCAACTTCTTGGCCTTGCGCTTTGAAGCACGATCCTCATCCTCATCACTTTCTGAATCCTAAAATGAAAAAGAATATTATAATGCAACTTTTATTTTTTAAATAATAAAATATTGATTTGTATAAATAGAGTAAATATTTTTAAAAGAATTAATGGGTGATATAAGTGTAGCAAAGAAGGAAATATTAACTGTTTTAATAATCAATTTCATTACCAAATAAACAATGTATTGTTCATACAAAAAAAATTTCTGCAATACTTATTAACAGAGGAGGCATTAATGTATTTACCTCTTATTAAGGGACACTCAATTTAAAGAACTCACAAAACAGTTTTAAAAATAGAAATACTCTTCTCTAGTAATTTTTTGGAGGTTTCAAATGCAAATTTGTGCTCAATGAAAGATACTACATACCAAATGATTTCTTTTTTTAAAAAAATTCAAATATATTTATGGTTTAATATATTAATCTAACCTAAAAAAAAGGGACAAAAGTACAACACTAATCTGCTTGGCACTTTGATTTAATTATATAATAAAACAATCATAAGCCATGGTGGCACACTTTTTCCTTTGAGTTTACATAAGGAGTAACACTGGCTTTGGAAAACTCAATTTTTTTTTAAAGTAGTAGAACATATAACCCAATTATTAACTTAAATAATACTTTCAAAAGTAAATAGATTTTAATATCTTAGAAAGTTACAAGACAATCTAAGATAGGGAGAAATAGGAAAGAAAAAATGATGAGGTAACAAGACCATCTGCCAAGATGCAGGGATCTCACAATATAGAAATAGTTCAAATTTCTTTCATTCTTAGTTCTTGCTAGGACTGAGAATAAGGAGAAGTATAGTTTTGTAAAACTAAAATCATAAGAATTGGCATGACAGCCCTTTGTGAGCCTGAGCCTTCCTCAGAAGTTTTTTCCATTCTGTCCTTCTCCCAGCAATTGAGCTCCAGTTCTTCACTTTAAGAATAGCAAAGTCCTCATCCACACAGTCTTTCGATTTCCTTTTGGGTCTTGCCTTTGGTCTTTTAAAAAATTTCGACGCTGTTCGTTCTAGGCACATCCCTACTTTATATATATGGGTCCTGTACCTTATACAACAGGATTTTCTCTTTTTATTAAGTGGACTTCAATAAATCTTAAACCAAAGAAACAGTAATTAGCTGCAATAATTCTTTTTCTGATTTCAGGATTCATGTCATTTTTGGTAATTTATTTCTGATCCTAGATAGGTAACATGTTTTACAGATTGAAACTTAAAGAAATCTATTTCAAACCAATTAGAGATGGTTTCCAACCTAAAACAATACATATATTTTGTCTTCATATATCCTCTTGGATTCCCTTCTCTAGCGGACCTCTCCAGTGCCAGAAAGCTCTCACTCAATGCATCTCTAAATCTTACGATAATGTCTACACCACCGGCATATGCCAGAATATGTATTGATTTACTAAATATAGTACCTGTAGTATATATATGCCTCTCTAGAGCTATGTTAAACAGAAGACATGCCAATGCATCTTTCTGTCTAACTCCATTATAAATTTCAAATGATATAGACAACTACACTTGAATTCGCACCATTGAAAAGGTCTCGGTGAGTGTAAGCATTATAAGATTGATTAATCTTGATGGAACAAAACTAAAACAGTACTTGCACATTATTTTTACTGACATTATCTAATATGGCATTCAAAGAGAAAAAGATTAATATTAAAATAAAAGGCAATCTAATTCATGTAAAAAAATTAAAGGCTTGATTTAAGAAACTATAAGCAAGAAATTTGGAATAAGTAAAAAAAAATAAGTTGTATGATAAAGGAGAAATAAAAATACCATAATTAAAAATTCAAACAAATATTCCACAAATGTAAAATTTAGAAAAACTGAAGCATGGGAAATTGATACAAAAATGTTCGATTGGTTTTGTTCAGAAAGAGCAATAAATATTCCAGTAAATAGAATATTACTACAAGAAAAGGCCAAAGAAGTTTTGCAAAGTCATGGACTAAAAGACTTCAAAATAATAAATGATTGGCAAGTCAAATTTTAGCAAAGACACACCATTATTAGTGGTGACGAAAAATCAGTAGATATACAACATGTAATAAACTGGATAAAAAAGCTAAATGAAATTTGTAAAGGATATGTAGCTAAAAACAATGCAGATCAAACTGGATTATTTTATCAAATTTCACCTGCTGCCTTTTATCTGCCTCAAAAGAGAAAAGTGCTCTGGCTGTAAAAGTTTTAATGAATATCTCACTGTTTTATTTTGTTGTAGCGCAGAGAGTTTAAGCAACTCTTGAAATAGGAAAAGCTAAAAAAACCAAGATGCTGCAAACATATCTAAAAGCTTTATTGGTCCACAAGCATCATAATAAAAAAAGTCATAGATAATGCAAAGCACAATGAAAGAATCAGTTCTGAATTAAGATTCTTGATGTCCTAAGCATTTCTTGCATATGAACATGGTCTTTAAAAATGATATAACAGTATTTGTCTGTGTCATACTGTTAATGAAAAGGACATTATTTACTGAGATTATAAGAAGAAAAAAACAAGGAAGTTATTTAATATTATGAAAACCCCAATGTGCATATCATTTATACTTTATAATGAAATTTACTTTTAAAAAAACCAATTTCATGAATAATACAGTAAGAATTGGGATCTCTTAAAATACACTTCCCAACTTAAAGAATTCATGATAACTACTGATGAGAGTGAAAGACTCCAAAACCACCAGTGACTTTAATATCCACATGCAAAAATTTTTTTTCAATGTGCAGGCGTTAAAAAAAATACATTATAATGGATTACTTTCAATACACTTCTGTAAGTACAAAACTCTGTTGCTCATTTCATACATTTTTTTAAATTTTAAATAATCAAACTTAATTAACAACGAAATTTTATTCTACATTAACTTCAAATTCAAACAAATATACCCGATACTACTGATTTATAAATTACTTATTTAAAACGTGATACAATTGGAATTTCAAATTAAATTACAATTTTTAATATGTACCCTACAGGGAAGCAATGAGCAATTATTCTACTAAGCAATGACCTCTATTTAAAGGACTAAATACCTGGTTCAGTGGATGTTCCTTACTCGGAGGTACTATTGAGTGTGTGTATATATATATATATATATATAAATATGATTTTCAGTATATTCATTTTAACAGACAAAAAAATTATTTGAATACTTAAGATTAAAATAAACAATTGAAATTATGGTATATATATATACAAAAATTTAGTACTCTAATAAATTTTGTCCTAAAAGAAAACTACATTAATTTTAATGGTTCTCTGTACAAACAAACCAAAGGTTTGCCTCAAGGTGGCCCTGCTAGCAATAGTTTGGCTAATTTATATTTAACTTTTACGAAGATAATTTTAGATACATAGATCACCTAATTATTTTTGGTAAAAATAATAATTATAACCCCAATATCAATTTTTATCCGGGATATTTAAAGCTAATTAAATTAATAATAATCCTGTTAAAACTAATTACTTGGATGTATCATTATGTATTAAGGACTATAAATTACATAGCAATATTTATGATAAAAGAGATGATTTTAATTTTAACATTCTTAAAGTTCCTTACTGGAATTCAAACATCTCTATATCAATCTATCGAAATATTATTTTCGATTATAATTATCGTAACAAGGTATTAGTTAGTGATAAATCTAATATATATTTAAATATTAATAACTTTATTAAACATTGTATGGAACACAGTTACCCTCCTAAATTTATAAAAAGTTATATAACAGTTAAATAAAAAAAGTTTTCAGTTGTACAGTTTATAGATAGATGGTGCCTCTAGCTAAGCAATTTTATAATAATATATTTTATTAAAAATTAATCATTTATGTCTGGATGGTATTTTTATTTTCTATAAATTTTTAAAATAAAATATAGAATTTTTAAAAGTATATATATAGTAATAATGCTACTTTATCAATACATAATAATTATATGTGTTACTGTTATTGTCCATAAGAGGCGAATATGTAATCACGTGGTAAGTCTTCTATTAGTTTAGCTTTGATTTTAAATATTTTAGTAATTATTAAAGGCTATAACATTATAGTATTACATTAATAGATTATGGTTTTATCTATAATATAGTTAAACTTCTCTAGAAATTTATTGCTTTCCCTATGGCCCAGAATATTGGCAAATTCAGGTGAAGGTTAGCTGGTCAAAAAACTTTGTTTAAACCTGCATTCCTAGTTCCTAAGGCTGGGAGTTTGCTTTTAGTATTTCTATGGCTAAATCTTTTCTATTACGACTATAGTTATCTTAGGTATATAACTATTTTTTGTGCATTTTTGAAATATATATATATATATATAATACGGATGTTGATCGATTTGGTAAAGGATTTTTAACATCGTGGCCAGTGTTGGTTTTTATAGGTAGATTTGGTCGAGGGATAGCTATGTCTTGAAAGAATACTGCTCCACTGTAGGTTTCATTTTTCGTTTATTGAACATCACCCAAAAGCAAGGGCAGACACGTTAACATAATTTACAGAGTTTCACAAACACAAAGCAGAAGTAACACTTAGCAGCGACACGGACACATAGTCGACAAAACAGACAAAGCACAAAGAGAGAAGAAGCGCGCATAACCGTGTGTTCAGTTTTTATACTCGCGTTGAAGGTCATACGACTCTTTTATAACAGGAGTCATGATTGGCTGCAAATGCGCGGGAGCAATTAGATTAAGATTAAGATTATGCATGTGTGCAATTAGATTAAGATTATGACAGTCTTAGGCGAAAGAACTAGGAAATAATTTCACGGGGTACAGTTAAGGAGAGTTAGAAGAAGTCATTACATATATACATATATATATGTGTGTGTGCATGTGAGTGTGTGTGTATAATATGATTGAACCACACACACACATGTAAATGTTTAGTCTTCTCATATTTAAAGTAGCCATATGATTTTTGCTTCTTTTTTTTAACTAATAGAAAAGAGAAGCAATCAAGGGAGAAAATTGGACAAGTCATATTAAAAACACTTCATGTTTCTTCGAGTCATAAATGTCAAAACTAAAAAGAAAAAATGAAGGTCAACTTTTAAAAGTATAAAGTGACCAAAAAAATTAAAGAAAAAAAATATTACTGATTTGAATAAAAGATTGTACATGTTCTAGTTTTAATTAAAAGGCTACCAGTAAATGAAATTCAAGATGTTTGATGAAGTATTTAGTTTAGTTTTCTAAAAATTATTATTGTATGAAAAGAATTACATTCTACTGTCTTAACTACAAGAATCTTATAGACCTATAATTTTTTTTTTAATATATTTTTAGTGCTTCGGCAAAATGGAGGAATTGATAAGATACTGGCAAGAATTATCTTGAAAGACATAAAAGTGTTAAGTGTAAAGAATAAATTATACAGCCCAATAGTGATACCATAGCGAGTAAGTGAGAGTTATATTAATGCCGCACTATAAAGCAATACAAGGGATATTGATGATGGACCTCATAATTTGAACCTCGGTCAAGCAACGAGGACGACACTTGAGCTGGCACTCTCCTCTCCTAGCTACCATACCACACCAACTGGAGAACATTCCCCTTGACAGATTTAACATGCACCCTCTCTAAACAGTGGGTCTTCAGTGGCACTGGGATTCAAAGCAAGGACACTCCGGCCACAAGTTTGTGACCATAACCACTAGAGTACACCAGCCACATAGTGATATCATAAAATAAAACCCTAGGAACAACTGTTGCTTTCAACTGAAAGATTCAAAGTTTTACCTATTTTAGTGAAAAATACTATGGTTGCTTTATTAGCAGATTCAATTGCTAAGTTTTAAGGACAGGATAACGATATAGGGACATATAATACCTTATATTATTATTACATATCTTATTACACAACCTTATATTATTAAAAGATTCCCCCCTCCCCTTACCATTCATTTGAAGGAAATATGTTCCAAGTATAATTTCTATTCTTTCATATCCCATAAGGAAAGTGTTAAAAATTTAATAAAAAAAAAAGTTCAACTTGCCTTCATGTGTTGGTTTATCAACTCTCGTGCCTTGGCTTGCATTATCTTCTGCAATTTTACTGCATCCTATAAATATAAACTCCAATTACTGGAAATTTATGGAAATCTTAAATCCTCAAATACTGAACCACTAACATACATAAAAAAATTAAAACCCTATAGTTAAAATTTAATACCAATAGTAACTTAATTATATTTGTAGTCTCAAATCCATAAAATTACAAAGAATTAGAAAGAATTTTACAAAATTAGAAAGAATTTTGTATCCAGAGTATTCTTAATGGACATAAAGCCATATAAAAATACCACTAATATTTTTATTAAATCACTGACTTGAATCATTCCAATTTTTAAATTACATGTAAATCAAAATAAAACTAAAGAAAAATTTCAAAAAGTACTTCTTTCCACAAAAATATTAATATTTTCCTATTTCATATAAATAACAAATACAAATCTTAATTATAACTTTTCTCAAAATATTAATACTAAATATTAATATTCACAGCAAAAATTAACTACAAAAAAGAGAAAAAGAAGACGTGATTGAAAAAATATTTAACTTATTACATCTTTAAAAAAAATTAAAAAATTTCTCATACATTATTTTTTTTTCAACACTTAAAAAATACTCACTTTAAATAACTTTGAGTCAGGACGATTATATTTTTTGGCATTTTCAAACATGAGATTCATATCATCAACTACATCCACAAGACTAGTAAAATGACCAGACTGTATTCAGATAAAAAAAATCATTATGTTATAAGTTTTTTATGAATAATATATTTATTCAATTGCAAAATTTACCAGTATTTAAGTAAAAGATAATCCATTGATTAATTTGTACATTCATTTTTCTAAACAAATGAAATAGAAATAAAATGCAAGAGATTTGTAAATTATTATCTCAGACTATTAAAAAAGTTTAATCAGTGGGTTATTGTCCCAATTTTTTATTGCCTCTACACATTTGTTAGCCCTTTAAGCAGACTTGGCAATTTATCTTCTAATCAGTATGTGATCTAGGCTTGTTCACCGTAACATTTTCTGTGTTCTTACATTTACACTGAAGAAATTCATATTTCAAATATCCCAAAGCTTTGGTGTTTCAATAAAAATTAAAAACCTGGAATCTTTTTTTAAAAAAAATGTGTGGAGATTTGAAAAGAAATGAACAATCAGTTTTAAAGAAGAGGTACAGACAAAAACTGGCTAGAATCATTTTTCTTGATTGTTTTGCATTTCTTCTATTTCCTTGCAGCAATGAAAATGCTTCTATTTCTTCAGCAAGGTATATCCTCATTAACTCAAGCTTTTTGCCATCCAGCCAAATTGGCACTTTGAGCTAAAACAGGGGTGTAAAACTGGCAGCCCGGCCGATATATCGGCACAGAATATATAATAATTTTTTTAAAAAAGTTTCTCCCGAAATTGGCAGAGAAAAGTTGTTGAGTGTCAGAACATTAAATTTTTCTTTTATATATGCTTAATATAATAAGTTATTCGAAATATAAACCTACGCTTCTATAAATAGTGATTTTTTTACAGCCCACATAAAATTAAACCTTGTTTGTTTGGCCCAAGTTAGTCTTTGTTTGAAACCCCTCAGCTAGAACAACTGAACTCTGCAAATTAACATCACTACTAAATAGGAATTAAATAGTCAGTGAGGTTGTGACGGATCTATACGCATCCTTACACTAATCCTCTTGGGAATTCTTTGGGGCTATCAAAAATCATCAATCTTCTCCTAAGAAGACGTGATATTTAAATTAAGTTTCGCTTACAAGTTCAGGTTCGCTTACTAGTTTTTAGAAAGTGAAGAAGGATAGATAGTAGAAAGTTAGAAGGTTCGTTAACTAAAGGTGGCAAGTGAGATACAAGGTGAAAAATACCGCAAAAGGTTAGAAAGCCCTTGTGAGAGATTTAAGACAGGAAGTTGATATTGATAAAGAAATTGAAAGATTAAACCTTAATTGATTAGAAGACTGCCTACAGTTCAGGCATTGTCACCTTCATATTACATTTGATAGTTAAAGTATTAAAGAGGTTAAGTGGCCAATAGTTACATATCTACCTTGTAAAGCAATATTGAGTTAGTAGATCGATTATTTTAAAGAGGTTGATTTATTAGATGTATTCTACTAAAACACAACTCTCGTCCCCCTCCCTCTGTCGACTGATTGGAGCATTCTATTTATTGTGTTGCATTGAATTGTGTTTGAGTCGATTAAAGTGCTAAATAAAATAATTGGAAACTATCACATCAAATCATCCTTCACTTCCTTCCACACCTTTAGCTGGGTCACAGGGTAGACAGGAAGGGGGGTTATTACAAGGTAGTACGTGAACAATACTGCCACACCAGTGCTGTCTGAATTATAGATGCTGGGAGACTGTTTCTCATGGATGAGTTTCAGAAATTACATCTCATTAAATATAAGTACCCATTATTTCTAACTTGTAATTTGTCTTGTCAACACATAGTAAAATTATGTCTAATATTAAATTAATAAAAATGAATTATTGTGATTATCTATTTATCTTTTTGTGTCTGATTTAATGGCTTCTCAATCACTATGGTGTGTGTGTGTGTGTGTTTGGATGCCCCAGGAACTTCAATGATCAACAAGATCTCCATCTCAACCAATATGAGTTGAAGGTACAATGATACCCTCGCAATGACTATGGTTATAATGATACCCAAAAATAATACAATAAACATTTAAATAGTCAATTTGGAAAAATTTCTTCACCGTACTATTATGTCTTACTGTATTAATTACAGTGAAATATGTATAATGTGAAAACGCTAATGACGAAATATGGGTTAACACAAAATAATACAACAGTCCAGACAAACTATGTATTTTCATGCATTTTTTTTAACACGAAATCAAAATAGGTAAATTCAAAAAGATTTCCTTTCTGGAAATGAAAAAAATACAGAAAACACCGGATTTAAGAGGGGTGATTTCTGTATTATTGGACTGTCCTACTATATCATCAGAAGAATTCGTTGCAATAGATGATGATAATGCGTGTACAGCCCCAATTATGCCAGATAAAGACATTTTGGAGTTTGTTCAAAGTTAAAAAAATATCATTTAAATGCATATTCTGATGACAAAAATTAAATTACTAATGCAGCTCCCATTCCCATGTCATCCAAAATGAGGAACATCATGAAAGGTATGTGCAATTATGTAGACCATATTCCAGTGGCGAAATGATTAATAAAATGGAACAATTTTTTGACAACTTAATGCTTAAAAAAGACAATGCAAAGAAAAATATGAGATTATTTTCTAAAAACTTAATAAATGTTTTCAAAATTTAGAAAATTTTGTATTAAATTTTATTAAATTCTTAAGAATGTTTTTGTTTCATTGATTTTTTTAAACATATGCACATATACATATATATGTAAATCAAATGTACCCTAATAAATTTATTCAGTCGCTTCAGTTTTGTGTTAAACGATTTTCACTGTATATGATGAAAAATAGAGGCAATTGGAATTCAAAATAAAGGCAATTTAAGCATTCAAACAAAAAAAAATAATAAAATTAAAAATAAAAACCAACTTTACACATAATTCAGCTCTTCTGTTTAACATTAAAAACATACATGAATAGATATGTAAAATTAAACAAATATTCAAAATTCATATTCATTTTGAAGTTACCCAAACTCTATTGTAAATTTTCAAACAACTTTGGCTTTTACTGCTTCATTGATCAAGAAATTCTGATGCTCACATTGGCAAATGCAGATATTAAACTCAGGTATGAAAAAAATTCATGCCTTACAAATGAAAATATAAATATGCATAGCATAAACAAATAACCCCATACACATAACCGTGATACTTTAATAGCAGTTTCCTTTTTGCATAGTTTGAGAATATGAGAAAAACCCTCATACAACATGGCTCTCTAGAAAAAGGTTTCTATCCAACAAATTTTAAGAATTACATAAATCCAAGTGCAACATACTTTTATTACATCTGGAACATATCAAGATAACACTAAAGTGAAGAAATTAAAAATTTTGCTCTAAAAAGCACAAAAAGAAGCTTAAAAACTTGAACACAAATGGAGTTACATTTTCTAAATATACATTCAATGAAAAAAGCATAATAATACTTATTAAAGATAACAAAGAAAACATTTAATACACATCAATATGGCTGATGAAAATTGCTTAAGGAAAAATCATTCAAGTATAAAAATAAATAAAAAAAAGAATGTTTTTATAAATTTTTTGGCCTAATTTCATCTTTTGTAAATAATCACAAATTCAAATAACATGCCACTTTTTATCAATGCAACAACTATGTTTAATAAAGAGGTTATCTGTGAATGTATAATTTTCATATTTCTATACATGATAGATCATTAGAAACAGAAATATTTACTAACAATATTTAGTTAAAATTATTATTTTTCTTGCATAGTATTTATTATTATAATTAGTTACTAAAAGTTTTATAATTATTGTTTAAAACATAGCATTACTTTTACTATCCTTATACATATATTTATAAAAATAATATAAATACAAGAATTGTAATCATTTTACTTTTACACTCTTTTCATAATACGTCTTTCACTTGCATTTTATATAACATTTTCTCTTTTTCAAAATGATGATGCATTTGATTTTTTTTATGCATTTCAAAGAATGAATGCTACATTCCTGAGATTTCCTGAAAGTTTACAGGAAGAATAAAAAGTCAGGAAATCAGACACCCTAGTATTATGTATAAACTTTTTGCTTAAGGAGAAGGTTTGAGTTCTATAAAGTACACATAGAACCTTAAGTTGTAAGTAACCATTTTAGAAAACAATAGTTTTGCTTATTCTCATCATCTTCCATTAAATCTCTTGTTCTAGGTACTAATATTCAGAATTTCTCTCCATCAGAATCGTAGGATTTATTTACAACTGAGCCATTATTCTTGCAGTTTCAAAATTTTAATGTACATATATGTATATATAATAATAAATTAAATTTTCTAAAACTTGAAATACAAAATGTTTTGAAATAAACTGAAACATAATTCCTCATCTGGAATATTAGATAAGTGTTCTCACTTTATATATGTTATTAATGCACATATGCCCGTTAAATTTTAAAGAATAAATATATTAAAAATGCACAGAATTCTGTCTAGTAAGAATTATATGATTTTATTTCAAATAATACAGCTTACACAAACTATCAAACTCAAAGGAAGTTTCTTACCTTTATCTTGGTTCTAATTTTAAACAATGACATAGGTTGTTTGATTTCTTTATAATAATCTGGGTAAGATCTAAAAACAAATCAAATTAATTACACAAAAATACCAAAAATTAACTCATTTATAGATATTTCGGAATATGTATATAGGAATATGTATTTTTAATGTATTATAAATATGACTGTAAAAGCATAACAAGGGGGGAAAAAAGAGAGGAAAATTGTTTTTAACCCTTTACACATTTGAAAGTTATTATCTAAAATGCACAAAACTGCAATATATATATTACATTCAGATATAGAAAAAAAAAACACAATTCAATACACAATAACCAATCATAATTCTTTTAATTGAATAATGTCTTCCAGAAAAGTTTTAGAACATTTTTTCTAGTTTTAAATTTGAAGGCAAAAATTCCAATAGTTCAAAATATTATTACCCAATTAGAAAGTACTATATGAGTTAAAAAACACAATAATTTTATATGCATATCACGAAAGTTGCCAAAGTAGTAATATAAATTGTTTTAAAAAATAACTGCTAGACCTTTTTCAACAAAAAAAATGCTTCAAAGTTCATGAAAATTACCATTAATTAATTGAGAAAGCATTCTGTCTGATTTTTTACCTTGACTGAAAGTCACAAGTTAAGAAAAGCATTAGAAATTGCATGCAAATTAATTAAAAGTATAGACAATTTTTCAAGAATAATGATACTCAAGACACATATCAAAAAAGAAAGTATAAAGCCTTTTTAAATTTTATAAAACAAAATGTTAATAATTTTCAGTTCATTTTGAAAATTTATTTCATAGAGCCCCAAAAAATTATATATATTTGAAATCATAAAATAAAAAAGTTTTTTAAAATGATACAGTGAAATAATAATGCTTACCATAAAATCATGCGTATAACGCGCACTTTGAACACAAAAAATACGGTCAAAATTTAAGGCTGCACATTATATGCCGGGTATAAAAACAGAAGCTTCAAAAATAAAGAGTTGGGCATTTAAAAAAAATTAGACTTCTACATAGATCAAAATGCTGTTTATTTAAAAGAAATGACATACTTAATGAACTTAGAAGGGTCCTAACTCTAGAAATATACTATTTTTTCAAAAGCCTGGGATGTTACCTTGAATAAATTACTTCAAAACATAACAGCATTGCCCATGTATATTTCAGATTCATTTCATAAAAAGGGGGTCCAATATATATGAAAGTTGAAAAATGCAGTTAGATAGTATAGATGTGCATTATATGCAGGATTTTACGCACAGTTAGCTTACAAAGATTCCTTCAATACCTCACAATATTATTTTACCTTAAAAGAAAATAGAATCTTAATTATTATTTTTTTCCATTATCAGTTGAGCAAAATTCATATATAAAAAGGAAAATTTCCTATCAGTCCAAAAATTTTAACCCCATGCCATTAATTTATAACTGAAAATTAACCATATGAATCACAAAAGATTTTAAGAGTTACAGCAATTTATTTAATACCATTCTAAAAACAAATGTTAAATAATTTCCAGCACAAAACAAATAATAATAAATTGTAGAAATTCACCAGAGGCATGGGATTAATAGGTAAGTACTTTATTTTCATACAGTCATTTGATTATCATAACTAGGATTATCATTTGATTATCATCTTCTTAAATTTTAAACCAATACATTATTATTTTACAATTGACTTAACATGCTTTTCTAGGAAAAACATTCATTGCATCAGGTATATATGTTACCATTAAAGTGTATAATTCAGTCATTTCATAGAATAACTAGGTATTTCATGAAAAAACTAGACAAGTGAGTTAAAGTATATAATAGATAAAAAAAAACTTCACATTTTATCTAGTTATTCAATGAAATAATCATGATTGACTATTAAAGTGAAACAAACAATTTCAAAGCTATTTTATAAATCAATTGATCATAAATAGCTAAAATCTCTCAAAAAATACGTTTTATCTTTATTGCAGATGATTAATTGATAAATAATAAGGGAAAGAAGATATAATTTATTATTGCTCTTATTGCTAACATTAAACAAAAAAGCAGGGGGGGAGGAAATATGTTTCAGAAACAGTTATATTTAAACATTATCAAAATGTACGTGCTGGGAAGAAAAACTGTTGCTTCATAAAAACAGTGTGTAAACTTTTTCAAACAAAATTGTAAGATAATATTAATTTAAATTTTATCAAATACCTTTATTTAACTTTTATCAAATACCTTTATTTAACTTTTCATTATTTATTAGAGCAAGGATTGCTGTGATGACACTTTAAATTGGGGTTCAAAACTAACTAAAAGCAGCTAGAACCTATTGAAAGAACTTCAGAGTGTATATTTCATACTTTAACAATCAAATCATCATTATTTTGTAGAATATCTAGTTAAATCATAGAATTCAATAATTTTATATACTTTAACTGACTTGTCCAGTCAATTGATGCAATACGTAGTTATTCTATGAAAACGGATTTCAGACTTAAATGGTAACATATACATTAGCACAACTATTGTAACCATGCTTAAGCAGAAAAGGCTGATTTTGAATCACTGATCCTTGACTTACTAATTTAATAAAGCCACGAACAATTCAAAGAGAATTATCAAGACACTATAAAGGTAATACAAGACGCGTTGCAGAGGATGCTAAAAGATATCATCTTACCTCCGTGAAGGCAAAGTCCAAAAGGGCTCTGACAGTTGGTAACCCTGAGTGTTAATGTAGTTCTTGACTGTTTCATACAACATCCATTGCGGATTGGTGTGTGCATCCTCAGGATCTGATTCATCTTCTGCATCCACACTTTCATCCGCAAGTTCTACCACAGATGCTGGGGACGCAGCCTCTGAAGTCAGATCCACCTTAGGGACTGCGTCATACTTCAAAGCAGCAATGATGGAGGACCACTTTTGACCACCAGCAAGCCGCTTGTTTCTGATACATATTAAATATGTTTTTTTAACATGTTATTTATTTGAAAAATAAAAAACAAAATAAAACTGATTCATTTGATATTGTTTTTAAAGAAAACTCACAAATCCTTATTATTTAACCACTTCATTGCCAATTAAAAGTTACATGACTCACTCCCCAGATGACACTCACAACTTGCCGCCATTTTTCACCTAGATGCGTGTATGCAGTATATGGGGGGGGGGGATTTTGGAAATTAATTTAATTTTGTTAGAAAAAAATTTCAATACTTTTTCTTTGAAGATTTCCAATTTAATTTATTTATCCATTTATTAAATATTTTTAATGACTTTCATGCTTGCTATCTGGGGAAAATATGAGCTGGTTCATTTGCACAAATTACCAAAGAAACATGTTATTTCTCACTTGCATAAATTCATTTACATAAATGTTGCTTATTTCAGCCACCAAATGGCAATATATGTATAAATAGAATATTCTTGTGTTCTACATTAGTCTGGTGTTTGATGCAGCTTTAAAAGTGTTAGCTTTTAATTTCTATAGGATAGTTTCCTTTCTTTAAAATTTATCTTTAATGAAGAATAAAATTATTCAACTAAACGAAGCCTTTCCTTTACTGGATTGAAGTATATCCAAAAGTAACAAGTAAAAGTAGGCTTAACAGAAAAGGCACAAATAAGTAAATTTTTCTTTGAAATAAGCAAATCCTACGCAAACACTGACAAGGTCATTTTTTTCCCCCAAGGCCTTCAGATTAGTTGTAATGATAGCAGCACAAAAAAAAAGAATCTCCACTTCAGAAAGATGTATATATATGTCCAGGGTACATAAGCATTAGTTAAGCGATATGGATATGTACACCAACAGCAGTTAAGTGGTTAACATTAACAGTTTTCAATAATGAGGTTCAAAGTCTATATAAGCATATATCTTTAGATAAAAATCATATGTCAGTTCTACCGAAAATATTAATATATACAATTCATTCAAGACTTATGAGTACACAGTTTGTGTAATTCCCACAAAAAAATCATATCAGCAGACATGAAACCATCACTGAATCTAAGATCGAAAAACTCAATACCTTTTTTCATCCCAAAGATAATAAATTAAAATATTTACATCTGATTTTAATGCTAATTTCAATAAAATGAACATAAAACTAATTGTTACATCTGTGGCTGCATGAACTGAAGAGTAATAATTTAACTCTTAATTTCTTTGTTGTTGTTTGGCAACACTTGTTATAATTCAATATTGCTTATTTTCTGTAGAACATGGTGTTGCTGTGTATCTCATACGTTTTATCTAATAACAAGCAACATTAAAATTTATTTACTCATTTATGATTATGGAACATTGTTTTAACCAAAGCAACAATATTCTGAACATGCATCATTGATATCTAATATCTTTCACCAACCCATACCATCCAGCCAAAGTGGTGATCTAACAGACTTTAAAAGCGATGTTTCAAAAGTAAACTAATGGAATTATTTTGTGTTGAATTCTACATCTGATGAGTGATTAATCATATTTCATATTTATTCTTTTTCATATTTTGCTTAAATACAACAAACTGTCTTGCATTTGTTATTTTTACTACTTTCGATTTCACAACGCTCTACATATTAGCGATCATTCAATCGGAGTAGTGAAAGTCAAGGTCATGAAAACATTTCTGCTGAATCATCAGAAATTAATCATATAGCAGTTAGGCTACCTCTGTTTTGGCGAAAAAAGCCAAATTTGTGGTTTTTTTCAACTGGAAGTGCAATTTGATGTTGCGAACATTACTCAAGACCAAACAAAATATAACATTGTTTTATCAGCTTTAGATGAACACATCCTAGATTTTATAAGGATATTTTATCCAATCCTCCAACTGAGAATAAATACATTGCTCTGAAATCTGCATTAATAAGCCGTTTAACTGATTCTGTGAAGAAGGAAAACTAAAAAAACTCCTCGGCGATTGCTGCCCTTCCTGATCTTTCGCGCCAAATGAAAGTCTTGCCGGTTCCAAAATTTCAGAGGAATTTCTGAAAACATTATGGTACAAACGATTGCCGCAACAAGTTCAGGCTATTCTTTCTGTCAGTAAAGACACTCTAATGAATTTAGCTGAAATGGTGGATAAAATAATGTCGGTGTATAATCCTACAGATATTTCATCAATTAATAAGCAAGACCAATCTCGTGCAATTTCTTATTCCTGTGGAGATAATTCCTGTTCGAGTTCCATTGAAGCAGGTATTGAATCATTCACTCAGCAAATCCATAAACTTAACTCGCCAAATAATAACAAACCTAGATATAGAAATCGTTCACAAAGTCGCTCTAAGTCTAGAAATTCTTCCAACAGATAGTGCTGGTATCATCATTTTGGAGCCAATGCTCAAAAATGCATAAGCCCATGTAGTTTCAAAGAATCAAAAGTAAGTCAGGAAAACTAACTGCCCAGTTGCTTAATGAAGCAAGTAACTGGGGCTCAAGCTATTGCCTTATCCTCTTTGATAAAACAAGTTATTGTCAATATCTTGTGGACACAGGCGCTGATTTATCTGTCATTCTGCCAACACAAAAACGGAAACCATCTGACTTCAAACTTTACGCTGCAAATTCAACTGTTATTAGAACTTATGGCTCAAAAATTTTTAAATTAGACCTCGGATTAAGACGCCAATTTACATGGTCGTTCACTATCGCCAATATCAAAAGGTCAATTCTAGGGGCAGATTTTTTAAAACATTTTGAATTACTTATCGATTTAAAATGCAAACAACTCCTGGATTCAGTAACTCTCTTGCATGCTCTGGGGAAAACAACCAAGTGCAAACCTCTTTCCTTAACAACTTTGGATTCATCATTATATATTCCGGAAGTTCTAGCTTTGTTGGAGAAGTTCAAAATCATCACTATTGAAAATTCTAATAAAATAGAGATTATGCACAACATTACTCATGCAATTATTACTGCAGGTCCTCCAGTTTCAGCTAAAATGCGTAGATTATCTCCAGATATGTTAAAAATTGCAAAACAAGAATGTATGTTTATGCTCGAAAAGGGTATCTGTCCACCATCAAATAGTCCTTGGGCAAGTCCCTTACATATGGTTAAGAAGAAAGATGGTAGCTAGAGACCATGCAGTGACTATCGTGCCTTAAACGCAACTACACGACCTGACCCCTATACCATACCACACCTTCATGACTTTACCCATCAATTAGCTAGATGCCAAATATTTTCAACTTAAGATCTCGTAAGAGCATATCACCATATGCCAATTGAAGAGTCCGATATCCAAAAAATAGCTATCTGCATACCTTTCGAGTTCCCTCTGATGACTTTTGGATTAAGAAATGCTGCTCAATCCTTTCAAAGGTTTCTTGATTCACTGTTTAGAGATCTTCCTTATTGTTTTGTGTATATTGATGACATTCTCATAGCATCCTGCAACTTGGACAAGCATATTAGTCATCTCAAAGAAATTTTTCAACCTCTCACCGAAAATAGACTTGTACTGAAAATTTCAAAATGCATTTTCGCTAAACCTGAAGTTGATTTTTTAGGACATCACATTTCTGCAAGTGGCATTCATCCAACCACAGAATACATTCAGGGCATTCTTGATTTCAATAGACGAAATACAGTTAAGCAGCTGAGGAGATTCCTTGATATGCTGAATTTTTACAGTCGCTTACTTCCAAATGCAGCAAAACACCAAACAAAATTAAACAACTTTCTGGTTGGAATAACGAAAAACAAAAAGAAATCGATTGACAGCGATGAAGACTCGATAAAAGCCTTTGAATACTGCAAAGAGCAATTATCTGAATCAACCACTTTAGCATATCCTGTGAGTAACGCTCATTTAGCAATCACGGTAGATGCCTTTGACAATGTCGTTGGTGGAGTTATGCAACAATATGTCAGTAACCACTGGCAACATTTAGCATTTTTCTCGATGCGACTAACTCCTACACAGAAGAGGTACAGTACATACGACAGAGAACTGTTTGCAATGTATTCTGCAGTCAAGCATTTTCGCTACCACTAAGAAGGTCGTGAATTACTATTTTCACCGACCATAAGCCATTGGTTTTTCCTTTCAATCAACCGTCAAACAAATCTTCACCTCATCAGTGATGACATCTTGACTTCAATAGCCAATATACAACTCCACTACGACATATATCAGGCAAAGGCAACATCGTGGCTGATGCTTTATCAAGAATCGACGATATGTTTACCACCAACTATTGATTATGCAGCAATAGCAACAGCTCAAAACAGTGATCAGGAACTCACTTCTCTCAATAATTACAATTTGAAGTTTGATAAATTACCTGTCATAGTATCGGAGTATCTGATCACCTGTGAAGTTTCTACTGGCCAACCTCGACTGTACATTCCTGCATCTTTTCGCAGACAAATCTTTGAACGCTACCACAGAACATCTCATCCTGGTATTCGAAGCTCTGTCAAATTAATTTCAAAGAAATTCTTCTGGCCAAACTTGAGACATGACATTTCAACATGGTCTCGAGGCTGCAATGAGTGCCAGAAATGTAAAGTTTCCAAACATATCCACAGTCAAATTGGGACATTTCCACTTGTCAGCAAAAGCTTTGATGAACTTCATCTTGACATAATTGGACCATTACCTACAGCATCAGAATATCGATATTGTGTCACTATAGTAGATCGTTTCACCAGATGGCCTGAAGCCTTACCAGTCATGGACATTCGCGCCGAAACAGTAGCAACTGCAGTTTATCGTGGCTGGATTTCAAAGTTTGGTTCACTGTCTTACATAGTTACTGATCAAGGCACTCGGTTTGAATCAGAACTGTTCTACGAACTCTCCAAATTATTAGGTTTCAAGCACAAGCGCATAACAGCCTACCATCCTCAGGCTAACGGTTTGGTGGAGAGATGGCATTGCACGCTAAAAGCCGCCATTATGTGTCATAGCGATGCAACTTGGTATCAATCCCTACCCACCGTCCTCCTTGGACTGCGTCCTACGATTCATGAAGATTCTAAAGCCACATCAGCTGAATTGGTTTTTGGAGAAAATTTACATTTACCAGGCGATTTCCTACATGACTCAAAACTTGCATCTCCATCCAGTTTTGTGCAACAACTTCAGAATACTTTCGCCGGTCTACGTCCTGTTCTACCTTCTCATCATACAAAACATCCGGGATCTTGCAACATCCACTCATGTATTTCTCCTGACTGATTCCATCCGAGCTTCATTACAGCCACCTTATGAAGTACCATACCCTGTCATCAAGCGATATGCAAAGTATTTTGACATCAGCATCAAAGGAGTTTCTCGAACAATCTCTATTGATAGATTGAAACCCTGTTTCTTCGCTGATCTTGGTCCTTATAAACCAGCTTAAGTAGATAAATCTTCAACCACAAGCACTTCACAATCAACTGTGTCAGCTACTCCATATCACTCACAGCAGAGCACTTCTGAGCAGTCTTCAAAACTTCGAGTGAGATTTGCCAAACCTCCTCCTCAATATGTTACTCATTCTGGTAGTGCTGTTCACCCATCTAAACGATTCCTAAAACTTCACCCTGTTCACTGGTGGGGGAGTACTGTGGCTGCATGAATTGAAGATAATGAATTTAATTCTTAATTTCTTTGTTGTCACTTGGCAACACTTGTTATAATTCAATTTTGCTTATTTTCTGTAGAACATGGTGTTGCCTTGTATCTCATACGTTTTATCTAATAACAAGCAACATTAAAATTTATTTACTTGTTTATGATTATGGAACATCTTTTTAACCAAAGCAACAATATTATGAACACACATCATTGATATCTAATATCTTTCACCAACCCGTGCCATCTAGACAAACATCTACAATAAAAATAAATAATCCATAATCGTTTGGCGAAGTAGTACATGAACTACTCAACAAGATAAAATGTAAATAATGTTTTGATTTTTGCTATTCGATTAATAAAAGAATTTTATTGGAATAAATGAGCTTAGTTTGTTTCTTTGTGACGAAAGATTAATTTAAAACACATTTAAATACATAAAACTAATAATAATCCCCACTCTTCTCCTTATAAACATCTTTTTCCATCAAAACAATATAAATCATTTTAGTAAGCAATAAAAACAGTAAAATTCATTACAAAATCCTAATAAAAATTAAAATTTCAAATTAATATTGATTTTTAAAATAATCATTTTTGTATTAATTTAATAGTTAATTGTAACTTTGGAAAATAAAAGAAAATATCTCTTGCTATGTTTTGGTGTTTAATAACATTTTATTCAAGAGAAATTCTGGATTACGGAAATTTGGATTAGAGCTTGTGTCTACAAACTACAAACTCTATACGCATGCAATTTTAGGGAGAATTTAAATTGCTCTATCATTATAGTAAAACTAAATTAGACATACAACATAAAAATCAATATTTCATAGAGCATCACATATTCATATGGCATTCTGGCTATTTATATAATTAAAAAAACACTTTCTCAACAATATACAAAACATAATTATGCTTATCAGAGCAAAATTAATCAACAGCATGTAATATATAACACCAGTTGAAATGTAGATTAATGGAGAAACTATTCTTTGCTAAAAATTAATTACCTTATCCTTTCACTTGACTTTGCAGGATAAGTCTTTCTTTGATCAATTTCAGCTTTTTTGATTAAAATTATTTTCCTCAGAGTAGCAGCATCCTATAAGAATTACAACACTATTTAGAAAAAACTGAGAAAATATTTTAGATAAGATTGTTAAAAAGCCTTAAGAAATTTTGCAACTGCTTTTTCATTAAATTATAATTTTTCCATATTACAAGCAATCATCTCATATACAATAGGAATTTTTTATTCACTAAAAGTAATGTAATTAAATACATTGTAAATACAATGCCAATAATATATTTAAAAATTGATGCCTTTTTGCACAAATATATCAGAGTAAAAGCTTTTTGTTTCAAAAATTTATTCATTTAAGATTATTTTCAAACCTAATAATTCCTTAATTAGAGAGATATAGGGTAAAATTTAGTAAGAGCTTTAGTAGAGCCAAGCTTTAATGGCTTTTGAATATATACAATCCTAATTCTCAATAATTCCCTCAATAATTAGTACCCTGATTTAAAATATAACAATCATTTCCAGAAAAAATTAAATTTTGTATTTTAAGATAAAAAAAGAATATCAACACCTAAAATAATTTATTGTTTTAAATAAACTGAAACATCATCAGGAATTAAAAGCAGTGGTTGAATTTGGGGCCGGTTTCATTCCCTCAACATGAAAGATTAAAAAATTTTATTAGCAAATAACTGTAAAAAGAGATTTAATAATTTTTTTAATAGATCATAAAATAAGTACAGAAATTTAATTAGAAAAAAAATTCATTAAGGAGAGGAAAAATCACTGAATTGGATTACCTTATATATTTGTGAACCTGGTTCATTGAAGATCTTGGCATTTTTTATCATCTGAAGCAAATTTTTTTCCATTTCACAGAGACTTCGGTATTCATTGTTTACAATTCTCTGTGCAATCATTTTTAAATCAATAGGTTCCTGTATAACTTTATAATACTCAGGATACAACTGAAAAAAATTAAAATATGAAATTCATTATAATTGATGCTAAATATATTCAGCTTTCATGAAGCAATTTAAAAAAACATGTCAGTAAATTTTTTTACAAAGATTTTAAAATATTTTGCATGTAACATTATGAATTTTAGAAAGTTTAAATCAGCATTTTCTAATAATCAAAGACCATGCACTTCATAAATTTTTTTTCAACTTGCATAAAAATACTAATATAGTTTACTTTCAAGCAAATTAATCTAGCTTTTGTTGCAAATTTAAAAAGATTTAATTTGGAGTGCATAACCAAACTGATAGTTACTACTAATTTAAGCAATGAATACTTGATTATCAAAGAAACTTTTTTTTATCCTATGCCCATCTTCAGCATTTCTGCCATTAGTTGACAAGCAGTCCAAAAAAGTGATGAAGCACAAAAAGAATTAGAATTAGCCTCAGTAGAGTTGTCTTCAAGAAATATTACTATCAAAGAAACTTAAAATCTGATATATTTTGCAAATGATATTAAAATTTAAAGTTTGAAATTCCATAAATTTTTATATAGTTTTAAGATTGCGAGAGCTAGTCTTCCAGATAGGAGGAAAATATCTTTTTTTTTTATAAAATGGTATTAATAAGCAAAGTTCGGAGCAACGAGAATTCTAAAGGAAGATTTGTTTTCATATGATTAGAAATTTGATAAAAACTAGGAGCTTTTTTTGTTAGCTTGAGATTTTTAAGAAAATAATTACTATTGAAGTGGTTTATTCAATGTGTTAAATATGGAAAGGTAATCTAAAATATTTTCAAACAAATGCATTACTTATAACAAAACTGATTTTGAGGATGGAGGGAAGAACTAAAAATATTCAAGAGTTAAAAATTATACACATTTAGGATCAGGATTTAAAACTGCCTGTGTAATTGTTACACATATATACTAGAAACTTTAAACATATGTATACAAAAAAGATTTTCATTATTTTTCACAAATAACAAATCATTCATGGATTTGTGTATTATTAAATAGAAAAGTTTTTCAATAGTTGTTTTAAAAACTCACTAAAAGAAAGAAAAGATATTTACAACATAATGTTTTGAACTATGCTTTTATTTTACTTCAGAGATGCGACATTTTAACTTTTAATCATAGCAAAATAAATCTAAAGCCACAAAACTTAAAAATGATATATCCCTACTTGATCATAAACAACTTACTGTTCTGGAAGGCAGGAGTTGGAACATAGTGCTGAGTGCCCGACCCTCCATGTCAGCTGCCGTCATAACAGTAGTAAACAGCTCCTCATAAGTACTCTCTTCCTCACTACACTCGCTGCCTCTGTCCTAAGAAGAAAAAAACCATATTATCTTTATAATCAAAAAATTGATAAATGATACGCAGAACTTCAGGATCCAAAATTAATCCAATTCACTATCTCATTTGAATGCTAAGGTAAAATATAAATAGATATTATTTGAAATAAAATGTAAATGCCAACTCCCACTAAAAAAATTCTAAATTGCATTCAGCCCTTTTTTTTACCTCTAAATATAATTTATGTACTTAACTGATTGATCAGGGTGTTATACACAATATATATCTCATTACGGAAAGCACTTAGTCTGGCACATTTTGGAAAGTTATGAAGTGAAGAGCAATTAAACATATCTCTTATGAAAGCAATTGTTGACAAATTGCAACTGCAAAAATTTACAACTGCTTTTAATACGAGAATCTTTCAAAAAATATATTGAAGTTAGGAAAAGATAGTTGACATTGTTACATGGTTGGAAAAGCATGGTGCCAATTTTTTTCCTGTTCATAAGCACTATATATATTATTTAGAAAGAGTAATTATTCACACATTTTCTTGAAAATTAATATGTATTCATTTTATATATTTTATCCATCAAAAAGAAATATGCAAATAGAACAAAACAAAAAAACATTGCATTTTCATTTGCAACATTGCAACACTGTATTTTCAACTTTAAAAAATAATTTTATATTAAAATTAATGAATTTCTTAATGACATTTTATAATTTAAAACCTATGAGTAATTTTAACTTTATAACCAGTACTTTTAAGCCTACATTGCCATATATGTCCTTAAATTTAATTACTGATAAAATCTGCTAATTTTACTTGAGTTTTTTGTTTGAAAAAATTACAGCAATTTTAGTCTTCTTGGTGAGTTAGACACCTGGTAAAAACCAGTTCCAGGTCATTGATCACTATAATATGTGCTAAAAAGAATTTGAAAAATGTCCTGATATATTTTAAAAATAAGGGAGGAAAAAAATCAAATCACAAGAGTAAATGTTTGCTAAATTAAAAATGCACTTCGTTATTTGGAGCATATTGTACAAAGAAAACAGTAAAATGTCCTTGGCTTCAGGAAAAAGCTTGCTAAATATAGAAATTCACAAAATAGATGTTCATTATATGGAGGTTTGACTGTATATCACTATTAAATTGTGTGCTATCATAATGATTGTTTCTAACAAAACTAGAATTAAATGTTAAGGAATTGCAATGCTTCAACAAAATTGAATATGTAGAAAATCTTAGGTTATAGTGAACCTTTTATTGGTGATAAGATGGTTCACTATAATGAAATAAGTCAGTATAAAGTTGCTCATATACATGCCTCTACAGATTTCAGTGAAGTGATCATTACATCCTTAATACATCATTCCAGGAAATTACTCTCATTTTTGAAGTTAGCATGAAAGAAAACTGAATAAAATTCTTACATCGTCAATTTCACTAGATTTATCTTCATCTTTACGGCCATCACCAGATAGTATATCTGCTTTGGCATCAACAAACACATCCCATAAATCACAGGCATCTCTATATTCTGGGGTATTTTTCTGTAAAAGAATTTTTAAAAAAGGTTAAAAATATTAAAACTATATCATTTAATACCATAAAAAATCACATTTACAAAAATGGTCCATCGAAATTAATATCATTTATTAACATTTAAAATGTAAAAAGAACCTGCAAATTAACCAGAAAAACATTTATAAGTTTTAAAAATTGCTAAGTTCCAATAAATTTATTTCCTTTAAAATAACTGACAGGAAAGTTTATATAATTTTTCTAATGCTTTTTTAGGTAATCAAAATACTGTTTACAGCCACTAGAACTGTTCTCAACCCATATTTAATAACCAAAATATTTTCAGGTCTCTCCTTTCATGGTCATATTAAGCTTCATATTAAAAGGGAGATAGAATCAGCTGGCAAAAAGCTAGGAGAACACAGTTGATAATTTAGAACTGAAAATGAATGCTAAACAAGATGTCATAATAACAATGCTTTGTGTACAGTCTGATTGGAAAAAAAAGAAACACTTGCCACGAATCTAAATATTTCCTTACTAATTCACTCTCTGTCTTGTTTATTAATTCAAAAAGCATTTTTTTTTTTTTTGTAAAAATTCTGATTATTGTTTGATTTTAGGGTAAAACTCATGGCAACAAATTTAATCAGGATCATTCTTAAATCCTTAAATTAAGCATGTATGTTTTGTTTCATTTTGATAAGGGAAAAGACTTGTGTGTTATGTGCTTTCCCCTCCCCTTTAATTTGGGTTATACGATAGACACCACACCTTGCGCCTCATTAAGGTGCACTCTTAAAAAAACTGTTATCCTACTTTGTTGTACATTTATTCTTTCCCTTTAAAGCATACTTTGTTTTCCTTTTGTGATAATAAAATAATAATAATTCCTTTTGTGATAATAATTCAGCACAATTGCAAAAATTGGACACAAACACTCGTACACATGCATTCTTGCACAATGCACTACAATATACTGCATTAATAAACTTTCAATAGCAGATTTATCTAATTTGAAACAAAATTGTATGTCATAACATCCCATTATTAAGCAAATTTTTATCTACAATGCTTTCTCAGTAATTAAAAATTATTCCAGAACTTTAATATGAAAATGACACAAAAATCACATCAAAGTATCTTTAACAAGTTGATATGTGTGTCCATATATTTATTTTATTTATTTAACTTATTTTATAGATTCGTCTTTAAAATTGTCTGACTACTTATTGGCCTATCTCACTCATACTTTATATATTTAAAAAAATTATACTGAAGTAAAAAAAATAATAAATAAATTTAACAAGGAAGTTAACCTTTTGATAAAGAATTGCAGATTCAAATGTTATGTATTTTGCTTCAACATAAAATTTCAATATATGCATAATAATTACCAACATCTTGTTTGACTGGTGAAATGTGTTACATAGATATTTTATTTTCCATCTATTGCTATACAGAAAACTTATAATTTTGTTTCACTTCATTTCAGAAATTTACAGAGGAATGTTATCTTTAAATCATTAAAAATTATGTAAATTCCTATAAAAATAAATGAACTAAATGTACTATTTTTAACTTGTATCATGAATTTAAAAACTTCTATTAACACAACAGCCCTGAAAGAGCCAAGAACTTTTCAAGAACCCTCTTCCATTCCAAACCCCGCTTAGCAACAGTTCTCCAATTAGCCAATCTTAAACTTTAAAATCATCCTCCACACAATCAGCCCATTTCAGTTAAGGTCTACACACTTAGTTCCAATTCTAATAGGTTTATAATTAAAAATTCAGAGCATCGAGGATGGAGGGTCCATACGGCTGATGTGGCTCACAAACCTCAAATGACCAATCTTGATGGATTTAATGGCATCTACTTCCTCAAATAGCTTATGTAATTCAAAATTATGTCAATTGGTCTACAATCCATTCTTATTCACACCACGAAACATATATATACCTTTTTATACAAAGATGGCTAGCTGTTCAGTCTATGATTTAGGAATTTAAAAACTTAATTCTGTTAATTTCATAATATAATTTCATAATACACAAAATAAATAAAATCAAAATGTATGGTTTTTTGTTGATTTAGCATAATGTGAGATCTGCACAATAATGAAAGTTTTCTTTCTCAAATAATTTCCAGACAATTATCACACTAATTGAACTCAACATGTACAGTCTATTAAGCAAATTATATTGTAAAATACATATCGAAACATTTCTTAGTGATTCTTTTAACTAATTTAAACAATTTCTTAATAACCTAAAACTTCAATTTTAGCTTATTTTAAGTGAAAAATAAAATCTTAACATAATAAAATATAAACTGTAAACAAACCTTGTAATAACTTTTTGCATTATTAACCATCAATTCAATATCTGCTGAAAACTGATTAACATCAACATATTCTTCGGTTTTTAATTTCTGCTGTATTTTTAACAGATCAATAGGAGTTGTAATAATATCATAGTAGTCAGCTAAACTCCTATAAGAAAATATAATTTTTAAAGAGAGAAAAGTTTAATAATAAAAAAAACTTCTAAAGTTTTTTTAAAAAGGAAAAACATAATTTGGTACTTACGCATTAATGTCACTGCAACAAAATTTACACGTGAATCGCACCATTTTCCATCAAAATCTAGACTGATTCCTTTTTTCAAATAAAACACATATGAATCTTTTTGTTTTGATATCACGGTACGATTCCCGTGGTGCAAATTTGGCTGCAATAATGCTAATATGTAAATACCACCAATTCAATTGTAAGGAAAAGTTACAATTTTTAAATCAAGAAAAAAAGTTTAAAACTTTTTAAGATTTTTACACACACAAAATCATGTAAGATTTTAGCTTTTCTATATAAATGCATTTACAAATCACAATTCTTAATTAATTTGTAATAGCCATTACAATTTACCATACTTAAATGTAAAAAGAGAGGGAAAATATTAAAATTATCTAAAATGCAATGCATATAAACATAAATTACAGAATATCAAAATCTTCTTCTAACTTAAAACATTTTTTTTAGTTCTAAATCAATATCAAAACTTTCTATTATGGTTTTTTGTTTTGATTTTTGTTTAGATCATTGTAATCATTATCAATTAATCTACTAATAAAAACATTGGTACTTATCAGTTGTAGGGTGCATGAAGCCAATTATGGCAACATGTAGAAAATATGCTACCACAACCTACAAGTCAATTCTGGTTAATCCCAGTTATAAACATCAAAAGTGGCATTATGCGTAAATATGAGATATGCCATATATCAATCGTTGATATTTTGAATATATGACACTATTTTCAAATATCCTCTGAATTTAATATTCCCTTCCTGTTTATTGTTAATTTATTACTAATAGAAATTATAGCACATCAACCAATGAATTGGCCAAGATTTGAAGAATTTCACCAAAGTTTATTTACATTAATAATTAAATTTAAGTTGTATTTCATTACTTAAATTCCATTATATAAAAAAAATTACAGAAATATTTAAAATGAACAAGTTGTGTAAAAATAACTACATAATACAGAGTGTGGATCATGTATTTTTAATTAAATAGACAATCTGTGCCTGTTAACACACTGTTTTTTGATAGAAAGATCCTGTAACTTTGGAAACACTTCACTGTGTTCTCTTTAGAAGATGTCCTAAATTTTTATCATTTTTCATGAAAAAACACACAAAATAAGACAACTTATAAACAAGATTGTGCTTGAGTATGTATGGGAAAACTCTTTCAGTATAGGATTACAGCATTTGGTAAAGATTTTTGAAAAGTGAAAATAGTCAAAGGGTTGACAACACATAAACCATATACCAATTTCTGACTTTTTCCAGTTGCTGTTACAAAAAGTAACGTTGATGAAATTTCCCATAATGTAACTTTTTATCATTGTGCTTGTGATGAATTTGCCATATCAGATAACATTGCAGTATTTCTGTTGGCAACACCTCAAAAAAGCAGTAGCCAAACATGATCTCTACATGCGATATGTATAAAAACATTTATAACTGAATAAAAGCATAACTACTTGACCAAAAAAATTTATAATTGTTATTTTTTTAAGAATTTTTTTTTATCAATGAAAATAAACAATATTTAATTGTCACATTTTGCAAATAGAGAAATTTATCAAGAAATTCATGAAAATATTTTTGAAATGTAGTTAAATTCTAAAAAATTATTGAAAGAGTCAATCGTTCAAAATATATAATTAATAAATGAGAATTTTGCGCAGGAATTTTTTTCTAGCGACATGTCATTTTTTGGTTTTAAAGCATATAAAAATCAATGTGTTATGTCATTTCAAGGAAAATGTATAGTAATGTTTTATTATTACATCCAACCATCTGGTATAATGGTTAAAGATGCTGACTGTCAGGTTAGAATCCTGAAGGTTTGTAAATGAATAGTGCCTATGCAGCATGGGGGGTACTCTAAATAGCCATTGAGCCGCAAGTCCTCTTGTGAGGTTAATGGAAGGGGAAGAGAGGTATGAGGTCAATGACTACATCCAGATTGTTCCCCCTCAAAATTGGGATGGAATCAAGCCAAATCATACTATCAGCTGTTTGGTGCTCAAAGCTACAGCTAACAGGTGTACATCTAGCTCTTTGCTGCACTGAATTTCGTGGACCTCGATCTGACACTGTCAAGTGACATTAGCAACAAAATTACATTAATATTATTCTCTTTCCAATCATTAAAAAATAAACTGGCTACTGTGAAAGAGTTTAAATATTTTTTTACCAATAAAAAACCAAACAGAAATTATTGTCTTCCCCCTCCTTACTTAGTTATATTGCAATACTTATTTTAATTCTTAGTGAATAAAAATTAAAATAACATAAAAACAGCCTTATAATTAACATATTTTGTCATTTTTTATTTGAAAGATTTGATTGATTAAACATTGCATTTTGAAACAGCATGAGAATTATTCAACATGGGCCTCCTAATTCTAAACCATATTTAAGTGTGAGCTAGTATTGCACTTTTCAGGCTTTCACACCAAACCAACAAGAGGATTTCAAGACTTGTCAGATTTAAAGTGCATCAACTTCTCCACATGAGAGGTATTACAAAATTGCTGAAGCATAAAAGCATCACAATATAGAATTTAAATGTCATCAAGGCATGTGCCCTTCTGCCCTATTTATCCATGAAATAAAGAGATTTCATAACCTACGCTCATTCACAGGGCAATTGCGATTAGTATCAAAACATTAAAAAAAAATTATTTACAGCTTAAAAACGAAAATTACACCCAAAATGGGTTAAAAAATCTAAAAGCCTTAACTTAGTAAATTTCAATTTTCAGAAACTGTTTTAATTTTTTTTAAAATCTCGGGTCATTTCTGTAATTTCACTGACACTTTGAAAAATGGCTTAAAAAGTAAATATATTAACAATATAAAATAATAAGAATAAAATAGTACCTTCGATTAGGAGCTCTTATAAAAGATTCACACAAAAGGTGGCCATCTTCTGTTCTATGATTCCGAATTGTTTCATAGAGTTCATGACACACTTCAACCTAACGTATGAAAAAACAAGCAAGATGCTGAAATGTTGAGTTGTTAATAAAATCTAACAAATAAGTTTATCATTCTTTTTCAGAAAATTTCCACAACTCTAAAATATATGGAATAAAATATATCATTCTTTTTTAATATTGCTTAAAAAAATGTTTACTTAATGAAGTAATTCACATTAAATGTTTCACCTAGATAGGTGTTTTAACAGTGGCTTTCTTTGTATTTATTGAGAAATAAATTTCATATTAAGGAATTCAAAAATATTATATCTGTAAAAAAACTCAACACATTATATTTTAATAAGTTACAATTTGAAAAATAATTTATAACAAGTTATCTGCTTTTTTCCAATTATTACTGCATTCATTTTTATATATTTTATGGATATTAAATAGGAGGTATTATTTACTCAAAATCGAAATTATAGTAAAGCTTAAAATTCTAACAATTGAATTAAAGGTCAAAATGATTTTATTTTTTAAATTTTATGTCATTTTATGCAAAATAAAAAAAATTGAATAAGAAAAACAAAGCAATATTTCTGCTACATTCTGGTAAGAAAAAAATATAATTTTGAGATGTTTACATTAGGAATTATTTACAACATTACCTTTAAATATAACACAGAGTAAAAAATTAAATCAATTTATCTTTTTTACACAAAATACATTCCTAGGTATAAAAACAGCAGGGAAGTTTTTAAAAAGAGGTACTTAAACATTTGCATCACCCCAGCAAAATTGGCACCACACGAAACACACCTTGATATCTAAATAACAAAGATTCTAGCACATTTTATATGAAAATAAAACCAATAAGATTTTGGTGGGAAATGACCCGATTTGCATGATGCCAGAAATGGCAATGGTGATGCTAATACATAAATACCAAAAAAGAAACATGATATAATTTTTAAAGCTCCTTTTTTTAAAAAATTCAAAATAACATATGACTTAACTTTCAAAAAGTACTTTTTTACATTGATCAATTATTCAGATGCACACAATAAATCATAAATTGTTGCTATTGGTCATAAACAAAATACCAGCAAATGCTAACAATTCAAATTGTTTTGTACAAAGTTTTAAAAAAAAATTCACTTTAATATAGAAGAGTAAATGTCTAAAATGAAAAATTCAAATAACTTGCAACATAAGTCCATTGCTTAAAGGAACCCATCAGAACAAGTTTAAGTGCCCAATACCATATTTTCTATGATTTTACATGCCAATGCTTTAAATATCTTTGACACAGAATTGCACTATAAATTAATATAAAGACACGATAGCTGACTATTTTAAATTAAAAACTAAACAGAGAAAAATATCTTATAAAATCAATTTAGAACTAAGCCTAGCAGGAATTGAATAGAATTTTTGCTTTTGTATGCAAAAAGAAAGATATAAGTAATGAAAGGATTAGTACTAAGAGTATTACATTTAGTATAAGGAAAAAAAGATGAAAAAAAGTAAAATTTACAAAAGAAAGGCTGTACAGAAAGGAAAATCTTCTTACTGGATCAAGTTCACTTTTCCTTCTCTTAGAGCTTTCACTACCATCTTTGCTGCCTTCCTCAGATGTTATGGAGATCTTTTTACGTTTTGGCATGATTAGATAAATTAATAATTCCTAATCTTTAATATACATCACATAGTCAGCTCATGATATCTGTAAAAACATAAATTATATTGAGTTGTCAGAAAAAAAATTCATAATAATTAGAAAATAAACAATAATTCCACATCTTACACTCTCTTATCAAGAAAATTTAAAATATGCATATTAATCATTTTATTCTTTTAAAAGCACTTAAGTATTATCACAACCTCTTTGGGACATTCTATGAAACAAAGCATGCGATTGTTAATACAGAACATACAACACATGCAATATTGGAGTTAAGAACTTGGCTAGATATCTTAAACGTTGGTGATTGTTGTGATAACACGTAAGTACCCTTTCAACTTCCAATTGAATTTTTTATTTTAAATTCATTCAACATTCGTAAAAATATCACTATTGCATTCCTTTTCAACTATTTTTTTGGTATGCAGCATCGATAATACTCTGTATTTAGATGTTATTTTGTTATGTCTATATTATTATTTAAGATAAATTTTATTATTTAAAATAAAAAACGCCTTTAGTTAATAAAACTAAATAAGAAATTTAAAAAAATCTTTAGTTTATCTCATCACTTTTAATTTTTAAATTTCTTATAGGTTTTCTTGTTTTACTTTCTTTTAACTAGTAGACTTGCTTAAATTAAATTTTCAAAGGAATAATTTCCCAAAATTAGAACAACTGAAATAAAAATATTTCTGCTATTTATATGCAAAAATCACTAACTCATCAATAAATTAATCAACATATAATTGTAATGTACAAACATGACTGTCATACATTTGAGTTCAAAAATCATCAATACAACAAGGAACGACAATTTTTAAAATCCTTTCACTAAAAAACAAAAATTATCAACATGATATCACAGAAACATTACCTATTTCAGTAAAAACAATGCTTCATACACAATAACAAGAAATTAACACTCATAATGTAACAAATTTATACCATTTATTTTAAAGATCGAAAGTTATGAACAGATAAAAAAGAATAAAATTCTTATTTACCAAAATGATTTTTATTGAGAAAAATTGGAAGAAATTAGATTTAGAAAATGTTTCAATTAATAAAAAATTAAGAAAAGATACTACAAAGCGCGGTGTTGAAATTTCTGTTACAAATGTAAATAAAAAAAACTATCAGAAATCACACAGAGACGCAAATGAAACTAAAATTCAGACTCCGGTTAAAGGAAATGTAAAACTAACTTTTTAAAATGGCAACTATAAAAATATACTGGGGTTATATAATTGGCATTTAAGTATGATTTTATCTGCTTTCTAAATAATTATACAAACTAAAAAATGCAAAAAAGTGAGGCGTTTAATTAAAAATAAAAGGGCCCTGATCGCATTCAGGGTGTTATGGTTGATGATTTCGGACCACATGAAGTGCGAAGACTTCTGGACCTCTTCAATCTGTCTCGGAGACTGGGTCGTCTCTCGTGAGAATGGAGGAGCGCAATCATCATTCCAATCCTTAAGCCGGGTAAAGATGCTAGCTCCCATGAGACCCATATCCTTGACCTCCTTTGTTTGTAAACTCACGGAGATACTTGTCCTTGCTAGGTTGCAATAACATCTGTATTCAAACGATTTGTTTTAAAGGGAACAACAATATGGTTTTAGAAAAGGACATAGCGCAATCGACCAGGTTCTGTTTTCTGCCAGTGTCCACGTTGCACAGGATATGAAGCCCACTAATCACACTTCTGCCGTTCTCTTGGACATGTCTAAAGCCTTTGATAGGGTTTGGCACCAATTTTTGAATACAAAACTTCACGACTAAAAAATAAGGACCAGGCCCTTCTTTAGATTTCAAATTTTCTTAAAAACAGGTCCATTAGAGTAAAATTCAGCAACTCTTTGTCTGGCCCGATGGGCCTTAAACAGAAAGTATCGCAAGGTTCAGTTCTTATCCCTGTCCTGTTTTCCTTACATATTTCTGAGATTGAGAGAGAGATTACCAAATTTTGTAAAGTGAGAATATTTGCTGATGACATTATTATATGGAACTCTGACGTTGATGCAATGGAACTTAACCTCAACTGTGCTCTGAGAGAAGCTCATTGTTTTGCAGAGTGCCATGGACAACTTTTTCAAGCGGATCCGAATTGGTGAGATTGTTCCTCATTAATTTTTTTTTTCTTTTTTGAAAGTTTTTTGGTATAATTTTTCATCTGACTTTGGAGAAATTTTTTCTTAATTTTAAATCTTACACAAGTTGGTGTATTGGTTCAAAGTGGAGTGTTGGAGTGGGATAGAGAGAATGGGTGATTTTTCTCGCCCAGGGAATGATACGGAGGCTACCAGTACAGACTTAACATTGAATAGATATAGATGCAAATTAACTGATATGGAATTGTTGGCCAGGTTTGAGGAAAGATTGAATTTAAATACGACCCCAAATATTACAATTTTCTTAAAATCGGAAAATAATTTTCAGAGTGGCAATCCACTTAAATTAAAGGAATTAATAATGAAAAATTTCACAATCAAGAAAAGTATTCAGAGTATTAGAAAAACAAGAAATTCAGAAATCATAATCAAAACAAATAGCTGCGTAACCACCAAAGAAGCGTTAAAAATTAAAGAAATTAATGGATGTAAAATAATTTCTAGATTATCCTTTATTGGACTAAGTACAAGTTACATTTTGCAGGGAATAGACACGGAATATACAATAGATGACATAAAATCTGAATTTTAAAATAACAAGCAATTTTGGGCATCCAACGGTTCACAAAAAAAAAATCTGGATACAAACCTATCAAAACAATTAAAGTAACCCAAATAGGATGCATAATCCCCGAAAGAGTATCAATAGGATTTGAAATGTTTAAAACTAACCTTTTTTTTTTGAAAAACCTAAACAATGTTGGAAATTTGGTCACATAAATAAATTTTGTAGAAGCTCAATTAAATGCCGTGTATCCTCACTAAACCACTCTGAAAACGAGTGTAAAGAAATAAATACAAAAAAATGTAGCTGTTGTGGAGAAACTCATGAAGCTAACGATAAAAGCTGTAAAAAATATCAGGAGGAAGTCGAAATCTTAAAAATTAAAAATAAGCAACAAATCTCGAGAAACGAAGCAGTCGAAAAGTTCTATAAAGAAAAAAAAACTCATTCTCGGCCATAACTTATAATAAACAAACTGAGAAAATAGAAACCCTAGAAAAAAAGTTTCAAGAATTAAAATTAAAATTGGGAGAAAATAACATTTTTGAAATGAAATTGGAACAAATTGTACAACGTTTTACGGCAGAACTAAACGCGATGATAAATCAGTTAAATTTAAAATTTTCATCCTTGATGAACACAATGGAATCTTCGTTAAAAAAATTGCATCCAATATAACAGTTTCACAAAATGACAACTTTCGAATTAATAGAAAAATTAATGAAAAATCAAAAAAAACTGAAAAACTCATCAGAAAAGAGAGAAAATACTTTAGAAAGTAAAGGAGAACAAAGTAAAATTTAGATAAATTTACAAAATTTCTTACATTCTCAAAAAAAAAAAAATCAATATTAATCGGCTTTCTTTTTGATCATTTAATCTAATTCGTACTATTGCACATTTTTCCCTTTTAAATCATGAATATAATCCAATGGAATGCACGTGGAATCAAAAACAAAAGATCAGATATTCTATTCACGCCAATTTTTCAAAAAGCAAGCATATTAATAATTCAAGAAACTTGGCTACATCCTAATGATACTTTCACAATTCCCAATAAGAATATATTCCGAATCGATAAGAAAAATCAGAAGAGGAGGAGGATTAATGATAGTTTTAAACAAAGATATTAGCGCAATAAAAATATTCTCAGAAATTAGCGAAGACTTAGAAATTTTAATAGTCAAAGTTCAGATAGATACAGTTCCTATCCCAATTTTTAACCACCGGGTAACTTTAAAGACGACATTCTATCAAAAATAGCATCATATATAGATAATCATAGCTTAATATTGGGAGATTTCAACGCATCTCATGAAATATGGGGTTCAAAGAATTCAAATACGTCTGGGAAAAAAAATTTTGATTTGATTATCGAAAATGACTTAATTTTATTAAACGATAAAAGCCCAACTTATCTCCATTCATCGGGAATTTTTACATCTATAGATCTTTCATTATCATCTATAAATTTAAATTACGATATGACGTGGTCCACAAGCACCGATAATTTTGGAAGTGACCATTTCCCTATTATTAATTACAAAAGCACAAACAGCTCAACAACAAATAATTTTAAACAAAAAACAAACTGGAACAAATTTATTAATCTTATTCAACAAAAGCTAAATTCAAATGAAAATATAAATTTTGATATTATAGAAGAAATTAGAAAAGCCCAAATTTTTTATCTCAGGAATCTGAAATAAAACAGATCAATTCAAGAGTTATATGGTGGACAGCAACATGCGGATATTTAAGAGCAAAAAAAGAAAAATCCTAAAGAAAACAAGAAAATACTTTAAAGAAGAAGACTGGATAAAATATAAAGAAATAAGTGCAAAACTTAAGCGAACTATAAAAACCTGTAAAGCAAACTTTTGGCACAAGACATATGAAAAAAATCTCTTCTCCCAAAATTATTTTTAAAATAATCCGGATAGTCGAAAATAGAACAATTTCGAACTATTCTTCATTTAACATCATTGAGAATAATAGAATCATACTAACAAATGAACAATCCCAAGCAAATTGTTTTTTTAAATATTACGCAAAACAAAACAATGATAGCATCCAAAATATTTTTATTCCGGACAATAGCCAAGGTATTATTAAACCGTTCTCTTTAAAAGAATTAAAAATAGCAATATCTCATCAAAAAAACAGCAGTCCAGGGCATGATAAAATTTCTCTCCAAACAATCAACCACCTCCCCATCAAAGCAATAAATCTTCTCCTGAAATTCTTTAATGACAGTTGGTCATCTAGTCAAATTCCAAAAGATTGGACTCACGCAATTATTTTACCATTCATAAAACCTCACAAAAATCCCAAAGAAATAGCGTCATGTCGCCCAATTTCACTTACCTCAATAGTTGCCAAATTAATAGAAAGAATGATCCTACACAGAATGTTAGATTTCAGCTTTCAAAATAAAAAATTTCACGTAAATCATCATGGCTTTTACGCCCACAGAAGCATTATTAATACGATTCTTCAACTGCAACATATCATACTGGCTAGAGAACGTAAGGAATACTTTTTTCTAGTAGCATTAGATATTAAATCAGCATATGACTCAGTGTGGCCAAGTGGTCTAGTTTCTAAACTAAAAAAAGTTGGATATTCAGGTAAATTGCTACGGTGGATTCAAAATTTCTTACATCAAAGAACAATTCAAATTAAATGGTGGAACAATTTTTTGAAAATCAGCAAAAACAATTATGGTGTACCTCAGGGTTGCATCTTGAGCCCTTTCCTATTTATGATTTATATAGTAGACATTTTTTGAAATCCAACACGGCAGCCATCTTCTAGTCTATGCAGACGACATATTCTTATATAATAGCGGCACAAATTGGAATAAAACAATAGACGAATTACAAGTATCTTTAAACAATATTTCAGCCTGGTGTAAAAAATGGAATTTGTCCACCTCTCTAGAAAAAAGTTTAATCAACTTTTCCAGAAAAAGAAGTACAATATCTCTTATACTTAAAATTTGTGATAAACCTATTCCCGAAGTAAAGTGTCTTAAAATCCTAGGTATAATCTTCGACCCCAATATCACTTGGAAAAATCATATTTACCTCCTACAGAAAGGTTTTAAATATTTAAATGCAATCAAAGCATTATCGTCCCCTAAAATAGGAACAAGAACTGATACTCTTTTAAATATTATTAATGCCACAATCCGTTCTATTTTTGACTATGGAAGTCAACCTTTTTCCTTTTCAAGCAATAGCAATAGACAGAAACTAGAACTAATTTACAATGCTGCATTACGTTTAGCCCTAGGTCTCCCAAGAAACACTCCGATAGACGTATTAAGAGCGGAATCTATGAATGGCAGTATTAATAATCGACATAATTTCCTTTGTCAAAAATTTATTATTAAACAAATAGCATTAAAAGACTGGTCACCAAATGCAAGATTATTTTGGGATATAAATCATAATTTTTATAGATATAGAGAAAAAGAAATCAGTATTTTTCAAAAGTCAATAAACCTGCTCCAAGAACTATGTATTTCTAAAGTAGATATTCTTCAGTGGACCCCTCCTCCTCCAATCTATGATAATCACAAAATAAATATCTATACTCATGAACTGCCTTTTCAAAACAGAAATCTTCCAGATATCATAGTGCAAAATATGTTTCATGATTATATCCAGTCAAACTTTAATAACAGTATCATAATTGCAACAGAAGGTTCTAAAAATACTAATCAAACATCAATAGGAATTTTAATCCTCAAGAAAAAAGTTACACAAAATTACATACTGAAAGAAATGATTTCCATTTTTACAGCGGAAGCTATCACCATATGGACTGCGTTAAAAAATTGGGTTTCAGAAACAGAAAACTATGTCATCCTGACGGACAGCTTATCAGTTCTAAAAAGTATCCTTAATATTAATAGAAAATCCAGTACGATAATATTAAATTTAAATTCAACATTACACGAGTGTCTCCAAATAGCTCAATCAATTACATTCATTTGGGTACCAGCCCACAAGGGAATAGAAATTAATGAAGTAGATAAATTAGCTAAAGCCTCTCCAGATCCTTGGAATATTATTCCTTGGATTACTTGGGAAGATCTACATACTTTTTTCAAAAATCAACACAAAAGCGACAACGAAGAAATATGGAAAAAGAGCAAGAGATATAAAAATTATAGCTATATTTCTCATCTTAAAAAATGGAAAAGACAGGCAGCAAAAAATAGAAATACAGAAGTTTTAATTAATAAGGTACGGGCAAAGAAATTATCATTAAATATTTATTTTCTTTTTAAACAGATTCTCCTTTGTATTCAGATTGCCATGTACTAGAAACTAGTGAACATTTTATTTTAACCTGCAACAAATATCAATCGCAACGTAAAATATTGAAAATTTTTATCTCTAATCATAGTGAATGGTCTTATTCATCAATAGCCAATTGTGATACATTAGAACATATTCAAAAAGTGGAAGAATTTTTAAAAACAACCAATAGATTTTAAAATACCAAGTAATAGATTCAAAATACTCTAGTTTCACCAACCACAGTTGAAACATAAATTAACAAAGCTTACAGTTGTACAAAATAATCAAGACCTATCCCTGGATCCTATTTGAAGAAAAAATGCAAATAATCATTTCGGAGCATAAGGTGCTAGCCAGAGCTCCAGATGTACAGTGGCTTCACTGTACTGAACTGAACTGAACAGAGTGCCATCAATTGACTTTTAACGCTTTTAAGGTAACTGGGACGTAAAGGTGCTTCAAACTTTGCATTTTTTTTTTTCACTTTTAAAAAATGAGATTTTATTTATGAGAATTCGATAAATAGAACACAAGAAAATTGACTTATAAAATTGTAAGCAAATGTAATGCAACTGTAATTCAGGTGCACATTCTTCAAAATCCATTTATATTTAATATCTATTGTAAAAAACTAATTTTTCTGTAAAAAGAATGTGATTTTTCTATATTATATGTTCAAATTTATTGAAAATTCTACATTTTTTTTTACAAAAATTACGGAAAATTTAAATGATAAACTACAAAATTTTAAAATAAAATTTTGTTTTTTGAAATGTTAATTATGTTTAGTTTTGAATTTATAAATGCTCCGTGTAGTTCATGAAGGGGGTATAGTACAAAGGGGATCTTGAGGATTATTCTAAATTAAATACACATATTGTAAAATAGACATTTAGTTTTTCCTAACTGCATTTGAATGCTCATGAATAACTCTACATGTTTCTTATACTGTTGGGTTTTATTTTAAAATAAATAAATATTCATATGTATGAATACAAAAACAGAGAATATTTTGTAATAATTTTTAAAAACAAGTTCCATTTAAATTAGACATTAAATTAGTTTCTTAATTTAAATTCATCTAAGACATTTTCTTTGTGTATTTTTATAACAATAAAAATATGTGTAAGGAATTCTGTAATATCCTGTAATGATGATGTTCAAAATGAAGTAAAAATACTAAAACTTACAGACATAAAACTTTGGCATTTTAGATGGAAGGAGGTGTGATTGATGAAGTAAGGAAAGAATAATTAAAAAGACTTCTAAATAATCTAGAATTTCAAACTTACAATTTAAAAACTGAGAAATAATGCAAAATAATCCAATTAATAATGGTATGGTTTTATATTGTATTGAAGAGAGAATAATATTTTACAAATCATAGATGAAAATATCTTTATTTGCAATTTTCTCAAAATGCCTTTTTTGGTGATTCCTGTACACTTTTCTCAAAATCTACTTTACCAATAGAGCTGATAATCTGTATACTATAAGATGCACAAATTTTCAACAAAATGAACGAATTTTTTTTCAAATAAACATTCATAAATTTTAGATATAGCACAATTTTTGCATAAAATTTAAAGGAAATTTAAATCACTAAATTTTAAAATTTTATAATTTTTATAAATTTATTTTTGAAATTTTTATTTCGTTCATTTTATAGATTGTTATGTTTGCATAATCCCTGTGCAATTTTATAGCTATACATGCAGTGGATTTTATGAAAAGTGTACCTAAAGATAAGAACATGCCTTGAAAATATAAAAATTGTTATTAATTAATTATCGCTCATACAGATTTATTTGCAATTTAAAATGGAATTTTTTTACATTAACCGGTACAGAAATATGCAGATAATTCAACGTAAAAATTTTACTTCCGTTGGTTTCAATTTAAGTAAGCGAGAACCATTTGAATTTGGTGCAAAAAAAAGTTCATTTTTCCTTGTCGCAGACGTCCCAGTTACCTTAAATAATTGACAAGTTTCTTAACCACAAACAACTATCTCAACAATTACCAGCCTGCGATCTTTATGAATGCAATTAAACTAAAATATGCTAAATATTTAGGTTATATTCTGGACCAGGAAATCATAAGTGAGAGACACATTGAAAGTCAAGTGCCCAAGAGCAGAATTAGAGTTAATCTCCTCAAGTTCATTTTTGGTCATGACTGGGAAGCTTATGCAAACACATTCGAACCACCTTCATTTTTCTGACTAGGCCAATATTGGAGCATGGTCTCCCCATCTATGCACATGCACTTCCAAATATAATCTGAACAAGCTGGCGAGAGCTCAACTGAGTGCTGCTAGAATAATTTCAGACCTCCGACCAAGCTGTCCAAATGACATTGGGCTCTGAGAGTAACCTGCTCCCACTATCATTGAGAAGATCTTATCTCCAAAATATTATAACAAGCTTTACAGTTTCGGTTATCAGCATAGAAAACTCTGGGTATCTTCGCAACCGGACTGACAACCAACGTCCAAAGAAACATGGCCTATTTTCTCTTGCAAAGACGCTGGGTTTACCTTCTGCTGATGTGGAATCTCATTCTTTATATCCAGTGGGCTTTGATCTGAAACATGAAGGAATTAATTTCCATGAGAGAGAACTTCTATCTAGAGTTGTAAAGCAGTCTGAGATTTTGGATCTCATCAGACAGTTGGCTTTGGAAACAATAAACTGTATCCCCCAGACATAGTTAAAGATCTAAACTGATAGTAGCAGACGGGGGAATTTCTGTTAGTGGAGTACATCCTTACTCCTACCGGAGTCATGGACATTTAGATCAAAAATCCAAATTTTTGTTCAGTTCTTAGATTGAAGCTTATTGCTATCAGGAGGAATTTGTAAATCACATGTGAAACCGAGGTTCAGTTTCAAGACGTTTAGATTCTTACTGACACCCACGCTTTCGTACAACATATCCAATTGGACATCTATAGGGGACCAGCCTAGCCTTTTGATATCCTTAATCTTCTTGGTTGGATTTCTTCAAAGCATCGTGTTCATTTTCAGTGGGTCCCATCCCAAGTAGGGATTGATGGTAATTAGAAAGCCGATTTCTTAGCCAAGACAGCGGCTGAGGAGGGGATGAGCCCTACTGTGTCTCTTACATTCAGTGAATTATCCTCCCTTAAGAAAACTGAAATCAATCTTCTTGGAAAAACTCCTTCTAGTCATCCTTGGTACTTCGGAAGAAATCCAGGAGGTTCATTCAAGCTTATGCCTAGGAAATATCAGATTGCCTTCTCAAGCTTTGTGATAGGCCATATAAAAGCTCTTACTTTTCGTCAGGGTCAGCAGATATTTCGGGAATGCTACTCGTGTTATTCCAAGCTGATCTCTACTGTCCCCATTTTGACTTCTTTGGATTTTAAAAAGGACGAAGTCCTTCTGGACCATCTTCTGTTTTCAGAAATTCTTGAATTTTTTTGAATTCATGGAGATTGCTTAGCATTGAAAGATAATCTGGGATTAGAAACAACAACAAAAAATAAAAGAAAATCTAAAATCATGAGACTTAAATGTTTACTTAATTAACTAAAATATTCTTTGTCTTGATTGGAGAGAACTTAAGCAATGGATTCCAATAACATCTGCTTTCTTAACGCTAATTATTGTTCCAAAGTTGTAGCACAAACTGTCCTACTTTTTTTTAATTTTGAGAATTTTCATTACTGTATGCACAATTTTTGGAAAATTTCGAGAGTATATTTTAAAAATTAAGCCCTCAAAAAAATTAAAACTTTAAAAAAATTCGCAAAATACATTTACTAGCATTTCTCTTTTTAGCGTAGTTGGCGTCAAAAACCGGTTTTCGAGCCAAGCGTCACTTCATTCCTTAGCTCTTTTGATGAAGAAGTTGACTATAACAACTGAAAATCACCAAATTTTGCGGTATGTATTTAATACCGTTTGGGTGCGTTGAAAAGCAAAGTAACGGAGCATTATTATCAAAAAATAAACTTTATTTCAACAACACAACCAATATACTCCGTTAGAATATTCCCTATGTAGCTGTATTTTCGTAAGTCAGTAACAGTCTCCGGACAGAGAGGATTGAGTTCACCAGGCTTTCTACTGTTCATCTTACTACAATTGATCAAATTAGGATCAATAAAACGAATGGAGGGGATCTGATTCTCTATTCTCTCAACTGCCAATGTCTCCAGGCAGATGCACGGGATGTCCGGGGTAATATTGCGCAAAGAGCACACATTTTGATGTTATCGGAAACATGGCTTTTCAATGAGGAATAAGTTGAAATCGAAAATCTTAAATGTATAATACAGTATAGACGACCAAGTATTAACTGGGGGGGGGGGTCACCATCTATCAAAACGTACGAGATTCACAACATAAGTTTATTGTCAATCATGATGATTTTTTTAGAAGAAATACCCAATAAGTTAATAAAACTAAATCTATATATCATGGGATGCACTTTACCTAACGGTAGCCCATTGTTCTCGACACAGTTTACATTTCTGTGTTTCTAACATTATAGAATATATCCACGAGACATTATTAGAATATGCAGAAGGGGGTTCTAAACTACTGGGGAAACAGTATCATGTATTCCACTCATAGTTGGTGGCGATTTCAATATTAATTTCAATAAAGGTGAAGGATTGAGATTAGCAAAATGTTTTAAATCAGAGCTTAATTTGGATTTTATTTCTGGTAAAGCACTGAGGATGACTAGGTATAGTATAACCATTGATGCGATGTTTTCACGATTTGTAAATTAAGTATCTACCGACGTTCACGTATGATACTTTAGTTACCACAAGCCTCTTGTGACAGTGATTAATAGAGGCGAGATAATGTAATTAATACTCATAATGATATTAATAGTGAAGTAAATCAATTATCTGAACAAAGTACTCATGTACTATGAGTAACATATATTTATGTAACATAATTGACGCGTATTACACTTTTGGATGTGTGAAATCTCCTGCGTTCGCGACACCGACATGCTTATAGCAGAATATCTATAGCTATACAGCTGACGTATAGTGCTGTGTATATTAATAAGTGAAAAGTTCAATGTGTATATACTGTGCATTGTTAAAATAGTGTTTTTGTTTGATTATTATTTGAATCGTTTAATTGAAGAATCATTGTGCAGTATAATAGTGAGTACTCAATAAATATACTAACATTTTTAAGAAAACAAAAAATAACAAAAAATTATTTTAAATACTCGCATTTATTTTAGCGCTTGAAAATTTTATATAATTTAAAACTATTTTAAATCTTCGTAATTATTTTGGCGTTTGAAAATTTTGTATTTATTTTCTAATATTTAACCTCTGCAATGCATCACGCAATCCGGATTAGTATTTCACATTGGCTTAGACGTTTTCTTACTACCGTGGTAAAACAGACATCTAGTTGTTCAATCATAATTTTATCGTGGATTTTGAAATTAAAAATTTTATAAAGTTTAATAATAATTCAAGATTAATGTGTTAAAGTTTTAAATATGATTAAAAATTCAAAATTATAGTTTATAACCTTATATCATTAAAATCTTTAATTTGAAATAATAAAAACGGCCCCGACTTTAATTTCATTAAATATTTTATTTTATTTAAAAATTTAATATTTTGAAATCATTATTTATTAATTTAAATTGTAAAAAATAAATATATGTTCTTCTACTTTTTGCAAAATGATTATCTATAATTTTATATCATTCGATTTTATTATTAGAAATTTACGAAAAAATATTGTCAGCGAATTAGGGTTATTTTAAATATCCGTTTTTCATATTTGCTTAGATCCTTAACATTTTCCCCTAATTTCTGCTTTGGCAATGACTATTCACAAATCACAGGGAGGTACTTATGATGCTATTGTCTACGAATACGATCGCAAACATCCTAGAGAATTAGTTTACGTAGCTTTAACATGAGTAACGAGGATTCAAGATTTAATTTTGGTTACACAAAAAAATATTAGCAGCAGCTGGAAATTTTGGATTGGTAGAACAGGAACACCTCTAAATGCTTCAGAAACAGATAAACATCATAAAAGATCAACAAGTCATCGAAAGGATCTAACGTTAGAAGTAAAAAGGTTCAAAACAATACACTACAAAACTTTTCTAGAATTAATCTCCAACAAGAAAGGATTATTGATATTTTCATTGAATTGTCAAAGTTTGCATGCGCATGGAGCTGACCTAAAAAATGATGCTATCGTAAAAAAGTCAAATGTTCTGCTTTTGTCGGAAATTCGTATGAAAAACGAAGAACCACTTCATATTCTGAATTTCAACTTTGTTGTAAGTTATAAAAGACACGAAGTTCTAGCAGCAGGCTTAGCTATTTATCACAATACTCAAGATACGTCACACTTCATTACTTCACATATTGACATGCAGACTAAATTCACTAGAAGTATTGGTGTTAATGTTTCTGATATAAGAGAAATATGCGTTGCTCGTTGCGATTCCCAGAATGGGCAATACATATTAATGGTTGCTGTTTATATTTCGCCTGGAAAATCTATGAGACAGATACAACAATTTTTATTCTGAAATTTGATGATTTATACAAAAGAAGGTTCTGAAATACTCGATAAAAGATTTGGCGAAAATATGATAATGTACTGATGATTTTAAGTGGAGACTTTAATATTAACTTTGCAGATGATAAAAATCTACCACTTATTGAATTTCTAAATGAAAATTTAAATATGTCCAATGATCGAAAACTGAGTGCTACAAAATATAAAACGACGATCGATGCAGTTTTTACGCGATACTTAGACAAATTTGAATCAAACATTTTCCTTTCTTACTTTAGTTACCATAAGCCTATTGTATCTTTTTAGAACAAAATCAAATAATTGAAAGTACAAAAAGTCTAAGTATTGTTGAAATTATAATTATGACAATGATGCAAACAATTAAAATAATGTTAAAAATCAAGTACATTGAAATTTAGGTAAATACAAATACTATCCATAAATAATATATATGATTGTATATTAATTGTTATTTCAATTGAATTGTATTTATATTTTGTCATGATCTTGTACAGCCCGTAATATATTTGAATAATAAAAAATCATATAAACATATACATTTAGTTGCTGCTCGGAGTGTCAATAGATGTGAAAACCAGATTGATGTTGATAATTTTAATTCAAACATTATGAAATATCAAATTTTAATACTAAAAGTTCTAAGTTTTCATTTCTATCGGCAGTCATAGAGACTGTCAATTTTTTTTAAGGAATTCTATATAAAAATGTATATCTTTTTTGAGATAATAATAATTCCTCTAATTGTTTTAATAATTGGTTTAATCTCTTTAAAATAGTGTTTCTCAAACTTTCAATACTGGCGATCCAATTTTCAATTATAATTTTTATTGTGCCCCCTCCCCTTATACAATAATAATGCTATTTGACGCTGAAGCTACAATACGATCTTAATTATAAACCGTACAAATTAACAAGATACGTATCAATTTATGTAAACGTTACTTTAAAGTAATATATATTTTAAGGAAATTACTTTTAAGTAATAGGATGATTATTATGTTGTTTTTCTTTCTCTAATTTTTAAATTGGAACAGATTGCAAAATGATATTTAATTAAGGATTTATTTCCTCATCATCCATTTCTAAAAGTACCTGCCATTAGAAAAATAGTCTAGTTCAGCGATACTAAACCTGCGGCCCACCGAACCTTTTTAAGTGGCCCGGTCAGAACCTTACTCTGAGCAATTCATTTATTTATTTATGAAAATTTGCCGGGAAATATATTCTTTGTTAAAAAATTAAATATATCAATTTTGCTTTTTGCTGTCGATGTCATATGGGTGTGAATTGATACTTTTTTTCCTGATTAGTGATAATAGACAGCAGTAGAGTACCGACCCTTTTATGAGTGGAACTAATTTTTAACTATCTTTCATATCTTGTTAGCGAAAAATATTCGAAGAAAATTGATTGTTTCAAGAAATTAGGAAGTTGACTATTTTGTAGTGAAAAACAAGCATTGTTTAGTAATTGTTTGATTTGTCACGAGAGTGTTTTTTTAAAAAAATACCAATAAAAAGGAATCGTCCAATTACATTTTTCATCAAAGAAAAGCAGCAAAAAAATATTTGTTAGTGGTAATGTCTCAGTAATAACAAAGGCACACTATGAAATTTGTTATATCATTAGTTATCATATGAAACTGTTCACTGATGCAGAAATTGTGAAAGAATAGTCTTGAATGTGTTTCCCATTAAGAAATTTAATGACAAAAAAATATAAAAATAATAATTAAAAAATCAAAATAGGAGTTCTAATATTTTGATCAATTTCCACATTTAAAAAATTTTCTGTTATCTTGATTTTAAAGCATTTCTCTCCCCCCTCCCCATTAATCCTCATGTTGCGACCCACGTGAAATAGCTAACATATGTATGAGGGCCGGCAGAAAAAAAGGTTGAGTATCCCTGGTCTAATCTGTTGCTATCTATCATATCCATCACATCTGGCCCTCTCACGAACGCTTGCTTGAGTCTGGAAAACCTGTCGGACGTCTGCACATAACATGTAAAAATGCTGTACCTCGTACAATTCCAGTCAGCTTTAGTCGTGTCGATACTTCTATAGCTACCGAAACTGTCTAAAATGTGCATTTTACAATTTGCACGCGAGCACGCGCGTTATTTGTAATTCCCAGTATTAAGTATTTACGGTTAGATTAAAACAAAATCATATACACACTTTTATGTCGTAAGCGAACATACCACGATAACGATCAACAAGTACACAGACGAGCATGGTTCCGAAAATTAAATCAAGGAAATATTTTTAAGAATACTTACATTTTGGAATTACCACTACTAAAGTAAATGGAGAACAAAAAGCCCCTGTATATTATGTGTGAAAACTTACAAATCCGAAGAACATGTGGAAGTTGTTTTCAAAACCATTGAAAATGATTTAGCCATGATGGCAAAGAATTTTTAAAAGTATTATTTTCTTGATGATAATAACTTTATAACAAGTTACGAGTAAGTTAGGGATCCACTTCAAAATACTTCAGAAGGGCTCCGAACTGCCGAAGAAGAAATCTTCATAGATTTTACATCCAGTGGCGAAATTAAAAATCATTTTTGTAATAAATTGCTCTTTGAATTTGGGAAGAGGTGGATGATGAATTTTCTACAGTGTAAACAAAAGCATTTCGTATACTATATTACCCCATTTTCAACATCCTATCTTTATGAAACCGGATTTTCTGTGGTGGCTGCTTTGAAGACAAAGTATAGATCTCAGCTAAATATAGAAAAATAACTCAAAGGTTCAATTTCTACTATTAAGCCTTCATTTGAAAAATTTTGCTCTGCAAGAAGAGCCTATGTATATAAGTCATTCATAATTATTAAACTTGTCCTTAATTTAATAATAAGAAATTAGTTAAATAACTTGTGCAGTACTGGTACATTTAAAGTATACTGGTTGAAGTACCCGCTCTTTGCATGGTTTCATTTTTAAAAAAATAAAACATTATTTATGATGTAATAGCTGAATTGCAAGAAGAATACAACCAAGTGCACGACAATGTATACAATGTATGTTTTTCTTATAAAAATATAAAATATTTTCTAAATGAATGGTCATATTGTAAATAGTTTTAAACGAACTGCAATTTTAAGCCTCACAGAATTAGCATTTAGAATTAATGTTAAATAATGAAAAAGAATATAAAATTCCGATGAAGAATAATTGTGTTATTTTTAATATTTAAAGCGAGAAGACTTTAAAATATCTTAACCCGGGAGCAGATGTGCACTCGATACTAACGTTAATGATCGTGCGAAGTAATTCAGTCACACCAATGCTTTTTTTATAATTATTTTTAGTGTACACGATAAAAATCGTAATTCCAGTGAATAATTTAATTCAGAGAAAGTATACTTACCTACTTTCAAGGACTTTTCAATTTTTGCTTGTATCTTTTTGACAGGGCGTAGTGTGTCTTGTGGTCACTTGTGGATTAATATTTTAGTTGATGAAGCTCTTTAGGAAGCATTGGCAAATTTTCCTTTCGTTTCACTTTAATCGCTCTTCTCAAATTAACTTTCGCTATCATGAGTAATGTGCATTATTTCAGCAGGTTCTTCCATTGCTTGATCAGGGGTGAAAAGTAAACTTTCCATCTTTCCTACAGCTAAAATACAGTATTTCAATGAATTTTTTATCTTCCTAAAATTTTTTTTGATTCTGGGTCTAGGTTATGTTTTTTCTCAGAAAGAGTCGTATTTTAGCTTTAAAATGAAACCGTAATTAGAAAAAAAAAACTCCCATAGTGGGATTATAGCAATTCAAACGAAATGTTTTTTTATTTGGTTATACGATCAAAGATTGAAGCTTTTTTTCTTGAAGACGTAATATCGCCAGATGTTAAATGTAAATTATATCAGTGTAAATGTGTATTTTTTATTATGTCCGAAAGTATTTTGTTGTACTTCATTCCAGTTATTTTTTTTTAAAAACTCTTATTTTCGATAGGCTCACGCACCTCTTGTAAGATTATCACCGCCCCCAGTTTGAGAAACGCAGCTTTAACAACATTAAAAATGTTCTTTTAAGACTATGACGGATCTTTACGCGACCTTCACACTAATCCTCTTGGGGGAATCTTTGGGCTAGCATTCGTGTTAATTCACAGCAATCCCTCTCAAGAAGAAACCCTGATATGGAGATTAGTTTGTCTATATAAAGTCAGGGTTTTTTAATTGTAAGGGAGAAGAAGTGGAGAAACTGTTACGACGTGACTACAGTGAGGTTTAATTGATTTTCACAACTTGAGTTAAGAACGGAGTTTGCCACATTACTACATTAGTGAATTGAGATTTTATAGTCTAAGATAGAGTAATTTAAAATAAACTGATTACTAGCGCTTGTTCATTTAGGGTTTATTGCTTTTGATATAATTCTTCATGGTGAATTAACGTAAGCAAAACTTGGCAGCGAAATTTAATGTCGAGGAGGCATAGTAATAAAGCAGTTTCGTTAAAAACATTTTTATTCTTTAAATAATTCAAGTAAAAATTCTCGCCACTGGAGAAATTAAAACATTAAGTTAAAAAATATATAATCATCAAAATATAATATTACCAAACTTTGGTTAACTGATTCGAACCATCTTTAAAAAATACTGAGCAACAAACCAGTTGCACATCTCATATGCCCCCAATCAAAGAGCAAAATCACCTCGTCCGAAACCGACGATCTCCTCTCAACCAACCTCGGTCTCCTTAAATACTTCCACGAGCCAAGTAAGTTAAATTTACATTTGCAGCCGTTGCCAACTACAAATCTCGAAACTCGCACAAAGGTCGGGTTCGAATCAGTTTATTTACTTGAGATCATGGCGCGTGGTTGGAAAAATTTAAGGACCATAAAAATTCGGATCCTAAAATAAATTTTTTTTTCAAATGTCTAACAATCGGCCCCCTTTTTCCAACCTCCGCACCATTATCTCTTACAAATCAGTAACATAATTTCATTTTATAAAAATATGTTGCATACAATACTTTATTCACAATATCTTTATTGCAAGAGACAAATATTTTAATCTAAATAAACAAAGTTCCATTCTCTTAAATAGAAAATAGTTTTCTACAAAATTCCATTAATTTTTCCTTTATCATGGGTTTAGTAAAAATATCTGCCAAATTATTTTTGGTACTAACATGTTTAATTTGAAAAACCTTGTCTTTTATTAAATTCCTTAAGAAATGGTAACGAACATCGATATGTTTCGTTCTATAATTTTCTACTGGTGAACTGGAAAAACTTATAGCAGCTTGATTGTCACAGAATATTACATTTTCACATAATTCCAAATTCAAACTTTTATCATTAATTATATTCTTTAACCAAATAAATTCCTTTGCTGCTTCCGTTAAACTAACATACTCCGCTTCCATAGTAGACAGACTAACGGATTTTTGCTTAAAAGTTCTCCAGGAAATTGGAGTTTCGCCAATGAAAGTTATGAATCCTCCCATAGACACTCGGTCATCCCTATTTGTAGCAAAATCCGAGTCTGAGTAACATCTTAATTTTAGTGATTTAACTTTTGAAAGTTCCAATTTATATCTTTGAGTGTATTTTAAATAACCTAATAATCTCAATAAACAATTCCAATGTTTTATTCCTGGGTTTGATTGTAATTGGGATAGTACATTCACTGCATACAAAATATCAGGTCTTGTGCGTATAGCAATAAATGACAAGGATCCTATTAAATTTCTATAAGGAAACGTTAAAATTTCTTCGCTAGTTTTGGGCGAATCTAATTTGGAAAGAATTTGACCTTTTGATATAGGCAATGAACTTACAGGATGTTTATATTTTTCATAAATTTTACATAATTTCTGAATGTAAGATTTTTGATGTATAAAGAGACCATCATCTTGTTCTTCAAATTCTATTCCTAATAACTTCTTTGTTTTACCCAGAATCTTTAAATCAAAATTTTTCTGTAATAATTTTATTACAAAATTTACGTTTTCAGTTTCTCTACCAAATATTATGATGTCGTCTACATAAAATAATAGAATTACATTATTTTCAAACATATATACACAATTAACCCACTCTAATTTCTTAAATTTCAATTTAATCAATTTATTTTCTAATTCCAAAAACCACTGTCGTCCACTCTGGTGAAGACTATATATTGCCTTATTTAACTTACACACTTTGTTAGTATCAGTTTCATATCCAGTTGGTTGCTTCATAAAGATAACAGTATCTAAATTAGCATATAAATAGGCATTAGTGATATCTACTTGAACATGCATCCATTTCCACAAACATACACAGATAGTGAAAAATAATCTTACAATAGTAAAGTTAACAACTGGACTAAATACCTCGTCAAATGATTCGCCTTTTAATTGCGTGTTACCTTGCGCAACTAAGCGAGCTTTGTATCTAACTATTGTATTATTTTCATCACGTTTTACAGTATAAACCCAACGATTTCCTAAAATTTTTATGTTGTCTGGAGGATCAACCAAATCCCAAACCTTGCGTTCCTTCATTATGTTTATCTCCCTATCCATTGCATCATGCCATTTAGATGCTTCCCTGGATCTTATTGCCTGTTTATAACAGTTAGGAATATCTACTTCAACCATATTAACTTCCTGGGATTCAGTATCTTCCTTTCTAAAATCAAACAAACTCGGGTCATACTGAATGTTACTCTTATTACAGTATCGTTCTATCTCGTTAAAAGATCTCAAACGGGTTGCTGTCCTTTCGATACTATAATATACGTTGGATCCAGTTACTTCCCTACCTATATTTCTAATCCACTTAACCTCTGAACATGGGGTTAAGCTACGATTATCAGCAGATAAATCTGGTTTTTCAGATGATGTTGAGGGAGTTTCTGTACTTGTCTTTGAAACTAAACGACTCGCTAACGAATCTCTTACAGTATCAAAATCGTCCTCCTCATCATAATCAGGAAAGTTTAAATCAAGTCTGGGATAACCATTAGTTTTCGGTTTAAAATCAATTCCTTTCCTATATTCATCGAATCTTACATTAATAGTCTCGTCTAATTTATTTTCTTCGATTAACCATATCCTATAACCCTTAGTACGCTGTGCATAGCCCATCATAATTCCTATTTTTGCACGCATATCGAATTTCTTTCTAATCTGTTTTGGAACACCAGCATATGCCAAACATCCAAAAGGTTTTAGGTGCAATATTGATGGTTTTCTACCTGAATATTTTTCGAAAGGGGTTTTCTCACCGTCTTTGTGACAAATTCTATTCCACGCATAAGTGAAGCAAAGTAATGCTTCTCCCCAAAACTTATGTGGAACTTCACTCGACTTAAGCAATGCTTTAATGCCACCTATAGCGGTTAAATTGTATCTCTCCGCTACCCCATTCATTTCTGGCGTATATGGATTTGTTACCTCGTGCTTTATACCCAGTTCTGCCAAAAAAGAATCCATATCTTTATTACAAAATTCTAGTCCACCATCAGTTTTAACTGCTATTAATTTTCTATTTAGAAAACGTTCAGCTCGTTTCTGAAATCTTATAAACGTATGAAATAAGTCCGACTTTTTCTTAATGGGAAATACAGTCACTTTTCTCGAGTAATCGTCAATTATACTCAAGAAATATTTATTACCGCCTTGACTTTCAGTTGGCATTGGACCACAAAGATCCATATGCAACAATTCCAATGGACGTTTTGATCTTACGGCCCCCGTCTTTTTAAAGGAAACTCTCTTGGACTTAGCTAATTTACATGGAATACAAGGCGACTTATTATCAGCTAAACGTGGGAGACCTCTTACACTATCATTTTTACTAGTTTTTATCAAGTAATCGTTATTAATATGGCAAAAGCGTTGATGCCATATTTCAATTGATCCGTATTTTGTTTTGTCAGTTGCATTAACAACTGAATTTATTTCTGTACTCTTGGGTAAAATATAATGGTCAGGCTTAAAAAAAATACAAATTTTCTTGTCGTGTCGCAGAGAACAACTTTAGCCAGTCTTTATTGAAAACGTTAATTTTACCCTTGCTACCCACAAAATGCACACCTCTACTTTCTAATCTGGAACCGGATATCAAATTTCTCCTTAACTTCGGACTAAAAACATCTGAAAAAGTTATTTCATGAAAACTATCCTTATATTTTACCAAAAATTTAAGTTTACCGATTCCCTCTATTGGACAACTTTTATCCTCCGTTGCTAACGACATTTTCATGTTAGATATTGGTCTAAAATCTAAAAATAAACTCTTGTCATTACAAAGATGACTAGTGGCAGCCGTATCTATTACACAAACATCTTTATCAGAGTTTTCCTCAAATAAGTTACAACTAGTAACAAGGTGCTTATTTAATTCTATAATACTACATTCAGCTTCACAAAATCTTAAATTTATATTAAACTCTGTGTTATAAGTTTCACTTGCAGTTGAAGGAGGCTTTTCTCTAGAGTTTCTCTTTACAATTTACTTTAAGATGCCCATATTTATTACATAAATAACAAGGACCTATCATCTTACTAGAATGTTTTAAATGTTTGGTAGTTTTACAGTTAAATACTTTACCATCCTTTTTCCGATATTCTGTTTTACCACTTGGATCTGCAGGAGTTGCAGTCGTACCACCAGGAACTGTATTTGCATTTCTAGGAACTTTGCTCAACTTCTTCTTTGATAGGAAATTGCTGAAGCAAACGGTCTCGGTTTTCTCCAAGTCTTGCTTCATAAGTTGAAGACGATTGGCTTCCAATATCAGCTCCGCTTCAATTTTGACAGCTGTGAAGTCCTCTTCTTTCTATCTGTAAATTTGTTGCACGGTAGACTGGAATTCCTGAGGAAGCCACCTTATTAATTGAAACCCTATGTAAAGGTCATCCAATTTATGACCCGCCTCTTGTAGCCTGGTTGCCGCCGTCTTTACTCGAGATATGAAGATTCCGACATCTTCCCCTGGTTGGCATCTTGTTCCGAAGAATTCATCCAAAAGCTGGATAACCCTGGCTCTTGTCACTGGTTCAAAGTGATCCTTTAATATTTTCCATGCCACTACTCCATCAGTTGTTTCTATTATCAGGATCTTCAGATCTGAACTGATGTTAGTGTAAATCAGCGTATAGCATCGATCTTTCCGTAGTTGGAAGTCACACTTTTCCTTGTAGGTTGCCCCTTCATCAGGTTCCTCCGGCTTGGTCTGTATAATAAACTGCCAGCAACCATAATGCATTAAGATTACTTGCATATCATGTTTCCATGTGTTCCAATTATTTTGGGTTAACACAGGAATCTGATTGTTCACTTCCATATTCGATACTCTATTTAGTATACCAGCAACTGAAGTTCTTCAGAAATAATTCTATACTGGAACAATATTTAAATGGACAAAGTTCATGTTCTGGTTCAACTGCTTAACCTGCCTCGACATAGAGCGTGGCCTGGGCCCATAACCACTATGATATAATTCCTCATGGTGAATTAACGTAAGCAAAACTTGGCAGCGAAATTTAATGTCGAGGAGGCATAGTAATAAAACAGTTTCGTTAAAAAGATTTTTATTCTTTAAATAATTCAAGTAAAAATTCTCGCCACTGGAGAAATTAAAACATTAAGTTAAAAAAAAATATAATCATCAAAATATAATATTACCAAACTTTGGTTAACTGATTCGAACCATCTTTAAAAAATACTGAGCAACAAACCAGTTGCACATCTCATATGCCCCCAATCAAAGAGCAAAGTCACCTCGTCCGAAACCAACGATCTCCTCTCAACCAACCTCGGTCTCCTTAAATACTTCCACGAGCCAAGTTAGTTAAATTTACATTTGCAGCCGTTGCCAACTACAAATCTCGAAACTCGCACAAAGGTCGGGTTCGAATCAGTTTATTTACTTGAGATCATGGCGCGTGGTTGGAAAAACTTAAGGACCATAAAAATTCGGATCCTAAAATAATTTTTTTTCAAATGTCTAACAGCTTTCTTTATATCACGCCTAGGGCATCCTCTTGTGGTTTAACTTGTGGTTGATTAGTGTGCTTGAATAATAATAAAAATAATAATTATTATGGAAGTTTCTGATCATGCTTTGTTTCCTCCCACACCCTTAGGTAGGCAGGATGGTGAGGGAGGGACTTCAGGGGGAAGTCACTCACAATGGCTCCCAACGGGTTTGTCCCAAGGGCGTTTTACTTTTGATGGGAGGCTGGAAGCTGGCCGACAATTTAGTTGGCCCCCAAATAATCAGTATTTTGTATATCCCCTTGTTTACAGGATGTTGTTTAAATTCCTCGGTCGGGGACCCAGGAACGCAAGGGTGAGAACACAGGGTTGAACGGACTCATAAATTAGGGGTAAACTTCGTAACTTTTGTAACTTTGCGCTTGGTCACTGACCAATGACGCGGTCGGGGAAAGAGTGCGCGCAAGCACAAGGGGTGGAATTTGCCCTCACTTAAAATGGGGTGCCGAGGGCAATTAGATCAGAACAGATTAGATTTTTTATGTAAGAATAAACTTTCTCTCTTCGAAAATTTAGTCTTGACCGGCGGAAATATCAGACCTCCCCTCATCTTGTCTCCCGTTTCAGATAAGTGAAATTCTATTTGTTGTTCATAGTTCTTATTCTTCAATCTTATTAGTGCTTAATCTAAATTTCGTAATATGTTTTAATTTGTAATAAACTAATTTAATTTAATTTTAATCCGAGTAATGTCATTAGTTTTGCGTTGTCTCAGTAACTCATTTAAAGTACTAGCCACTATCCCGATGCGGACAAAGTTAAATAAGCGAACCTGGGTAGTTGTTAAGATGTTAGTTTGAAGTAAAATTAGTCAGCTCCACATCACTTTCCTTAACCCCGAGATAGGAGTTGGGACCAGTTTTAGGGTCTTGCCTGGACTTTTTTTCCTGATCGGAAAATGTGGATGAATTCTTAGAATTCTTACATAGAAAACAATGTCAAGTTTTACAAGATACCTATCAATTTGGCTTGTGCATATCTAAAAGGCCATCTCAGGGGACGCGCTTTGGATTGGTTGGAAATATTTGGATATTCATGGGTGCAGGGGACAGCTACTGAGTTCGCGCAATTTAAAGAGGCGTTAATGGAAAATTTTCCTGTAATTAGGAATAAGACAATATTAGAAGTCAGTTTCTATTCTTCGTATCAAAGTAGAGGTCAGGCTCCATCAGACTTTATTTACGACCTACTAAAAATACACAAAAGGCTGGGACTAAATATGTCGGAAGAAGGTTTGCTTGAGCACATCATTGTTTGACTGGAACCTCAGATTATGAAATACGTTGAGATTAGAGATCCAACTTCTAGATCTTAGCTCTTAAAAATGATCACGAAATATGAAGATAGGTACTTGAGGAAAGAGACTCCCTGGGTCCGACTAATACCCATAGTGAAAGACAAGATTGGGATACGCGTCGTAGATCTCCCGACAATCGTAGGATTAGAAATTGGCAAGATGCCGGGTAATTGAACGACAAAATGGCAGGTGATATACTTATAGATGTACATACGAGAATAGACCCCTGAGGAACCATGTTAATCAAGGGTTCGAGAACAAGAACCGTATTGACAGAAATAATCGTGGGTTCGATAAACGTAGTGGTCGGAATCAGTTCAGAAATAGGGGTGCGAGTGACAATTTTAACCAATGTTCGAGTAATAGTTGAACTAGAGGTAATAATAGAAATTTAAACTTTTAAGTGACCGATATGAAGGGGGTGATCGATCGCAGGTTGAAGGAAATCCTCCTATCAGGCTTTCTGCTCTGCGGATGTCCCCTGTCGAACTTCCGTAGGTACCCATTTTATTGAACGAAACATTTAGAAAAGCTTTATGGGATACTGGGGCAGAAAAGTCGTTTATCTCTGAAGGCACATACAAAAAATACTTTTTCTACAAACCAGTTAAGAAGTCACATGTCGATGTCGTAATGGCACAGGGTGCCCAATGTAAAAATGTAGGGATGGTAGAATTACAAATTAGAATTCGGGAATTTAAGAAAAAGAGAAATTTTTATATATTGGCGGATTTAGAATAACCTTATATTTTAGGGGTCGATTTTATAAGGGGATCAAAAATTACATTGAATTTCGATAAAAAGCCATTAGCGATTCCGGATTTGCAAATTGAAGAATTACCAATAGATGAAGGGAATTTAGAAATTTATCTCTCAAAAACGAAACTGGAGGAAAGTCAAAGGAGAGAATTGAAAACGTTATTTAATAGTTTTAAGGGGCTGTTTTCGGATAAAACGTGGCTCGCTCGTGTATTATGTACTGAAATTGACACTGGCGATAAACCACCAGTATAGTTTCGAGACCTTATCAGTATGATAGGGCAAAACAAGAGATAATCGATTATCATGTTGACAGGATGTTAAGGGAAGGATACAATAATACCGATTCAGTCGCCTTATGCGTCACCTGTAGTATTGTGTCGTATGAATAACGGATTACCTCTAGATAATACGGAAGCTTATAGATTTGCGGTAGATTATTTCAAGCTTAACGCGATAACTAGGTACCCTAGATATCCCTTGCCACTCATTGAGCATTTAATCACTAATATTCCTCACACGACGATAATGAGTTCATTAGACCTATGATCCGGGTACTTCCAATTGACAGTAAATCCCAGTGATGTAGTTAAAACGGTTTTCGGGACTAAAAAGGGTACTTATGCGCTTAAGCGCATGCCGTTCGGCCTCTCGGGAGCTGCCCCGAATTTTCAGAAAGCAATAGATATTGACGCTTAAAACCTATCTAAGTAAGCGACTCGGTGGCACAATCGGCTAGAGCGTTCGGCAGATACCTGAAAGGCTCCTGGTTCGAATCTCAGCACAAGCGTTGCAGGACAATGAATTATTACTTAATTTCTTTAATTCCTAATACCTTCTAGAACCTTCTAGATGTTTCTTTACTTTACTGGAACGGCGTTCCAGAATATTCCATTATGCTATAAAAGAGCCAAGAGCTCGACAAGATAGTCAGTTCTTGGTTTTGTAACCTAGAATGCTTCATCAATAAATACTTGGGATAAAATCAATACGTATCTACGTTTCTTTATACGTGACAAGTTTGGTGGAGGTGCGGGGTACGTGATTAAAATTTCCGGTCATTATTTCAACCAAAACGATATAAGATAACGATAACAAGACGCTGAACGATTAAGGAGAAGTCGTCGCACTCAAGGACTTCCACCGGAATTTGGATTTTACGAAAAGCCAAAAAGGGCAGCAACATCCAAAAGGGACATGACTGACGAAAAACAGGACGCGCAAACAATCTTGATGACTCCTACGGTTCTGGCTGAATCAAGAAAGCCTACATTTTTCAGAGGAGAACCAGGACAGGATCCAATAAAATGGGTGTAGGAGTACCAAAAAGTGTCATTGTATAATCGTTGGGATGACACTATGCAGTTAGCCAATGTGTACTTTTTTTAGATGGCACCGCGAGAAAATGGTACGAGAACAATGAGGACAATTTCACTTCATGGACTTTACTTGAAAACGGACTGAAAGCAGCATTTGGAGACTCCCAAACATATGTCAGACGAGCGAAGGACCGTTTAAAATCCCGATCACAACAGCCGGGGGAATGTATCCAATCTTATATACAGGATGTCCTAGAACTGTGTAAGCAAGCTGAACCGAATATGCCCGAAGAGGATAAGGTCTCCCACCTCATGAAAGGTGTCTCCGAAGATTTATTTCAAGCTCTTCTAGCCAGAGACGTACAAACATCGGCAGATTTCACTAGGTGGTGCCTTTACATAGAAGAAATGAAGCTGAAGAGACTGAGAAGTTGCAAATTCGAAAGACTACCCAATGTTGTCCCCATAGCGGCCAATGACGAAGTAACCGATTTAATGTCACTAATCCGTCAAGTTGTCAGGGAGGAAATGCAACATGTGTTTTCACAGCCCCTCAACATCAAGAAGCTGGAACTGCAATCCATTGAGGCTATCATAAAGGACGAGGTTGACCGATCTTTAGCCACCATCACTAGTCAACCTATCACTTCCAATCAACAATTTTTTTCTTGGCACAACGACCGACTTTGAAGACCCCCAGACGACCAACAACATACGCCGCTAGATCACCAATAATTGTGCCACAGCCTCAATATGAAGCGCAGCGAAAGACTGACTTGTGGCGCACTGCGGGCAGCCGTCCAGTCTGCTTTCACTGCGGAAGGCCCGGATACGTCTTTCGATATTGCCGCGAACGCCGAGCAATATTCAACGACTATCGACGCAACAATCCTAGGAACTATAACCTTCCAGACGAATATGAAAATAACGCCAATTACGACGCACCCTTTCGACAAAGATCACCCAGTACAGCTCGAGGAAGATCACCAACACTCCGTACAATGTCCCGATCACCGACGCCAAACCGAATTTCCAACCAGTCGCCAAATCGAGAGGAAAACTAAGCCGATCGCCCTCTATAGGAGGTGAGGTCGCGAATTTCAGAAATCCTCCATTGGCCGCAAAACTGCACGGGAACCACATCGACATTTTCATCGATAACCAACCTGTTAAAGCCCTTGTGGATTCCGGAGCCTCAAATTCCATCATATGGGAAACATAGACGAAAGCAACGGAAGGTAATGTTCCTCGACACTAAGCCGGTTTTTCTAAAAGTCGCCGACGGTAACTATGTGAAGCCATTGGGTAAATGTGTCTTACAGCTGACAATCAACGGCCGAACACAGCCATTCCAGTTCACTGTCATGCCGAAATGCAGCCACGACGTCATCCTAGGTTTTGACTTTCTAAAAGCTTCACAAGCCGTTTTAGACTGTGGCCGAGCCGAACTTATATTTGACGAACTGTTGCATGACGAAGAGATAGATTCTCATGGCATAAAGTTGTATGCCATGTCTGACTCAGTTGTTTCAGCACGTTCGTGCAAATTTCTTACCGTTCAAGCCCGTGATGCACAGGACGACACTGATTTTCTAGTTGAGGGGAATAAAGTTATGTGTATAAATCAAGGAATTGCTGTCCCCTCCATGATTACATCTTTAAGAAAAGGCAAAGCCTCAATCTGGGTGACAAATTGTGAAAATTAAGCACGCTGCATTCCAAAGGGAATGTGTATTGCCAATGCAGAGCCTGCTAGAAGTGAGTGTCTGAATACATTGACCGAAGTCCCTTCCTACACTGTTTTATGGACCTCGAAATGCTCTGATCAAATTGACTACTCTCGGATGATGGCCTAGACACTGAGTGTAGAGCAGAAGAAGCAAATGAAAAGTCTATTGAGACAATTTCAAGATGCCTTCCATAGCGAAACACAGCAAAGAGAGAGAGAGAATGCAAGCTAAATGTGAAACACAAAATTAACACTGGCACACACCCTGCCGTAAGCCAACGACCATACCGGGTATCATTAGTAGAAAGACGCGTAATTAACGACGAAGTTGACAAAATGCTGAAGCGAAACATCATCCGACCGTCAGAAAGCCCTTGGTCATCTCCGGTCGTACTGGTTCGTAAGAAGGATGGAAGTTGGCGTTTCTGCGTGGACTACCATCGCCTCAACCAGGTCACTAAGAAAGACGTTTATCCATTACCCAGAATCGACGACACTTTGGATTGCCTTAAAGGAGCTCAATACTTTTCATCGATGGATATGCACTCCGGTTATTGGCAAATAGAAGTGGACGAAGCTGATAGGGAGAAAACGGCATTTATCACCAGTGACGGATTATATGAATTCAATGTCATGCCATTCCGGTTGTGTAACGCTCCCGCAACTTTCGAGAGGAGTATGGATAGTTTATTTCGGCATTTAAAGTGGCAAATGTGCTTATGCTATTTAGACGACATAATTGTGTTCTCACTGACATTTAATGACCACTTGAGATGGCTACATTGCGTGCTTTCCAGCATTCAAGATGCCGGACTAGTTTTATAAATCCAAGGAAATGCTATTTTGGTGCTACAGAGATCAAGGTTCTCGGGCATCTTGTATCTGGTAAAGGCGTAAAACCTGATCCCGATAAATTAGAAGCTGTCAACAGCTTCCCTACACCGAAAAAAATACACGACGTTAGGAGCTTCTTGGGTCTGTGTTCATACTATCGACGGTTTATCAAGAACTTTTGTTTCCGTGTTAAGCCTCTCCAACAGCTTTTAAAAGGAGACTCGAAGTTTCACTGGGAAAAAGCTCAAGAAGACTCATTCCGGGACCTTAAATCAGCTTTGACGTCACCGCCTGTATTAGCCCTATATGATGAAAATGCTCCCACTGAACTGCACACTGACGCCAGTGGTTACGGAATAGGTGCCGTTTTTTGGTGCAGCAGCAAGATGGAAAATAAAGAGTCATAGCATATGCCTCAAGGACTCTAACTAAAGCCGAGAAAAACTATTCGACCACTGAACGAGAATGCCTGGCAGCTATATGGGCGATAACTAAGTTCCGCTCATACCTCTTTGGAAAGTGCTTCAACATAATTACAGACCACCATTCATTGTGTTGGTTAGCTAATCTACGAGATCCTTCCGGTCGATTAGCCAGGTGGGCGTTAAGGCTTCAAGAGTACAATGTCACCATAGTTTTCAATAGCGGAAAAAAACATGCCGACGCCGACTGTTTATCACGAAATCCTATTCCAATCATACCGGAAATCGAATCCCTTGCTGCTATAAGTGATCTAGATACCAAACAACGTGATGATCCATTTCTTGCTGCATTCATTAAAGCTTGTGAACAATCGCCAGATTTGTCGAGTGCAGGATTCTCCATCGTGAACAATGTACTCTGTAAAAAAAATTTTGACCCATCCGGAAAACAGTGGCTACCAGTCGTTCCCAAGAAAATGCGGTTAGAAATTCTTCACCACTTTCATGACGAACCGACAGCGGGACATTTGGGATTTGTGCGGACATATGATCGTATTCGAAAGAGGTTCTTTTGGCCGAGACTTTTTCGCACTGTGCGCCGTTAAGTAACTCATTGCAGAGAATGCCAGCGTCGAAAAGCAGTTCCATTACAGCCTCCCGGAGCACTAATTCCTATACCTCCAGCTGAAGCTCCATTCCAGCGTATAGGGATGGATCTTCTAGGACGATTCCCGAAGTCTCAAGTAGGAAATAGATGGATAATTGTGTGCACAGATTATATGACACGATATGCTATTACCAAAGCCCTCCCAACTGCGGAAGCACCAGAGGTGGCAAAATTCTTTGTAGAAGAAATTATTCTGACTCACGGAGCTCCAAGGACCATCATCACCGATAGAGGCACAGTCTTTCAGTCGAACCTCATCGCCGAGATTAACAATCAGAGCAAAGTGGTGCATCGGATGACTACTGCTTACCATCCTCAGACGAATGGACTCACTGAACGTTTTAACAAAACATTGGCAGACATGCTGGCTATGTATGTCGACGTAGAGCAGAAAACGTGGGATCGAATTTTGCCGTTCGTTACGTTTGCCTACAACACTGCTAGACAAGATACAACTGGTTTTACTCCATTCTTTTTGACGTTTGGTCGCGAGTCTGAAACAACACTGGATGCCATGTTCCAAGAGCCCATCGAATATACAGCACCAGACTTCGTAGCCCGATTAGTGACCCAGGCGGAAGAGTCACGTGAGTTGGCTCGGAACCGCACTCTTGAAGCACAAGAGAAAGACCGACGTCGCTACAATTCAAGACATCGTGCCGTGCTGTACCATCCGGGTGATTTAGTGTGGACTTACATTCCTGTGCGTAAGGTAGGACGCTCCGAAAAACTATTGAAAAAGTACTTCGGGCCATACCAAGTTCTGCGCAAACTTTCGGATGTAACTTACGAGGTTCACGATTTTGATCCGACCTCTAAAAGACGAAAATCAAAAGACATAGTTCATGTACTCAGGATGAAACCTTACTACGATCCGGATCTACAGGCACACTTTAACGACTCTGTGGCATCTGATGACAGACGTTTTGGAGAAAGTATACCATCCACGTGAAGGAACGACTATGCCGGACCAACAACACGCTCAAGATCAAAGACCCTAAGAGGACGCTGTTCTTTTAAGGAGGGAGCATTGACGCTTAAAACCTATCTAAGTGAGCGACTCGGTAGCGCAATCGGCTAGAGCGTTCGGCAGATACCTGAAAGGCTCCTGGTTCGAATCCCAGCACAAGCGTTGCAGGACAATGAATTATTACTTAATTTCTTTAATTATTTCTTTAATTCCTAATACCTTCTAGAACCTTCTAGATGTTTCTTTACTGGAACGGCGTTCCAGAATATTCCATTATGCTATAAAAGAGCCAAGAGCTCGACAAGATAGTCAGTTCTTGGTTTTGTAACCTAGAATGCTTCATCAATAAATACTTGGGATAAAATCAATACGTATCTACGTTTCTTTATACGTGACAATATAATACTCAGACCGGTATAAGGGAAGTATGTGAATGTAAATATAGATGACGTTATTATTTTGTCTCCATCATTTGCACACCACGTCGAAACTTTAAAGGAAGTATTTAAGTTGTTGCAGGAAGCAGGGTTGGCTTTGAACAAAGATAAGTGTAAATTTGGTTGCGAGACATTAAAATACTTGGGTCTCGTAATTGTCCAATATGGGATTACCACGGATGAATCTAAGGTTGTCGTGAATTAAATCCTCCCCTCAGATTATCATCTCCCCGTCTATCATTAAATATTTCTGGACGTGTAGGTGGATTTGAATGATCATGAGACATAATTGCAAATCACTATATTTATTGATTCTTATTAATCACAGAAGAATATAAACACACAATTCAAATTTAAGAGAAATAAATCACAGTGGAGTATGAAAAGGGAATTACTACTAGCGGACTACGGAATCGTAACTGAATCCACGAAAACTCAAACACGCACAATTACATTTAACCACGTATAAGTATTCACAATATTTTAAATCACTAACCTTATCTTTTAACAACGGCTGTTCCGTCGTGATGATAAATTCCTTGTTGACTGGATGGGAGAATTAAGAAGGATCCACACTCTGAAATACGGAATCTTTACGAATTTCAATCTACTTCTCCCGGCTTATCTCACCACGTAACTGCTATCTACTAATGTCAACAACTGCGTGTTGATATACCGATGCTTCAATTCCTTTAAGTTCACTCTTCTAACTCTTCACTTTACTTAACTTGTGTTAACTCACGAAACCCAAAATTATATAATATATATCATTTGCATAAATCACGCTTTGGCTCCCGGTGGAGATTGGTTGAAATAAATAATATACTTTAAGGAAATATTGAGGAGGCTAGTGTAAGACCATATAGATCCATCACAACCCTCTCCGAGAAAAAAGCGTGATTTATTGAAGGTCTAAACGACCTGAAAGAACTCACGTAACACGCCTCACGCCTGAAAAACTCTGAACCCGCAAAAAATTTTTTAACTCTCTAACTCCACAATTTTTAATTAAACTAACAGACAGAAATGACTACTCAAAAGGGTACTCCACTCCATTTTATTTATGTTTCACATATTTTCTCTACAGTGCATCCCATTCGGGCGAAGATCAGGGGAAAACCTTGCCATTAGGAAAAAACCCTGATCATGCACTTTACTTAAGTACTAATAAATATAAAGATTTTTACATCGGTATCTTCATACGACAAAAATCACTTTTTCATCTCATCACAATGTTTAGGGACTGCTTCCCTGAAAGGAAACCGGATTACTCTTTAAAAATATGACATTAAATGCACATAACATTACACACTTTCCATATTGACACAAATATGGCATACATTATATCAATTATATATAGTTTCATATCAAAATAACCTTCATCTGGTTTAATTTTCAAAAATTCCCAATCAATCGCGCTGCGCTATTAATGTTGTTGTTAGTAATCCTAATTACGCCGCGTCCCGAAACCAGATACTACTTATACATCTTAATAATTACACACAAAAATATATACATTTTTCAACATACAATATATTACAACAAACAATACAAGTAATCTCACATATGAAGCCACGTCTTTAATGTGTAGCAAAACAAATGCAATCCAACAAATGTTTTTTCACAATTTGAAAAAATATTAAATACAAAAGTTAATTTTTCAATGAATATGAAAACGCACACAACGCAGTGACAACTTTTATACACTTTAACTTTACAAAACAAAAATTTTAGACTAGCCTACATGGAAAATACTCTGAACTGTCTGTCGGAGGGAAAATAAACAAAATAGAATTATACAACCTGGCTAATCTTTAGATCCAATCTGCATAGGCTTTGTCTCCAACCATGGCCTCTGTACTGGATGACCTTGTCCTAGAGCTGCCCTCTCTCCGCTTCAACCTTCTGGGTCTATTTCTACTCCATTGAGTTTGCTGTAGTTGATATGCTCCTGCTGGGGCGTTCTCTCCTCCTGCGGGATTCCGACTCCGGCTGCTGTCCACTCGACGTCGGCTCCGGAGGTTGTATGGGCAGTTCCGTTCCTGCTGGACTGGACGGAACCTGTTGCATCTGGACTTTCTATTCTCCTCTCTGTGGGATGGTTCTGGAATTGCTGTTCCCTCCGATTGCCTCTCATATTCTTTCTTTCTGCACCGCTTTACTGATGGACGAGACGGCATGGACGAGGTCACCTTTCTTTTTGCTCTGAACGCTGGTGCCTCTGGTCTCTTCTTCCTTTGTTGCATCTCGACCCATGATTCGGGCCTTCCTCTTTTCTCCCTCTCCGTCCACCGTGGCTTCCTCTTCCTGAAATTATACGCGCCAACCCCCGAAGAAACAGTCGATTCCGTTCGCACACGCTTTCCCCTTCTCACCTACTCTCCATCGCGTCTATCCCTGGCCACATTTCCACTACCTTCCAAATTTCCTGATTCTGATCCTCTGCGACTATTCCCATCGCTTTCTGACTGTACTACTCTCGGCCGCCTATTATCCGACCTTTCTCATGCTACTGCTCTATGCTGACTACTTCCCGCAATTTCAGATTCGCCGACACTGTCTTCCGATTCTCTTTGATGGTAAATTCTCACCTGATTCACATTAACCGTTATTCTTTCACCAAACTTCAATATTACTAAATTATTATTTTTCACACTCAAAGCCTTACAGGGGCCCTCAAACTTTGGCATAAATTTACCCACAATTTTCTTACTCGCCGAACTCAACGGGTGAGTTTGAACCAACACTAGATCATCAACCTTCATATTAACGTCACGTCTCCTCTTATTATAGTATTTCGCCCCTTTCTCATGTTGCCTCTTAGTATTTCTCCTAGCCTCCTCAAACAACTTTTCCATATTTCCACAAACTAAGTCTGTGTGTGTGATCCATCCATTACCATTACTAACTTCTGAAATGGGGTGATTAATTTTCTACCTAAAAATAATTCCGCTGGTGTTTTACCCGTTATTTCATGTACTGTTGTCCTCAAAGCATAACTAAACTCTTTCAGGAATTGGTCCCAGTGTGTATGATTATCTTCTACAAAACTCGAAATCATTTGTAGAAGAGTACGATTAACTCTCTCCGTTTGATTAGCTTGTGGTCGATATACCACCGTTTTAACATGTTTTATGTTCAACCTGCGACACACTTGCTCAAAAACTTCGAATATCATTTGGGGGCCATTATCACTGATTAACTTTACTGGAGCTCCATAACGCGAAATATAATTTTCAAAAATGCATTGGCAATTGCCTTAGCCAAAACTTGTCTTAAGGGAACTATATTTCAACCCATTTAGAAAAATTATCCGTTATTACTAAAATAAATTTATAATGTTCCGGACTAGTGGCAGGGTATGGGCCTAATAAATCTAAAGATACTATTTCATTCGGAAAATTCGTTACTATCGGAATTAATTGACCAGCTGGTAAGCCGTTCTTATAATTTACTTTCTGGCATAGGTTGCAGGTGGATACATATTTATAAATAAATTTCCTCATAAATGGGAAATAACACGCGTCTTTTAATCTCAAGTAGATCTTCTTTTACCCGAGATGGCCCGCCATCGGCGAGTCATGGAACTCTCGCATAACACCTTTACGTAATGTTTTGGGTATAAATAACCTTAATTCACTGAGCGTGGTTGCATATTTTGCATAGTATAACAACCCATCTACCAATTTAAAATCGCGGGATCAATTTCTGCAGATTGACTCATTAATTGAACTATCGTCAGGATTTTCTAAGTAACGCATAATATGACCCAACTCCGGATCATTCCTCTGTTCTTCTCTCAACTGTTCCCTAGACGATAATACCAACGACCTAATCACCGCACAAGACACCTTTGCTTCATCATTGCTATCTAATGGATTTCTAGACAATATATCTGCCACCACATTTTGCGTACCTGGGCAATGCTCCCATTCCACATTAAAATCTGCCAACTTAAGCGTCCTCCTTATCATTCTACTCCACAAATTCTTCCCGTTCGTTAATTTGGTGAGTGCTGCATGGTCTTTTATCACCTTCACCGGCAAAGATCCGAAATAAGGGCGATATTTATTTAACGCCCATATGACCGCCAAACATTCACGTTCCGTCACACTATAGTTCCTTTCTGCCCTATTTAATGTTCTTGAGGCAAACGCATTAGGTAATGATCATTTTACTAAATATTCGAGTACACAAAATTCCTTCTCTTCTATTTCTTGTCCACTTAGAGATAGTACCAATGTTTGGAATATTGCCCAAATTTTCAAAATATTTGCTTGAATAGAGAGTATCCTTTGCTTTTTTAAGTCTTTCTTGATATATTTTTTTACTGATGCCTTCTGAGGCAATCCAGTCAATGTAAACGTTAGACTCTGTGACAGATTTTGCGAGATAATCCACCTGTTCATTCTATAATGTATTTGAGTGTCCCGGAGTCCAAAGTAGAATCAACTGATTGTTGATTGCATGTAAATCTTACCAGCTCATCTGTAAATAACACTATGTGACTTGATTGAGTAATTTTGAAGAGCAGAGAGACTATCAGATAAAATTAGCAGATTTTTGTTTGAAACAGTCGGATCATCTAATGCTTGACAGATAGCCAACGCTTCAAATGGAAAAATAGCGTTATTGTGATTAATTCTATAAGCAAAAGAGGAATTTTCCGTAATACCTGCAATAGAGATGTAGTTTTCTCATTTTTCGAAGCATCAGTAGCCATTATATAAAAGTCCTTGAAATCATGATCAACTGTTTCATCGAATAAACCCCTTATAGTTTGAATTGGTAAATTTTTATCCTGAAATTTGAAATCATTGACATATATTTTGCATGGGAGAACTGAAAAAGATGTTATTCTGGGGGTTGAGATAACTTGTATCAAAGTATATGTATTTAGTATATTTTAACAATATTATTTTTATCTTCTTCCATAATTTTTAGATTCAGAGACTTAGGGTTATTGCTATATAATGGAGAAAAGGTTTGATTCTCGAAATTTGAGAAATGAAAAACTTATTTGCCAATCTTTTTATTTTATCCGAGAGAATTTCTTGTCCAGCCAATTTTAAGAGCACAATATTTGGAGTCCATTGTGGAAGACCTAGCGCAATTCGGAGGGCTTTGGTTTGAAAGACATTAAAAGGTTTCAGTTGATTGTCAGACCATTTATTTATGATGTGACATGTGTAGAAAAAGGTGCTACAAACGCTATTATTGGTTATTTTGATAAGATTTTCAGCTCTCGGACCATAATGCTTGTAAGCCATACCTTTAAGAGCGTTGATTTTTCTCAGTGCTTTATTTTTCATTTGATTCATAAATGTCACATTTTGATTCCGTTTTGAGAAAAATACTCCTAAATATTTAATAAAAGATTGCCACGGAAGAGGGGTTCCAACTAATAATATGTTAGGAAATGAGTGCATCCTTTTGTTCAAGAGTTCAGCAATAGTACTTTTATCTTGGTTTAAGTTTAATTTCCAATATTTACACCATTGATTAATCCTTTCTAAAATTTTTTGTAATTTATGACAAGTAATATCAAGCGACTGATGTGAGCAATAGATGAAAATATCATCCGCATATATTGAACATTCAACTCCAGTTTACAATGTTTCAAAAAAGTCATACATATAGATAGAGTACAGTATTGGAGACAGAACACTGTCTTTGGGAAGACCCTTAAGCAGTGTTCTTTCAGTTGAAAGGCAACCCCTCCATCGAATTTGCAACGATCTGTAAGACAAACATTCATGCATTCAAAGCGCTATTTTCCCTGTAATTACAATCTGTAAACATTTGTAAAGAAGACCATCTATATAAATTGAGTCATATATAAGCACTCTTTATATCTAAGTTGATCCCCACGAAGTATTCTTTTTCAACTTTGCGTTTCTTATGGCTTTATAAATTAAGGTATCCGAACACGTTTGGAGTACGTTTTAATAAAATAGCATACTAAAACATTATGAATGCTCTTTTAGGACTCAATACCAATAAATATCACTATTTAACTATCAAAATTTAAAATAAACTACCTGAAATTTTCAAAAATCCCAAATATAAGTGAAATTTTAGCAATATTTTAGAGAAACTTCAAAGCAGTTAGAGAAAAAAGTAATAAACATATATTAGTAAAAGTATTACGAAAACAAACTAGATGCATTTTTTCTAGAAAATGTACTAATATTTTAATTTTTTATTCTAATTCGAAAATTTTAGAGCTGATTGAGTAAGCATTATAAGAAATATTACATTTTTTACGAGACAATTATTTAAATAACAAGCCATAACTCAAAAAGTATTCATACAATAAGAAATATTTTAGTACATTCTCTAGAAAATAACGTAAATGTCAGGTTTAAAAAGTTTTATAGAAATACATTCGTAATATTTTGAGTTATCAGACTCGCCATGATAGATTTTGAGCAATTTAAATGCCTACTTCTAGTAGATCAAAAACCCACTTCCAGTTTTTCTAAATTTATAAAATTGATTGTAACTTGGCCTCTAGGTAGTGTAGAAACAAAATAAAGTATATTTCGTAAAGTCAAAAGATAGCTCTATTCAATAAAATAAAAAACAAAAATATCTGTCTTGACTGAATTTGGTCATTTCTTAAATTGCTGTTCTGCTATTTTTAAAACGAACAAATCCATAATACTTGTGATGAAGTTTCTGTTCTGTTATCAGAAAGTGGGCAATTTGATTGGCTAAAATTCTTTCAAATGTCTTAGAGAAAGCCGATGTTAAACCTATAGGTCGATAAGAGGAGATTTTGGTCTTGTCTTTGCATGGTTTGGAAATTGGAAGTATAATAGCGACCTTTCATGACCTTGGGACTTTTGAATTATCAAATAACTGTTGAAAGGAATTTAAAATTACCATTCGGGTCACTCTAGTTCAATAGTTTCAGAAATATAGCCGTGATCTGGTCAGCAACTGGAGTTGTATTCTTAGCAGATTTTATAGCTCTATTCAATTCAGATAAATGAAAGGGTTTATTGATTAAGCTATTGTTTTTGGCCAAAAAATCCAAAGGAAGTGGCTCATGGTTGGAACTATTGGATGCAAAAAACTCAACAAAGAGTGTTGTTTGAATCTGAGGATGATAAATGAATCTGTTGCGAATTTGAAGAAAATTCAGTATTGATTCAGAATTATTCTTAATTGAAATTTTTTTATAATGTTATGAAAGGTTCTCGGGTTAGAAACATTGTTACAGACTGTATCCCAATACATCTTTTTTGCTTTTTTAATATGAAATCTGAGCTGTCTAGAGTATTGCTTGTATCGAACCCACAATTTAGGAGAGATTTCACGAATGGCTTTTTTCCGGAAGTATTTCTTGAGTTTGTTAAGGTTATGGCATGCAATATTCCACTACGAAGGGAAGGTTCTATAAGAAACTTCTACATTTCGAGTATTATTTGAAATTATATCAGTAAATTTATCAGAGAGATTGTGATGGTTAACGCCTATCTTAAAGACTGTTGATTTGGCTTGTTTTGTTACTGAGGGTTAGTCCACTCTTTTAATGATTCATTTAATCGGGTTTTGATTAAATTCTGTGATAACAGGACAATGATCACTATTGTAGGAACTGTCTAAAACGTAAGTATTGCTGTTACCAAAGAGACTTGAGGAGCAAAGCGTAAGATCCAGGAGAGCTCCAAAGTCAACATTGCTTCTATGTGTTGGAGTAATAGTATTAAGAATAATAAATTAAAATTCGCGCGTTAGCCATTCCACAAAACCATTCCTGTGTTAGGAAATATGGCTGGAGCCCCACATTGGATGATGAAGATTAAAATCGCCGATGATAAAAACTGGGTCCGATAAGGAGTTTAAGTATAGCAATATTGAGTCCTCGGGATGCATATAAATTTATCGTATAAAATAAACTATTGTTAATAATAATTTGTAATACTAAAACTTCGTAGTCTGATGACTGCATATTTTCCAGGAAATCTGCCTGGCAGATATATTTGTTGATACATCTATCAGCAGCCCTCCTCCTGGTCTGTCAAGTCTATCTTCTCTGAAAAGGAACTTATCTGGGAATTGTAAATTATCATTAGGTTTCAAAAAAGTCTCTTGAAATATCCGAATATCTGATTGCGAAAAGGGAGGAATATTGAGCCAAATAAGCTTGTTTTTTATACTCCTACAATTCCATTGTAGAAAACACATAAATAAGATATAAAAAGGAAAATAATAGTTCGAAAATTTTCTATCCACCACCAAAGGAAACGAGATATAATTACAGTTATAGAAAGCTTATGTACATTTTTAAGAGAAAAGAAAAAACTCAAAAGTCATGATTAAAACTGCAGTTTAGATCTTCAATTTTTAAAGTTACCCAATATCAATATCATTAGGTGTATCGTCTATGTTATGAAATATACTTGGTACGCGCGGATGCGTCAAACTTCTGTAACTTTAAATTCGCTTTTTTCCCCCTATTAGGTGAAGATGATTGCTTACTTATTTCTAGGACATTGCACAACTGCGTAAACATTGTTTCCATCATCTTTTGCATTGAATTCATTATGGTTGCAATTTGTTTTTCTAATACTATTTGAAAATTGGTTACCATGTTTTCTAATTTTTTTCAAGTTCTTGTATATTGGGTCCTGGGGTTGTTGTCTTTAATACTGTAGAACATAGGTTCCCAACCTTTTTTGAACTGGCGCCCCCATTTCTAATAAATATTTCGATATCGCCCCCTTTTCTAGTGAATATTTCGACACCACCCCCTTTTCTAGTGAATATTTCTATACCACCCCCTACCACTCTAGAGAAATAAGAGTGTACATAAAGCATGGTGAAAACAAGTTTTAAAAAATATTCTATATTAAAAGAATATATTTTTTTAATTTCATTTTTTTCTAATGTCCCAGTTTTTTTTACGTGCGAATCTGAAATATCTATTGCTACAAATATATTTAAATGTGTAATATTATATATTTTAGTCATAGGTAGGATGTTATCGGAATTGAAACACTACTGAATTTCTTCATTTAAAAGAGTGGAATAAAAGATTTTTAGATTACCTGTTATAAAGATAGGTAGGGGTTTTGATGATACGAAATAATTCATTATAAACTGTTGCTTTCAAAATAAAATTAAATTGACATTTTCAGCCTTTAAATAATCATGTTAATTCCTGGTTAACATATTTAGTTATGTCTCTTGGATAATATACGTAATGAAATGCAGTGTACGAAACATGTTTTCTACTACTCACAAACAAAGTCAACACGTGCACTACAGAAATTAAAAGGCACTATATCATTCAATTTAATGCACATCAGAATGTAATGTAATCTTTTAAGTTTTTCATCCACTTCCCGTACTACCGAAATATGTGAATTTTCGTACATGTGATATGGGAATGATATAAATACATACAATCAACATAAGGTAAACAGTATTAAAGTTTACTTTTGTTACTACATAATCAGCGTGTTTTTTAGTCTTTTTTTGGTTAATCTGCTCAAGCCCCCCCCCCCTGAAAGCTTCAAACGCCCACGTTGAGAACCTATGCTGTAGAATAAGTTTCCTTAAATTATCGTCTTGCTTCTCCCAGAGCTAAGTGATGATTGCATTTGAATTCAAGTGCTTTTTTTCCTTTAATAAAAGTAGGACATTTGAGGGAATTGGACGGGTGATCTCCTTTACAATTTGCATATTTTGTAGTATTCATACATTGACCGGTGTGAGACTCTCCACAATTTATGCATCTTGTAGGGTTTGAACAGAAACGAGATAAATGAGTGAAGCTAAAACATTTGTTACATTGCCTCAGTTTGTCTATAAATAGCTGTACTCGATGATTAAAATACTAAAGTTTTACACATTCTGGTATATTTATACCTAGAATGGTAACTAAGATGGGAGAAACTTCTTGACGGCTGTTAGGTTTCATAAAGCGTCTCATTTCAACTAATTCTAGATTATTTGCATTTTTTAGCTCGGTGGCCACGTCTGCCAGATGTACAGTAGTTGGAATATCAAATAACAGGAATTGGGAGGTGAAACCTTCCCATTTAATATTAGCTTTTACTGACATGTTTAATACTTGATTTATAGCCAATATCTGAGCAGCACATGCAGAGTCCGAGGTACTGATCCTTATCTTACCACTTCGAGTAAAGAACATGCTCATTAAACTCACATCTTTGGGTATTTTGCTTTTTATTTCTGCATGTAGAAGATGGGGATTCAATTTAGGGATGCAAGCTGATTTTTCTGAATGTTCAAGTAAAATTGAGAATTCCTTACTATTTTTATTGCCAGTTCGTAAAATTAGTTCCTGGTCAGTTTTAGAGCTCCTAAAATACATAAAATCTGCGGCTTCTGCCATATTTTGTGTCATTATAATGAATGTATCTTCAATGTCCATTATTCGGAACAAGGATTGACTCAGCTTGAGCCTCCGTCTAAGTCCAGCAGTATTCAAATCTTCACTGTATGAAAATCCTCCTCCTTATATCAAAACAACTTTTTTTCAATGTCCACCATTTCTTCAAAATCACAAAAAAGAAAGAATCGCAAGAAAAACAAAATACAGTCCGCTTGTTTTCAAAATTCAAAAACCAAGCAACTTTCTTATTTCTACTCCACCAAGCAATCTCCATGAATTTTTATATTAGACTGCCCCCCCCCCCAATAAACAATACACAAACTAGAATTTTTGCATGAATTACACTATTCCTTTTTGAAATGATTTGTTACTGCATATATAATTCTACATATGTCAGTCTCATTTACGCGCTGTAGAAAATAATTAGTTCATTTTTTATCAGGCTCTTTACTAGCAAATAATCTGAAATGTGTATGTAGTAGCTGCTGTCCTAGCATCAAATATTACTCCCTAACTTGATAAAAAAAATGCAGGTAAAGCTTTTAAATTTTGCAGGCATGTTTATAAAGATTCGAAGTATTAAATAAGCCAATAAAAAACTTTTCGACAGCTTAATGATTTTTAGGGTACCATATCGCCTTAATATAATTAGATGTATTCCCACATTTACGGCCAACGTCACCAAAGAGGTTTCACTTCTATCTCGCGTGGCTTTTCACGTTCTTTTTTTTCTTCTTCTAATTTTCTCTTGATAGATTTTATTATAGATAAGCAATGCAGTCGAAACAATCTCAAATAATCCAGTCAATGTGTGTGTGTGTATACGTTAAATTACTTCGCCAATTTTTTAATTCGAAAATATGTTTCAATGTATTGGAATCCAAAGTAGAATCAAGTGATCGTTATAATGGTATCGCAAATTAAATCTTACAAGCTGATCTTTGAATTACACTGTATAATTTAATGGAGTATTTTTAAAGAGCAGGGAGTATCGAAAAAATATCAGATAAAATGAGCAGATTTTGTTTGAAGTAGTCAAAACAACTAATGCTTAGCAGATAGTCAAAACTTTTCAGTAAAAATAGAGTTATTTGAATTTATTCTATATGCAAAAGATGTTATTCATAGTAATTGCATTAGATATAATATGTTTATTTTTTTGAAGCTTCAATAGTTATAACTCCCCCCCCCTGGAAAAAACGCTTATAATTTAAATCAGTAAAATCTCTTATCTTACAATTTGAAATCATTGATAGAAATTTTACATGGTAGAACAGAAAAAGCAATGCTAATCTGGGAATTGAGATAGTTTGATCATTACCAGCATTCAAAGTATGTAGTAAATTTATTAACATATTTGTCTTTCTTAAATTTTAGAATTTTTGTCTCAATGCTATTGCTAAATAATAGAAGAAATATTTGATTAGAGACTGGAGTTTTGTAAAACTTTTTTGCCAATCTTCTTATTTCTTCCTGAGAGAACTTCTTTCCAGCCTATTTTAAGAGCACAGTATTTGAAATCTTTGTTGAAGATCTAATGTAGTTCAGAGGGCTTGGGTATGAATATTAACCTGATATAGTAACATACAATTAGATCGGCAATCTTCAGAAAACAGGCGAAAATTTTTAATGAACATTTATTTGCTGTTGCCATTACAACAAAACAGTATTACGTTTTCTTTGTCTTGAGTCTTTTTTCTATTTATATGACAGACGCGGGAGTGATTCTGTTAATTGCCATTATTCTGTAAAGTGAGAGAAAAAGGTGTATAGTGTAAAAAAATAGAGATAATTTCATACTTACACGGATTTATTCAAAACAAATTTTGAATTTTTTCTTAAAATAGGGAATTTTGAATTTTTTTGTGAAGGGAAAACTTATTTAAAAAAAATTGCATGCCAGTCGAGAATACTTGCAATTGTAATGGCAATATAAATTAATACTGCAAGTATAAACAAATAATATCTGTGAATTTGCTTATGGGGCTTAGTATAATCTTTGTAGCTCCGTATCTCAAGAATATCATTAATTTTTTCTATGTGTGTTCTTGAAAGAATATACTTTTTGGTATTATAGTTGATACATAAAAGTTGTGAATACTTTTTAATTCTTGGTTCAGTTAAGCATCTTTATCTGATTGATGCAGTCTTTTTAAAATGAGTGAATACTCGAAAGTGAAGGGTGGAAAATTGCGTTTGAAAGGGGATAAAAAGAGGTAATTTTTATGTTTGAATTATGTAGCTAATCTTCTTTTCGGGTGAGTTAATTTCGAATCGTTGCTTTAAAATACGTTATTGTTTAATCAATTTATCTAACTACTTAAATAAATTGTTGATCTTATTGTTTTGGACATTTCTGTTTGATTTTACGTTTAATGAGGTGTTTAATAAAATAAATGTTTGAAAATAAAAAAGTTAATGTGGGGGGGGGAATTACATATTTTTTAAAAATAGAAAATTATATAAAAAAAATTTATATTCCCTTAAAGGAATCATGCACCTTAATTTTGTATAGTTAAAGCAACTTGGGAGGGGATATAGGTATGATATTATTTTATCCTAGTTTCAGAAAAGTAGTGGCATTGCTATTGTGTTCCCTTAATACATCTTGTGAATTTATAAATCTACCCTTTGAAGCCTCTAGTTTCTCCTATTTATCTTCAAAGCCCGTTGCTCCACTCTGCAAGTATTTTTTCCAATGTTTTCCCAAACTATGCTTCTTTAATATCTAACTGTCAAGTGACAAAGCTGCCTTTTCTGAAAACGTTTCAGAAAAAGTACTTATGTGCTATTACAACTACATTAGTTAAAAGTTACTGAAATTCCAGAGTATACCAAATTCTGACATCAGCGTATTGTGGCAACTATATTTTAGATTTCTATTTTTATTCTTGCAAATGCTGTCTCAATTTTGTCAGTGCTTTGTTTCTTGCATTTAGAGAATTGTTTTCCTTTCTTCCCCCTTTTTTTTTGGTATATTTTGATTTCTAAGTATTAGAATATGCAATTAAAAATTGAACTTCTATATCTGGGAAGAATAATATATTCTAAATGGGGGGGGGCAGTTTACTAATTAAAAGGAAGAACTTGGAAAAAGCCGACTTTTTACATGAAACTGTCATTCATTTATGTAAAATCTGAAACCTGGAGACAAGTATAGCTCTGCTCATATAGCAACCATTTTTTGCTTAGAGCTTGACTCAAACACATTAATTGAAGTCAATAATAATCTTCTGTGGTAGTCTTTTTTGGTTTGAGCAGCTCATAATAAATTACAGCCTGCTGATCCCACCAAATGCAGAGAAGTTTCGAACCATGGATATTTGGTTTTGCAGATGATGTTGACACATGTTTGTGCTTACCCCATAATCTTCTATGTAGTCTTTCATGGTATGATACAAAAAACGGAACTAGTTTGATATCATGGGGCAGGGCGCCAAATGCTGTTTGGCGTGATAAGGAATCACGCCAAGCAGCGCATGCCGTTGGAATGAAATTCAAGATGGCGGCCTAGCGGTGAGACTCGTCAGGAAAATAATTTTAAAGAACTGTTTTGAAAAACATTAAAATCGATTTCAAATGAAGAATTTAGGAATAGATTGAGACTAACCAAGATCAATAAATAAATATTATAAAAAAACCATATTTTCTAATAGTAATATTATGCAGTATACAATAATCTTGCAATATAATGTTATAGAAATTATTATATATATAATATTCATATAATACTAAATAGTAATAATTATTAGATATTCATACGGTATTACTTTTTATTTTATATAATAATAATCACGTAATATAGTTTAATAGATTTTATAAAAAAGAATAATCATCCTATTGTAATATAAATAAGAATCGTACAGATATAAGAATACTCATTTAACATAATTATAAAAAACAACAAAATAATAATTGTAAATACATAACATAATAATAATAAATAAATAACATAATAATAAATAAATAACAATACTTAGAAATAAACAAAATAATAAAAATAAATAACACATGTAATAATAGTTATACAATAACAATTATTACAAATAACGTATATATGATTATTACACATTCTAATAATTTTTTTTTATATTATTAATAAGATAATTACATAATATATATTAAAATTGATAATGAATAGCAACTAAAAAGTATTGAAAGCTTGCTATGTTCCAAAAACTGCAAATTTCTTCAACGAATTTCATCAAACAAGAAACGAAAAAAAAACATTTTTAAAAAGTAAAATAAATTGAAAATAAACGATTTATAGGAATAATTAATAATATAACTCATTCTTTTAAAAAAAATATCCTAGTTCTCACCAATGACATTAGAAATATCCATATTCGAAAATAGCATTAAATAAAACAGAAGACTGAAATATAATTTGAATCCGGATTGCAATGAAAATGGTTAAATTGTAAAAGAAATAGAAAAAAAATCGTCTGAAATTAATAGGATTACCGCGGGAACAGAACCAATAAAAATTGTTTCTAATATACGTTATCTCCATGGCAACCACATCGCCAGACGATAAAAATATCAAGGTAACCGTATTGTAATGTTATCGCCATCTTGGCGAACATAAACAACAACTTGGCGCGATGCCCCGTGATATCAAACTAGCAGGCAAAAAACTTTACTTTTCTGCCATTGAAGAAGTAGTTTCTTGCATGAGAAAATGCTGCTCGACGTTTCTCAGCTTCAACTCATTTGGCACCAAATGTCCATGCTTCTGGATCATTCCTAACTTTTTCAAACATTTTAAAACTGTTGACCCATCTACTTGTAATGATTTTCCAAATTCAGCTGGCATCTGACATGGGTCTGGTCAAACAATTCCTTGTCTTCAGACTTTTCACCGTAAAAAGAATACTGTCTGCTTCAGTTGCGAATTTCTTTTGAATATAATAGTACAATAAAATTCCTCACAAATACTCTTTGTTTGGTACAAAACAACATTTTTGGAATCAACAAAAAAATAACCTTGATTACCCTATGGCAAATTAACACACATTGAAGTTCAAGGTTATGTACAGTACTTCCATGCATATGTGTTACTATCTGAAATTACATGCTCATAATCCTGTTAGTGCCATCTATTAGGTAATAGTGAGAACAAGATCCTAATACTTAAAAGCTTTCTGGATACATTCTCAGTGTGTTATGTAATATGTGGAATTTCCTATTTATTAATTATCACTGATTATAAGATATATTTATGTGTATATGTACACATACATATACACACAATATCTGCTCTCTTAACATTATCCTGTTTATAAAGTACAATATCTAAGCAACTGTTTTACTGTTATATGGTATTTTCTGTTAAATACACACAAATGAAATCACACTGACAATTTTCAATTATATATGCACCCCTCACAACTAAACAGTTTTGATAAAGTAAATATTGCAGTGTGTACAAAACTTGACTAATTAGTTAAGTTAAAAAAAATATTGTATACACTAATCTTAAAGAATGCTTTGAAAAGATTATGGGATCATAATATGTGGAGTATTTTTGAAAGTTTCAGGGGTTCAACTCTACACTTTTAATTACTTTGTAGCATGGTAGCAAACAAATTTGTTTTAATAGTAAGAATAAAACATTCTTTTTTAAAAATTAAGGTGATCATGTGAATGCATTATATTAAGCTGATAACTGTATTTTCAGTAAAAACAAAGTTAAACATCATGAAAAGAAAAGAAAATTAGAAGTGGAAACTGAACCTGCAGATGATGATGCCACAAAACATGGTATGTCTTACCTTTTGTGCATATTCTTGTTTTATAAAATAGAAAAAAAAAAACACTATAGGAATATATCTTTGTCTATCTTAGGAATTGTTTCAATCTATTTCAGTTTATATAGTAAAAATGATTCAGTCCTATATATACTAGTGTGCCAAACTTGAACAATAAAGTCATTTTTCATTTTACAGCCAGAAAATAGTTGAAAAAGGCCTTTTTGCAATCAGTACACTAAAAAACTAACTCAATAGAAAGATGTTGGTACATATGTTACCATTAAAGTGTGATATCTGTTATTTCATAGAATAACTGGGTATTTCATGAAATATCTAGACAGGTTAGTTAAAGTGTATAAAATTATTTAATTCTACAATTTAACTAGGTATTCTATAGAATAACAATTACTTGATTATTAAAGTATGAAATATGGCACTTGAAAGTTCTTTGACCCGATTCTAACCACTTTAGGAAGAGGATTTTTCTGATTAGGCCAAAGAGAGATAACAATTAATTGTACTCTAGTTATCAGTTCAGTACCGTAATTTCGCACGTATAGTCCGCACCATCGTATAGTCCGCAAACACGATTTTATATAAAAAAAATTTCAAAAATCGTCAGATAGTCCGCGGACGTTATTACGTTATTGTATACTTTATGGACTATTGTATACTTTAATGGACGTCTAGTTATTTCATGAAATACTTAGTTATTTTATGAAATAACTGAACTATACACACTTTAATAGTAGCATATACAAATAACAGCAGATACAGCTGTAAGAAAGGTCGATGGCATTGGCCAGGAAATATGACTAATGATAATTGTTGTGCTGTTGTAAAAGCGAAAAGAGAACAAAACCAGACAGTAAGCAATATTACTCAGCAACTGCTTATGACTATCTGAGAACAGGTGTCCCAAAAAGTTCATTCTGAATGCCACATACCATTGATTGAGGCCCATTGGGTGGCACCATTTGCAGTGATGTGATAAACACTGAGACTGGATATTTCATCAGTGGTGTCATACCTCTTTACCAATTGGAGTGGTTTGAATCTGACCAATGATTTTTAATGCCAATTGATATGGAGAAAAATAAAGACCTGCTTCCATTCCACTAACATCAGGTAAAGAAAATATTGAAGTGGTCCCTGCATGCTTGTATGAGGAGGCATGATGATGAAAAGCTGGTGAGAGCTCTATATTTTTGTTAGAAATTGTCACTTCCATTAGAAAGCCATTACCATGAATGAAATTACCATTCATTAGTAATTGTTACTTTGAGGGCTATTTTTTCTCATTTGTATGTTTTGAGGTGCTTTATTCTCAATTTTGTTATATGGTTCACACAGTACAGCTAGATAGATTTTATGTTCAGGAGATTTTAGAAAGTCAATGTATTCATAGAACAGATTGATCAACATACTCCCATGATTTAAATTTCATTTAGCATGCGTAGAAGCCTTTGGAGGGAACGTCTAGTGTTGCAATTGTATCCTCTGGAGAACATCAAACAAATGACACATATGCTTATTGAGAAATAGAAATTCTTACTTCAAGAATTGTAAGATAATTTGGTGTTAATTAGGAACAGATGGTACCACATAACCATTGCAGTTAAGGGAAGTCATGACAATTACTTGGAGACTTTGGTTTGTTCTTGTTTCTCTTAGTTGATTAATATTTTGTATCAGTGCTGTTTTGTCCAAGATCATTTTCTGCTTTGTTCTTACTGTGAGTCCTATTATTTTTTCCTATTCATTCTTCATCCTTTAAATTTCACATTGTGTTTCTGCAGTATGAATTTTAGGCCTTTCAATTGATTTTTTGTGAAATCATGGTAAAATCAGAAAAGTTGCTAGGGTTTTGAATACTAATGTATATTAGGAACAATTTCAATGCACTGTTATTTTCTCATCAAGTTAGGTTTTTTGATTTTTAAATATTACAGTTGGTACTCTGTTGATATATATTTTTGCAAATTTTGACCATCATTTGTTTTTTCCTTATATCAAAATTTTTTTTTTTTTATTTAAAAAAAAACACTATTTTTTGTATGTGAAAAAGAAGAAAAAAAATAATATTACAGCAAATGAAATATTTTTTAGTTATGGAAAAGTTGAGATATAAAAAAATTATTTCACTGCTATAGATTTTTAAATTTACTTTTTACTAGGCAACATTGTTATGTTTTGCAAACTAAAATTTATTATATTTCTAATCAGATTTTTAATTAACTAAGTTACTCTTATTTCAGGTGGTTGGTGGAGTGTCAGTGTATTTAAAGAAATATCTGGCCCTATTGCAATAGAATTCCAACCTCACTGTTATGTAAAAGCTTTGGATAATGGGCAGTTTGTGTTAGGTGGCCCTCACCCTGAAGGTAAATAATCTTTTCTTGGTGGTTTAATATGTAATACATTTTTGTGACTTGAGAGGGTGGACTAATTTTTTTCTTCTTTTTCGATCATTTTACCTTGATAAATAGCCCTTTGCCAGCTAAGTAAAATGGCAAAAAATATTTTTCAGTTAAAAAAAAAATACCTTGTGTATTGCACTGAAAGTTTTGAAAAAGGGATAAATTTCAGTGTTTTACCAATTTTTAAGAATTAATATATCAATATTGTATTGCTGCTATTTTAAATGTGAAAGTTACGATGTGAAGAGGAATACATAGATAAAATTTGTAAGTTCAAAATATGTATTTTTTTCATAAAAAACTCAAATAGCATTTTTTTTTAAAAAAAAAATTAGCATTATTTCATAATTTTATCCAACTTTACTTCCCCCTCTTTAATACAATAAAAACCCCTAATAAATGAGGAACATATTTTTCATTTAATTTATCTTTAATTCTATATCTGGATCTATTATTAAGCACAGTTTATAAAGTTATCTTCTACTTTTTTTCAAAACAGTGTATTCCGTCAGATTTGGGGAAACTCGTGTATTACTGATCGTGATAAAGAGTTGTTTTAATGATGCCATCTCTTGCTTCTCCACCATACACTTTTTGAGATACTTTGGTCACAGTGTTACATCATTTAAGTGTGACATGGAAAATTTTGAGAAATTGTATCCAAATTATTTGTCATACCTTTATCTTAAAAAGACAGATGACATAATAACAACTGTTGCTCAGAAACTCTATAATGATGGTGGACTTTTCATGTGGTTTTTATGTAGATTTTTCATTAGTTATACTTTTTTTTATTAGTGCCTTATTATTGTCTGAAATATATCAGAACCTCCACATATTCAAAAAATAATCCCAGGGCTGGTAATAAACAGATTTTCTCAAATTAAGAACTAAATTGCTTCTTTACAAAAATCTTATGAGATCTGTCCTGACTTATGCATCAGAGACTTGGCCATTGACTTTGCATGATGAGGAACTTTGGGAATTTTCGAGAAAAAGATGTTGCGGTGCATTCTTGGTGGTATCCAAGTGAATGGATCATGTAGAAGATCTAATTTAGAACTCTACAAAACTTACAAACAACCTAATATTGTAAAATTTGTCAAATTACAGAGACTTAAATGGGCTGGTCATCTGGCTAAAATGAATGAAGATCTTTGCTGCAAGAAAGTCTTTCTGGCAAAGCCCATGGGAAATAGACCTTGCAGCAGACCCCCTTTAAGATGGATTGACTGTGTCAAAAGAGACCTAAATATTTTAAAGGTCAAAAATTGGAAAACAGTTGCAAAGAGTAGAGATGCCTCAAGAAGGCCAGGGTCCACCCAGGGCTGTCGAGCCTTTGAAGAAGAAGAGGTAATAAACAGATAGGACAAATAAATAAATCTGAAACTTTTCCTTATTGTTTATTTCTAAACATTTTGTGTGGAAGCTCTCTCATATTTTGCTATAATTGAAATAAATGTGTATACTTTTTCTCACAATCTCATAACACTTACCTTGTATCATTATTAAAGATCATTAATTTTCTTACAGGCACTGGCCCAGATCCAGAAGAGATCTTGACAGCTATTCGTGTCTCTGATACCAAGATAGCCCTCAAATCCGGTTACAACAAATACCTTCGTGTGGGAATGGATGGGCGTCTTTATGGAAGGTCAGATGCCATAGGTTCTATGGAACAGTGGGAGCCTGTGTTTCAGGATGTAAGTCATAAGGATTTGAAAGTTATTGTAAATTTTGGGTGAAATACTAGTTTAATTAACATTTTTTTGGCAATAGTGAATTTTTCTTTTTACCAAATTGTACCAATCCCCCCCCCCCAAATTAGACTTCTATCCAGTATGACAATAATATTTTCTAAGTTAGTGGTAAATAAAAGTGTGAACTAAAAGAGAAGATCCAACCCAAATTAAAACACTAGATGAGAGAAGATTTGTTTGATATGTATAGTGATTGTATTTTTGGAGAATCAGTGCATATTATAATTGATGAAGTATCTGTTGTTTGTTATTTTGCTTAATTGATCACTTTATTAGGTAGATTTGTGTAATTTCTGATGAAAGTCATGTCTTACATTTGTTTATGTATTAGCTGAGAAATATAGTTACAATTACTTTGTCTAATTAATTTAGTTTTTAATTACAAACCTATTGGAACTAGAACTATATAGGGGTAGGCCCAAATTGAGATGGGCTGATTATGCGGAGGTTGATTTTAAAGTTTTAAGAACAACTAATTGGAGAACTGTTGCTAAGCAGAAGTTAGAATGGAAGAGGGCTCTTGGGAAGGCCTTGGCCCAGCCAAAGCTAATGTGTCAATAGAAGAAGGATTAATTAGGTTTTGTTACAAGTAACTTCAAAACCACTGCCTACTTATTCTATAATACTATCTAATTTCTTGTTCGTTTGAAATATTTCCCATATAAAGTATATGCTGGTTATGTAATATGTGAAGGATTTGTATTTTATTACTCCAACTGTATTCAGGTCTCTTTAAAAGTTACTGTGATTCATTCAGAAATAATTTCATGAGTTTTGAGATCAAAGCTGATTTCTGTCTTGAGTAATAATGGGTCATACAGTAGAACCTGGTTTTGTGCGATCCTTTTTTATATGATTTAATTTTTGTGCAATCTTTTCTTATGCCGTATATGAATTTTAATGGTGTTGGTGCCACTGTAATGTTTTCTATCAATGTACCAGTGGTGCAGTGAATGTTAGGGCCTCCCTAAAAAGTCAGGTTTTTCCTTTAATATTTTATAAATTGAGTAAATACATACTTGAGGCGGGGGTTGCAAGGGTGTATGCTATGCCACTGCAGTGTACATATATACACTTCAAGACGCTCTGTTCATTTGTTATAAACAGTCTCCTGACAATGCACATTCAGTTGCTTTCTCTCAACGCAGCAACAGCCTGCGCTTGATTGAAAATGAAACTTCCAATGACAGTGACATTATCAATAATTCGATAGATTATGAAGATGAACAAGAAGAACCGGATTCTTTGAGAGTGGATAAAATATATGCAGGGTACAGCTTTCCAACAAATAGGAAGAGCATTTTCTTAAAAGAGATATCAATTCTGAAAAGAGTATGAAATTTCAGAAAGAGTTTGGATTGTACATATCCTGGTTATCGTGACATTTACAAGCAATTGACAAACCAACCTTTGTCCCAAAATCTCATACTTTATGGTGCCAAAAAATAAATCAATTGAAATTGTATCTTCAAGTGATGAAAACGATTTTGAACTTATTCATCACAGGATGATGAACGCTTTAGATTACAATGAGTAACAGTGAATTATGCATGTGCATTTTGAAAACTTCTCCATGTATACAATGAGAAACTAAATGTTTTCATGTAAAATAAGTATTCATGTTTCCAAATAAAATAAATAATAAAATGTAATTTAATTATTTATTTTGTTGTGGAAGTACTTTCTCATAAATTTGTAAATAATTTGTGTATTTTCTAAGTGCAACTTTTTTATCCGGTCCCTCTCCACCGCATAAAAAAATTCTGTTGTATTTCGAGGAAGTTGTTTGTTATATGTAAGAATTTATGAAATTTTCGAATTTTTTTGTGTGCATTTTTTTTATGCGGTCCCTATCTATGGCACAAAGACAGGTTTTACTGTATTGTTCTTAAAATTAAAACTTTACTTTTGTAGGGCATGATGTCAATGTTAATAGAGTGAGAAGTATTGTTTGGGTATCATGCACTAATTCTTGGTTGTGATTAGAAATTACAAACTTTTTGTTCTTTTATTTTGTTTAAGTTAATTACTTTATATAAAATTGCTTAATATTCTCTGAAATATAATTTGTGTTTCATAATTTGAATATGTGTTATGAAAACCATATTTACTCAAATCTAAGCCACATTTTCCCCCCAATGTTAATGCTACTGAAGATCGGGTGCAGCTTAGAATTTAAGGAAAAAGCATTTGTTGGATGTGGCAATTAGAGCAGGTACAGGTACATGTATGTATTTAAAAGTTTATAATACTAGTAAAATAACTGAATATTCACCTCTTATTAGATCTGATTTTAAATTTATTTTCATTTTGTAAATTTGGGTTATCAATAAACTATTTTTAATTTTTCACAAAACATTGTGTAGAATTTGGGGTGAGGTATAGATTTGAATAAATATGGTAAATATTTGTGTTTAACTTGCACCTATTTTATAATATTTATGAGGAAAAAGAAATGTCAATATTTTTGCAAAATTCCTTATTTTCATTTCAATGAAAGAAGTATATATTTACAAAATAACAAACTTGTCATAGGTTTCTCTCAAATCTTTGGTAAGAAATGTGGGTTAGTCTTGGAATCTTATTTAAAAAATTTTTATATTGAATTATGTAATTTCTTTTATTTTTAGCTTTTCACAAAATTTCTTTTCTTTTTTTTTAGGAAAGAATTGCTATTTTATCTGCTCTGAATTGCTTTATATCTGTAGATGATGAAACTACAGACATCATAGCTGTAGCAAAAACAGCAAGAGATGGCGAGATGCTTAAGGTATTAGTTTCATGTAAATTGTGCGAGTTCTCATATTCACACACACAAAAATTGTTTTAAAATGCAGTAATTGTCTGACTTATAAAGCATTTATCTCAACATATTTATTTTTTGTGTAGTTCCTAATTTAAACAATATGATAATTTTAATGTATAAATGCATTGTTTTCATTCCAAAATAATTATTCATTCCAGTCTTTCTTTGAAAGACAGACAAATCTGTTAGTAGGGATGGAGAATAATTTTTCCTTTTTTGAAAGAGTGGGAACATTCTGTCCTCAGAAGTCTGTTCAAATTCTCAGCAATTCAAATGGTTGAGGTATTCTTTTCTCCTCATAATTTAATTGTGCATTATGTGCTCTTATCCATTTTCTTGGGTACTGTTATATTCACACTTTTTATGATATTTCACTTGTCAAGTATAAATTATACAGTTTTCTGATTTTTGAGTGAACAGATCAAATAAGTAATAAAATTTTATTAAAAATGTCTTTTGAATAATATTTTTTAAATGATTTGATATTATTTTTAAAAAAAATTAAACTTGTAATGCCTCATTAGTCAAGAGAGAACATATAAGTTCAAATTTCTTCATTAAACTACTAGGTACTCTTACAAACAGAATAAGATTCATCATAAATCGAGGGAAAAACAGATACTCAAATGATTCAAAGCAAGAAAAGTTGATACATGTAGAGAAAGTCAACTAAACTCAGAGTAAAACTTTGACCCCAGTAAATGGCATTTATTATGTTATTGGGTATGACAGCATTACAAACCTAAATATTTAAGTGGTTTATAAAAACATTTTTATATAACAATTAAAAATTATTTTTAACTTCAAAAAGTTTTAGTGAAATCACTGACCAACGTTTACATTAGAATGCTGTGAAAAATATTAAATTCCTGATATAAGTTGTGTTTTTTTATGAATGAATTAAAAGTCAAAATATTTAGATAAATTTTACTTAATAATTAAGTGCTATATATTTACATTGCACTGGCCATTAAATCAGCAACATCAGAAAGGATAGCAAATAAATCTTGAGTTATTGTTCTTGTACTAGGAAGAAAAGATGATTAAATTAGTAGGCCAATTAGCAGGTTAACAAGGTCCAAAATTAGTACACGTAACTGTCACTTGTGGCAACTAAACTGGTCGAACTGGGCATGGATGACAAATCATCCTATGCTGCTTCAAATCTTTGCCACACATAATCAGTTTTACTGACTGGAGAGTGATGAGGGTCCAGTCTTTTGACAAACCATGACCAGATGTTTTCTTTGGGGAGAGATCTCTGAAGAACAGGCTGGTGGAGCAACAGTGAGATATCCTCTGTGTCAAGGTTGGTCAGAATATGATGAGCAAAAATGCGCTTTCGCCTTGATATTTCTGAAAGTTGATGTATCTGAAGCCTCAAAGATAGGGGACAGCCATTGGCCTTAAGATTTGAGAAATGTAACATTGGTTGTCTAGATCACCAACAATGCAAACAGGAAATGCTCATATTGAATATTCTATGGCTACCCATATCATCACACCATCCAATGAGAGCAGGCTGTCATCAGTGCCTCCCAATACAGATATGTTGATCATGATGCTGCATACAGAAGCAGAATTTGTCTAAAAAGACTGTGTGGTGTCATTACTGTTTTTGGATGCAGAACTGTTGCTGCACTTCTCTATGCTACAGCATTGAGAAGCAATGATAATTTTCATAGCTGACAATCGGTGCTACTCCAGATAGTATCACATTGTCTGTGCAAATACTTCTCTCTCTCTCATGCTGCAAAAAAAAAAAAACAACCATTTTCTGACTCAAGGTTAAACAGACATATCAGTGCTTTTGTGTGTTGTTAGTGGTGGGATGCCATTGAGCTTCTGTATGGTGTGACCTTCCTGAACTTATCAATTTCATATTCATGTGACAGTCATTGGATTCTGATCAATACAAGTAGTAATATTGCGGAACTATAAACCACACTTTCTACAGGCATGATCTTACTGCTATTGAATTCAGACACATGCTAGTTGCCATTTCTTATTCGAGATATGACACAATCTTCTCACAACCAACTTTCAAGTACAATTTCCACATTAGAAACCTGCAACATAATTTTGTTTTTATTCAGAGTTTAAATGCCAATTTGCATATCTCAGCTTTTTTAATATTTCCTCAGCATCTTCCTTTTGTACTAATTTAATGCTTGTATCATCCCTCTTTCAAGGTCAACTGTGTATTTGCAAAATTAAACTCATTAGAAATCATTTAATTTTTCTATTAATATAGTTTGAGTATAACGGGTTTTTAAAGTTTTTTTAAGAATAGGAATGGTAAAGTTCCTCTAAAAGAATAATACTTCTCATCCTTGTATATCTCTGCTATGCTGTTACAACAGTCTTACAAATTTAACTTTTCTTATATATTTCCTACCAATATTTAATTGAATATTACAATGAAATGCCAATATCTGTATACACGTTTCATGAAATTATACAGTCAACAGTAACGAATTTTCTCTGAATGAGAAGCTTCAATCAGCTAATTACTTTTTTTAACATGCATATAAAAAAAAAAACCAGTTCCAATGAATATTAACATACAAAGTGTTTTGCAATACATTTAATTTTGAAAATAATTTTTTTTTTACTGAAGTAATTTTTCTTTATAAATGAACTTAACTATTAAAATGCTTTATTAAATTACATATTTGTATTTAGCTGTTTCTATTAGGTTTTAACATTATTATTTCTTGCTAGACTTCATCTAATTAGGACTCCCAATTCCACCATAACATAAGCATGTAACTGTAACTCAAACATCAGGAGGCAGGAAAGAAAACATTTATGTAGCAGAAGTATTATAAAAACAAGTGACTTTTTTATGAATTTAAAGCTACAGCACATAAAAATAACATCCTTTAAGATTAAACATAATATATGAAGGATCCATAATACAATAATTTGAATAATGAAATCTAAAAGCATGGCAACTGTTTTTTAAAACAGTTCATTTATATTTTTTATTCACATGTGTTAACCAATAATTACAGAATTATGTAGTTATTTCCCATTTTAAGTTTATTTCACTTAAGTTTTTTTGTGTTGGCCAATTGTTTTTAAGACTATTAAACAAATACCAGAGTGGATACATAAAAATTTGAATATAATTTTTCTTATAATAAATGTATGAAAAGAAAAAATATTTTAAATCACTGTACCTTTTCAACTAAAATAATTTCAGAACAAGCAATTGAAAGATTATTGAAAAGTGAATCTTAATGAAATGTTATTAATTTTAGATAAGAAGTAATGTACAAAAAGAGAAAAATAACGATGATGATATTCCTGAAGAGGAGAGAGGTTCTCTTAAATCTTGCGAGATAAATTATGTGTAAGTTTTGTTTAATAAAACTATTAATATATTTGAGTATTTGTTTTGAAGAAATTCTCCGAAAAATAAATTAATTTTAATGCAGGAAGAAATTCCAGAGTTTTCAAGACAGAAAATTGAAAGTTAATACAGAAGACAGATCCCTTCTTAAGAAAGCAAAATATGAAGGAAGTCTTCATGAAGCACTGTTGGACAGGTACTATTTTTATCTATCTTTGCTAAGTACAAAGTTCAAGAAAAATAAAATATTTTTGGAAAATCATTCAATATTTTGATACATTTATATTAAATGTCTTAACTATAAAAAATGTATGGGTATTCTTCATAGACAACTTTCTTATTTTTACAGGAGAAGTAAAATGAAATCTGATAAATTCTGTAAATGAATGTATTGCTGACAAATGATACTTGGAAAAGAAATTCATTTTATATCATATGTTTCATATTCATCCAATTATCAGGACATTTTATCGAACTTAATAAAAATTATCCAACATATTTATGCATGTGTTTTAATTATTAGGGCGGGTAAGTATAACTATTAATATTTAAAAAATTTTTTCCCAAGAATTAAATAGTTTTATTTTTTAATCAACAAATAATATACTATCTAAACCTGTTTTAACAAATTAATCAGGACTGAACATTTCATTCATTATGTAAGGGTTTAAAAAAAATGCTTTTAGCACCTGCCATTTGGGATTCTATAACAGGCAACTATGCAAATATATCCTTAGTTAGAAGTTACACACTTTTTATTCAGCAGCCTAAAATACTGTTAACAAATTATTATGCTACCAGTTAATTAGAAATTTTAAAGTACTGACTAATAGATGTTTGACATCTTTTTGATTCCTGACTTGCAAGTCCTTTATCGACTTTACGCTGAGAAGAAAATACTGAGTCATTTACATCCTGCTGCATAAGGTATATTTTCAAAGTTTCCAAACAATGTAAAACATTAGAAAATTCAACAGTTTTGATTGGAGGTCCATTATCAATTTCTGCATCAGAATCGCTATGTTTTGTTTCTGACAACCTGCCATGCTTCACCTTCTTCCAAAATTTTCTGCAGAACAGTACATTTTACAAGCTTTTCTTTTCTCAAGAAAGAAAGCAAATGGTAAAATCTCTTAATGTTCCCTGTCTTATGAGAGTTTTGAATAAGACAGGAAATTCTCTTGTCTCACCCCATGACTCATCTACACCTGTTACGTCTAATAAAAGGCTACACCCTTTCCAGTCGAAATTTGCAGCTTATAGAAAGTTTTTCTGTCCCAGATAGAAAGGATGTTATTTGAAAAGAAATCATTTTTTTTCGAATCCAAGCTAATAAAAATCATTTGGCTGTTGAAATAATTCGTTAAATCAAGGCCCGACTAAGTAATTATTGTTACAATGAAGACGGCTGTAATGACAATATTTTCTACTGTGTCGAGGTATAATTTTCAAAGCAATGCAGATTCTTAAATAAGATAAAAACTTAAAGCTTTAAAAAAGAATACAATCTTCTTATGAATGAATTTTATTTAATTTGCATAATAACAATACAAGCATAAATATTTTATGTATACCAAAAATTACAGGGGAACATTTGAATTCTGGTGCTGGTGAATGGGTAAAATATTTTATTTCAAAATTTTTACTGAACATGCATGTTTCAGAAAGCTTTGAACAAATATATAAAAGATGTGACTTTCAAAATATTTCAAGTAACAACTGATATATATGTTTACAAAAACAAGGCATTTTCTCCAGTTTCATTTCTTTGTCCATAGGCATTTGTTGGTTTTTATCTTTAGGCACTGAATAATCACTATGATATCTTAATCCATTTTTAGTTTTTGATCAACAATATTTATAAAGTCTTGAAGGCAACTGATTTTACTATATATTATCAAAATAAATGTTTTAATTATTACACAGTTATATTACAAAGGCAGTTTGTCTTACGTAGGTCTAAGTTTGTATAGATGAAAATTAAAATAAAATTAAATATTAAAAGTGGCAACTTTAAAAAGGTTTGTTGGGTTTAGTTAAAATGTATTTCAGTGAAACAATAGAAGCTGCAATATTCTTTATAGTGTATTACTTGGGCTTCAGTAACAAACATTGTGATTGGAATTTTCTAATCAGCAATAAGAATATTATCTTTCCAGATTAACTTTTGATATTTTTTTTTTATTTGCTGTTAATATTTTTTAATTTGAGAAAAAAATATGCTACAAAATTTCAGATATTTGAATCTAAGGGGGCCAAGCGCAATTAATATCATTGAGGCCACTTTTTTCTATATATTTTATTGAATTAAAAAGTTTAAAATATTTCTAGATTGTATTGCATTAAACCATGAACACATAATACAGTTTATCCTTGCAACATAATTTTTTAGAACAGCAAGCAATGTTGTACTGAATGGTATTAGGAAAAGTGTGTTATTTCCCTCTCCAATTTTAAGTACGAGAAAATATAGAATGAAAACTTCATTAGATCTATTCTTTCAATTTCGGTTAAAGCTGGATTTATATTGATGCTCAAGGCATTGATAAATGGAAGAAAACAGCTGCACTTCATTGAGAATTTCAATTGGTCGTTATTTTAAATCCAATGCAGTATGAACCCAGCCAAACCTTTAGTTTTGAACAGTTCATATTTGTGGGATTAGGTATAATATGCAGGTCACTATTCATTTACCAAAGAATACTTATTTCTCGTTCATTTATTGTTGCTGCTTAATGTTTTTATATACTTTCATTTTGAAGAATAAAATAAAATTAGCTCCTATGTTATTAATTCCATGTAAGGATTTTGAAACTTTAAATGTTTTATTTTAGGATCTATGGACTTTAAGCTAACAATCCTTAAATAACTTGAGCTTTTCCGTTTTAACTTTTACAAAACACTCTTTTTTAAAATTCAATTCATAATAAATTAATAACAAGAATTGCAGATTGAAGAGTTCCAAGAAAGATTGTACTCTTAATGCTGATGTAGATGTTTCATTCATAAAAAAGAAAAAAATTTTTTTAGAAAAAAAAATTAAATTTTCAATGGTTAAGCAACAAATACAATGAAAATTTTTCCCCGACTCATTTACAGAATTTTCACCATTTTAAAATTTAATCTTCATTTCTACTTTTTAAAATAATTCTTAAATAATGATAATTTTTAAAATACTTTTTACATCCATTACTTTCTAATCAAAATTATGAATTTGGACTTAAGCAAATCAGAATCATTAACATGTAATTTTATTTATTTTGCATTTGATGAAACGTTTTATAAATAAAACCTTATTCGAATATGATTTTAATAGAATTGTTAACAAATTATAATTTTTATAAAGTACTGTATTAACTCTCCACAAAGAAAAACTAGTTATAAAATACTTTGAATCAATGCAGTAATTTTTTTAAATCTAATCCATGTAAACAATTCTTATTTCTAGAATTTTAGTATGATGGAAAAATCCACATTAGAAACCAAATGAAGCCAATGCGTTATTCTATTCTCACTGAAAATGAGATAGAATCAATGAGTATCACTTGACATGGGAAGAGCCCAAGCTCATCGTAGTCAATCTATGCACATCATACTCTTCATCTCATCAGCAAGAATATGAGTATGAATATACCACACATACAAAAATAAAACACAATGGAAATGAAACAGCCGATATTATTTATTGTACTGCATTGCTGAAAATTCTTTTAAATATGTACACATAATGAGGCACACTGAGCTTTACTTCGACTGACGAGGGGATTTATGGTGCTCAACTCCAAGTAGCAAAGAAAGTGATAAAAATTGCAAATAAAAATGCTTTCAGAGGTATATTTAGGAAACAATTATTTATAAGATGTACATAATTAAAATTATTACTATACATGTATAGTTTTTTAGAATTTGATGTATTGATAGTACATCATGTTTCTTCAAATTATTGAATTTATCAAGCGAACAAACATTCAAGAGCTTCACCTGCAAAGCATGAAATATATACAGATTATAATAATGAATGATGTTGAAAAAAAAATTTAAAATTATTTTTTAAGTTACATTAGTGTGTCAAGAAATAATCATGATTACTCTGAAAGAGGGAAAAAAATTGAAGGACATTTTACCAAGCATGTTATTTTCTATGTATATTTTAAAAACTAGTTATGAATAATAAAAAACAAAATGGAACATTTGCAGGTAAAGTTCACTGTATTTTTTTTAAGTATAAAATTTTGTTGATAAACAAAAGTCAATGTGATTTTGATTTACAATAAAAATTTAAAATTCAACAATACATTGCTTACTCTAAAATTAGTCATTGAAACATAAAATAAGTCAACTGAAAACCTTTCAATATAATAATTACTTAGAAGATGCATTGCCATATGACAAATTTAATTACGAAAACATTTTATACACACCACTTTTCTTTAAAAAAAAAACCAGAATAAGCAAAAAACAGTTTGTAATACATAAACATTTAAATAAAAAAAATTGACAAAATTTACAACTGTTCTAATAATACATGTATAATCAATAAACAGAAAAAGTACAATTTTAAATTAAATTGAATGGTTTAAAAGAGAAATGTATGTATAAATGCAGATACAACACAGGTCACACAACCATTTCCAATTTGCCCATGACTTTATATTTGACTTCATTTTTCTTTTTAGACTTTCTGAAACCACTGGGCTTTCAAAGTTCCTGAGTTGAATTTTGGCAATGCACATCATGTAGGGTTCGGAGGAACAAAAAGGAAGAATAGTAGATTAATTGAAAGAGTATCACAAGTAGATAGAGAATTGGAGTTGATTCTTTTTATGCCTATAGGATTTTTTTTTTAAATTTGTGTTTTGGCCTCCTCCTCGATTTGCGCAGCTGTGCCATTCTTCACTTTGGCACCTAGTACTGACTGGTAGATTGCCTCAGGTTGGGAAAGTTTTGCTTCGTTTTTAGCCATTCCACAAACTCATCTAATAGAACAGGCCCTGATGGAAAAAATGAAAATTTCATATTAATAAGATAATTTAACAACAATTTATATAGTGTCTATGCATTATGTTGTAACATAGTAAAGCATATATACATACAGTGGTGGACACTTTAAAAAATTGTTACGTTGCACATAATGCAAAGTATTTTACATAATTTTAAAGAGAATTTAATACCGAATTCAAATATTTTCAAAGCAAAAAAAAAAAGATATAACTATAGATATAGACTCAATTAGTTCCCTTTTTATTTCATGGGTACCCCATTCAGACGAGTTTTCAAATGGTAACAAGTTTTCTATAGGGCTAAGGTAAGGACTGTTCAATGATCTTAGAACGATACCAGTCTTTTGATTACTGCATGGCACTGATGGTAAATAGATCCCTGATGGAAAGTAAAAGTAAGGATTCTAGAGTGGTGTCAATGTATTTTCTGGCATTCATCGTACCATCGATGATATGAAGGTGACAGATACCATCTGCTGATATGCATGACCAAATCATGAAACTATGTGAGTATTTCACAATTGATATTTAGCATTTCTCCTATTCTACGTTTTATATATTTTTGGTTATCACTAAAGAATAATGAAATCTAAGTTTCATCGCTCCATATAATTTACAACCACTAATCATTTGTCCAATTAATGTGTTCCTTTGCCCACTGTAGCCTTTTTTTAGCACTGCTATAAATTGAAATAAGGCTTTTTTTTCACGGAATTCTATCTCTAAGTCTAACATCTGCTCCTGATTGTTTTTGAACTGACAGAAACACCAGCATCATTCAGATAACTGCTGATGACATTCATTTAGCTTGGAGGCATAGTAATTTTGTCATCAACAGATGAGGTGCACCACTTTTGGCCTTTTCCCTTTTTATTAAATTTGTTTCTTAAAAACTTTCAGTCTCCAGATGCAGTCACTAAACTACCCACCAGTCTTGCAATTTTAATATAGGAAAGACCACTTTCTCGCCACGTATCTCTTCCTAGGTGTCCAATTTCTTTTATTTGATGTTGTTGCTTCTTGACTAAATATCATTGTTGTCCTTAGCCCTATAGAAAACTTGTGTTACCGTTTGAAAGGTCTTGTCCGAATGAGGTACCCACAAAATAAAGGGAACTAATAGAGGCTATAATTATTTCCTGGCATGTAATAAGAAAGGAAGAGCTTAAAACTATTTTCATCTCAATGAAACATCTCTCTCTCGATATGAAGCTGTAATTAAAAATAAAGCTATCCCACTTCGTACTGATAACTCATGCTATTATAATGAGATTTCACGTATATCGATAGTTATTGCTGCATAACTTTTTTGCTTTACAATGAAAAAGGACTTTGCATTTTGTGCAACATAACATTTTCTATAAGCATACAAACTTAAAAATACACAGTTTTCAAAGGTGTCCACAACTTTGGCCACTATAAATGTGTTTAAATACAGTAAATTTATACATTTATACAAATATTATTCAAGTAATTTTTTTTATTTAAAACAAACAATCTTTAATAAAGATTCGTTACATTTGAAAAAGCAACAGCTAGTAATATGATTGAAAGATTTAATTTCTTCATTAATAATTTATACAGTACATGTCATGTGGCATATCAATGTGGTTTAACATTTTTTATAATTGGACATGCATTATCAAGGAAGAATCAGTTTTAAATTATACACTATTGAAAAGGTTTCCTTTATAAAAACAAAAAATACAATTAAGGAATCATATGTATGACAGTTATAATAAAATAAGTGAACTATATTTAGACAACAAGTAAAATTTAATTTACAAAATTCAACAACTTGTGCATTAAAAGTGATACCTGAATAATAACCAATTATAAGGAGTAACAAGAACGAACATATGCTCAGGCCATTCAACTGCAAGATGTGATTCTGATGCCAGAGGGAAGAAGTAAGCAAAAGAGAGAAGCATAATATATTAAATAATAAATTCAAAAAGTTTAATTTTCAATTAGCTGTTTTATTCACATTTGAATTTTGCGACACAAAACACAGCATTTGTGATATGTGGTTGCTAAAGAAAATTTTATCTCAGGAGTAGGTCATATCTAGTTACTGACAATAAGATATGAAAGAAAAAGCATTTGCTTTAAATTAAAATCTGAAAATTAATAAATGTTTCAAGTTCATGATGTAAGCCCAAAGAAAACCTAGGATCATTAATGTATTGAAAAGAAGACCCCACCTAGAGAGTCCCAATTAATTGAGGATATGATCCAGGGAGGCTTGGGCTAATGCAACACCTGATGCAAATTGGTGATGATTTAACTGTACTGACTCTATAATAAATAAATTAAAAATGAGAAATTTAAAAAATTTCATAATTTTTTTTTAATGATGCAATTGATATTTTCCTCACATAATTCAATCATTTCGGGCATTCTTTATTAGAATGTGTGATATAAATTAATACATAAACAATTTGTAACATTAATAAACTTACAAGCTCCATCTTCATCATAATTGGAAAGATCTGGTTTAATGGTTCGACTGAATTCTAAGACATTACACCACTGATCTTTATTGATAACTTTATACTTGGATTGCTATAAAGGGAAAAAAAATAATGAGTACAATAATCATTAGAAGATCAAAGATTAAGAAAATAGTACAGATGGAAACCCACCTCTAGGAACTGGTGAAATAAGCTGTACATGGACCATAATCTTCCTAACAAAAGTTGCAACATGGCCTTGGCAGTTTCAATGTCCATACTACGCTGGTCCTTATCCTATAATGACATTGATAAAATTCTGATATAAGTCCATATCATACTTTTAAATAAAAAGTTCAACCTTAAAAAGCAATGCTCGTTTAAAGAAAAATACAAAAGTCATTTTCATCAGAAAAAAAAGTAAATTTGAAAGATGAAATATGTCAAAATAATATAATTTAAAGGAAAAAATTAAGCCCTTTTATTTTGTACTTCTAAATACCTTCAAGTATTTTTAATGTAAGTCATTTACTTTTACATGTTGAAAAAAAGCAAACTTATTATTTTCATTAAAATAGTATTAAAGCAATTTTCTAAACAGATAAAACTAGAAAATTGTTCATTACATTTTCATTAGTCAAGCAATTTACAAAATGATAATTCTATGAATTTTTTTTTCAAATACTCTTGGAATTTTTTCTTAAAAAATTCATTCTTAATCTATATATATAAAGGAGAAAAGCGACTCACTCACTGACTGACTGACTAATCACGATATCTCCGAAACTATTGAACCTATAGACTTGAAATTTGGTAGACATGTTCCTTTCATGAAATAGAGATCAGCTAAGAATGGATTTTGCGAAATTCGAACCACAAGGGGCGTTATAAATAATTGTTTCCATTTTTACACTACTCAATGTACCAATCTAGAAATTGGGTAAGCAGATTCCTTTCATAGAGTAGAGATCCACTACAAAATGGGTTTTGGGAAAATAGCCCCACAAGTGGCATTGCAGGGGAATAAGGGGTGTATCCGTTTTTAAACTACTTCCCCTACCTGCTTGAAAATTGGTAGGCAAGTTTCTTTCATGGAGTAAATATCTGCTACAAAATGGGTTTTGGGAAAATTGACTATAAGGGGTGTTGAGGGGGGCTAAGGGGCGTATAAGATAAATAGTTTTGTCTTTAAAGTGCTTGACCTACTGGCTTGAAAATTGGTAGGTATAGTTCTTTCATGGAGTAAATATCCGCTACAAAAAAGGTTTTGGGAAATTGACCTCAAGGGGTGTTGCGGGGAGTTAAGGGTAGGTATATATAATTATTCCGATTTTTAAACTATTAGATGCACAGTCTTGAAATTTGGTAAGCAGGTTCCTCTCATAGTGTAGAGATATGCCACAAAATGGGTTTTGTGAAAATAGACCCCCAAGTGGTGTTGAGGAGCTTAAGGGGCGTTATAGATAATTACTTTTCCATTTTTAAACTCCAGGTAGCACAGTCTTTAAATATGATAAACAGAATCCTTTTATGGAGTGAAGATTCAATATATAATGTGTTTTGTGAAAGTCAACCCCCCCCCCAGGTGGCGTTGCGGGGTCTCAAAGGGCGCTATAGATATTTTTTCCATTTTTAGTTTATTAGACTCACAGTTTTCAAATTTGGTATGTAGATTCCTTTCATAGAGTAGAGATCCGCTACAAAATGGGTTTTGTGAAAACAGACCCCCAAGTGGCGTTGCGGGGGCTCAAGGGGGGGTTATAGATAATTATTCCCATTTTAAAACTATTAGATGTACAATCTTGAAATTTGGTGAGCATATTCCTTTCGTTGAGTACAGAACCGCTATAAAATGGGTCTTGCGATAATTAACACCCAAGTTTCATTTTGGGGGATTAAGGGGCATAAATATTTCCGTGTTTAAACTATTCGATCTACCTGCTTGAAAATTGGTAGGCATGTTCCTTTCATGGAAAAGAGTTCCTCAAACAAAGAGTAAAACAAAAAGGAGGAGAATTGCTAGACCTGTGTACTTGAAATTTGTTAAGCATGTTCCTTTTGTTGAATGGGCATCCACTAAGAATGCATTGGACGGGAATCAACTCCTGGGGGAGCAAGGGGTTACTGGGGCGTGTTGACAAAAAATTTCTTTTTTCGAACTACAAGAACTATAATAATAGAATTTGGTTTACATTTTTCTTTTGTTGAATTGAAACCCACTAAGAACGGTTTCTGAGAGAACGACTCTCAACGGAATTATAAAATGGGGGGGGGGGGGGGTATTAATAGTAAAAATTTTACCCTATTAGATTTAGATTTGAAATTTGGCTTCCATGTTTATTTTATGGAGTAGAGATCCACTTAAAATTGGTTTTGCGGAAATCCACTTAGTTATAGGGTTACGAAAGTGTAAACATCATTCTATACTCAATTTTAGAGAATATTAGATAATACAAATTAGTTCTGTCCTTTTTTTTATCAAGAGGCGAGAGTTACAGGTATAAGTATATATTTTGAATACAACAGAATTCTTAATGCTAGGACTTAGATATCAATATTTTATATATATAAACAGATATATTTATAAAACATCATGAAATACCCAGTGAAGCGGGAGGGTAGCCAGCTAGTAAAACATATAAACCTTCAGCTGCTGAATGTATGGATGAAATTTCATTTTTGTTAACATTTAATATGTCAATTATTAAAACAGGTACAAAAAAGAAGTCCTTTAACATGCACGTTTTTACTTTTTCAAATGAAAGCTATAATTCTTTATACACTGGAACTTAGCAGTATTTTCCTTTTAAACTCCAGAAACAATCTGTCATGTTTACATGCCAGAAGTCGAGGTATTCTCTTAATACAACAAGATGTTTTTTTAAAAAAGTAATGGGGGGGGGGGATTTTTAAGTTTAAACTATTGCCTGAGTTCTTAAAATGTTTTGATTTTCTCTTCCCATAACCAAGCTTTAGACAGAAATGCATGAATTATACTTATCATTTTACACTTGAAAATTATACTTTTTATTTCACTAATAACCCCCCATTAACCTAAGAATATGAACAATTCATTAATATACAATTTAGAGATACAATACATAACTAAGACAAAGTAAAAACAAAACCTATTAAAATAATTGCAATATTTTTAGAAAGTTAACAGCAATATTTTCTGATAATTTAACCTTGCTATCTTAATGAAGAATATTAATAATTATAAAAGGAAATTATGCAGACATAATTCAAAACTGTTCAAATAAATCACTACATTTTTGGCAATAGAGAGGAAATAATAAAGGAGGGAAAAATCTCACCTTTTTTTCTTCTTTCACAGTTTAACTGACACTAAAAACAACTAAATTTTACAAGCCTCGATTTGTGTTGAATTGGAATTTATTTTGTCATAGAGACTGGGTGAGTGAATATTAATGTCACATTATTCAGCTACTCAAGGGTTTTTGATGATGGACCTCATAATTTTGAACCATGGTCAAGTGACAAAGACGACACCAGAGCTGGCACTCCACTCCTAACTTCTACACCACACTGACAGGATGTTTGAACTTTTGACAGATTTAATGTGCATCACTCGCCTGCACAGCAGGTCTTCAGTGGTTCTAGGCTCGAACTCATGACACGCGGCCACGAGTCCGTTACCTTGACCAATCACCATAGACTAAACTGATTGTAAATTTGTTATAACAACTCAAGAGCTTTTGGGAACGGACCAAGTAAATTTGAACTGAGGTAAGTAATGAAGACAATTTCTAAGCTGGCATTCTACTCTCCAAATCTTCCATGCCATGCCAAAAGGAGTATGGAGTCTTGATAGATTGAATGTGCAATAGTCCCTGTACACAGTTTCCAGAGATATCAGGACAGAACAAAAAACACCTTTCAAGTTTGCACTTATGATTATATGCTCACATTTAGTCAAAGATCATATTACAAGTTTATGCACTAATATAGAAATCAGCAATCAAAAAATTTAAAGCCTTCAAATAGATGGAAATATCAGTATTTATAAGTAAAGGTTGGAGTTTTTTGAACACTGAAGATAAAATAAAAAATGCACTACTGACATTAATTTAAAAATATTTAATTCCTCCATTTTTATGTTTAATTTATTACAGATAAAGTATACAAATACGAATAGCAAACAGATTTTAAAAACTTACCCTTGCAAAATCATATGCATATCGATATATATTCTTGAAAACAACAGGCTCATTTAAAAGACTACGAAGATAATCTATTTTATTCCTAATTTTTTCAAGGCTATCGCACCTAGAATATATATAAAAAAGATTTATTTAAAGACAGAAAGAAAAAACTTCAAACTTACGTAATAAAATAATATTGCAAGAGGAACTTTTATATTCTACAAATTTGATTACAGCCTTTTTTCACAAATTGTACATAAAGATGCAAAGTAACTTTCTCAGCTGCTTATTCTTTTTACATGAATAATCTGCAAAAAAATATTTCTAAATGTCGAATAATTTTGGAGTAAGAGCAATTTTCACTAATTAAGGTTACCATATATATTTGCTAACAAGCAAATCAAAAGCTTGAATGCACTAAACAGATCATTTTAATAATGAAATTCAAGGAATTATTACAACTATCCACACAATTACAAATTTCTATACATATACACAGCACAAGTGAAAATTACAAGAGACTATATACAGGCTTTATTACAGATGCAGCAGATAAATCAGTAATTGAGATCCAATTTTAATTGCTGCCAGCAACCAAAAAATGTTTAAGCACTTTTAAAATATAAAACATTCATAAGAACATCCCCCCCCCCCAAAAAAACAACTACCCAAAATGAAAAATTAGTTTTAAAAATATTCTCAAATTATTTTAAAAAGCCTTTCATAATTTACATTCTAAGAGAGAAGAACAATTACAATGTAAATAAAATCAGGATATAAAATTCTAAAAAAAAGTTATATTTAATGAATTACATAATTTAAATTTGATCTCACCCTTTATTCAAATAAATATTCATCTCTAAATATTTTTTTAAATTATGATCATTTAACAAAGCAAAAGTAGTGTATTTTTCATACCAAATCTTCTGTGTCACTTAAAAATATTAAGTATTTGATTGTTCAATTAAAAACATAAATATTTGTTAACAATTGTCTTAATATTCAGTCCGAATCACAATAAAATTTGAAAAACCTCCACGACAAGTAGCTATTTGTTTATATGAATTTAGAAAAACAAAAAAAAATAAAAGTTCTTTAAATTAATACAAAATATAATTTTTTGCAAGTAATTATTCTGTCAAACTTGAAGTATACTGTTTTACAATAAGATTGCTATTTATTGTATTGTTTTAATTAGAAAATGAGTTCAATATAACTGTTGCTTTCTAATTCTGTGTGAAGATAAGTGATTATTCATTCTAGATCTTTCAAAATCCACAAAGTCGTAAAAAAATTTTGAACCCTTTTAAGTTGTAAAGTTATATTAAGTAATAAATATTCCATTAAGGCAGACTACATTAATTCTTTAACTGTGACATCACAGCAAAGATCAAAGAATTTTAAGTTCCTTGTGGCAAAAAGCGCAATAGTTGGTGTTCCCCCTTTCTGTAAAAAGAAAATTTGCTTAGTTTCGGTTTTGATTTAGTTCTGCTTTAGGATTGCCAGAATCATGTAGTTGCATTGCTTGCTAGAAGCTTTAATTAGAAATTTAGAATAAGCAGAACTCACTAAAATTGTAAAGATGTATGTAGAATGTCATTAGAAGCATAAAAAAATCACTGACTGGTGGAATCATTAAGTCATTTAGTAGCAATTAGCTACATAAAAAACCACAGAACATACCCCGTTTAATAAGACATGCATCATTCATATCACATGACAATGAGTTCTATGTTTGACTAAATTATTTAAGAAAGAATTGGAAGAATTAAGTTTACATGACACTGGATGACAATTGGTCTCTGTTTTGAAATACATCTTTAGTACATATCAGTATAGTGATTTTATTTTATTCTACAGTTTAGTTAGGAAATAAAATCAGATGGAAAGAACCCAGATAATTTCAGAACAAAGTCAGAGTTTTACATATCAGATTTTTCTATTCTTATGAGTTTTAGAGGCAGTGTGATGCCTGTGCAATGGCAGGAAGGAGTAAACATGCAATAATCACTTTAGATATATAAATCATTTCAATGATACATTCATAGAATTGTACATTAAAATAAATTAGCAATATAAAGGCATGTTTTTGATGCATTGCTAGTTATATAAGCAACAAAAAAATTAACCTTTAATTATGCATATCATACACTTGCTATAGTATATATGAATTGAAACAATTACCTAACCATCATTTTACTATAAAACAAGGGTTAGCAATCTTACAGCTGTGGTGTACAAAACCAATTTGATTCAGTGTGTAATGCAACCGGAAATATTTGGAACAATTCAATTCCCACAACAACCAATCCAGAGTCAGTGTGAATAGAGGTCAAAATATAGATTTAGTATTTTATTATCTACTAATTAGGCATCATTTAAAGATATTTATTAACATAAAAATAAACATAAATTATAACTATCTTTTTAATATTAGTAAGAAATTAAAATAGTACATATATTATATGCAACTTTTAAGAAATGAGAAACACAAAATATAAGTATTCCTTTTATATAGTGAAAAAAAAAAGACTATTCGATAAGGTTATACTTCTAAAATGCCCCAATTTTCTAAATACAATAGTTAAGATGAGACAGTGGCATACACAAACCTTTCTTATGGGGGGAGGGGGTACATTCTAAGAACACATAGATGAAAGTGCAAAAAGGTAATTTCTATGGTAAAAATTAAGAATTTGTTGGTTTGAACCCCTCCCCCCCTTGTGTACACCACTGCAGAAGAAAATTGAAAATTAGTTTAAATAATCACCATTTGCATTACAACTGTTATTATTCATAAAGGAAATAATGTCAGTGAAACTACTTCTCCCCCACAGTCAAATAACTTTTTCCCATTTCACATAATTGCAAATGTTCCTGAGAGCAAGGGCACACAATATAATCTTTAAATACCAGAACTAATATCATTATGTTAACTTGATATGGTATTTAGTGATTCATATTTATTGGATGAAGCACTTAAAACCAATTTGTTTATACATAAGAGTTCTTTTAGCTCTTAAAAAAAGAATCAGTAATAAATTTATTCTTTTAAGAATTGATAAGCATTTAGGTATTAGCATTAGGTACCTTCAAAAATCACAAAAGAAAATACAACATTAAACTATGTAATAGGAAGAGAGTAAAATAAAATTAATCTCAAATTAATATAAATATGCACAAAAAAAAAAGTTTCAAATCCTTTTATAGACAATACTATTATAGAGTCTACCTTAAAAAATTGCACTTTCACCATGAATGCAAAATTATAGATGTACTTACTCTAAATCTCTGAGGCCCCTGAGCCATTCTGACTTTGAAAAAAAACCCATCTGTTTTGCCTCCATTTTCCAAGCTAAAACTAACATTACAATCTGGAGAAGGGAAAAAACATTAAATATACATAATAAACTTATTAAAATATTTAAAGTTAAGTTTGAAAGTATGAAAAAGAAATTTCAGGAAATATCTTACAAGTTTATAAAAATTAAATATCGACAAATATATATATAGTCTGATCTATATTTAACAAAGTTGCTAAATTTCAAAAAAGTTCGTTACATAGAAAATTTACCAAATAAATATTTTTCAATATACCACGTTCTTGGTACCAGGAAAAAGTTCCGAAAATAGAGGTTTGTAAAATGGAGGTCCAACTGTATATACATATCAAATGAGAAAAAAGTTAATTTAGTGCATCATATTTTATTTTTCCCATGGAATAAAGCAAAAAGATCCAAATATATATATAAGAAACTTTCACTATGGTCTCTTCCATTAAAATAATTTATCCAGTTATAAATTATAAATAAGAAGCCTCATAACTACACTGGTGTACAAAATTAAAGTTACAAAAGCATTTTTTGGATTAAATAGAAACATCTACAAATATTATTTTTAAAAAAGTGATGTTATATAGTGGAATTTAAGAAATAGTTTCAATTTATGCATCTAGTGTCTGTTTAATAGTGAAGAGAATCGTTTTTCTTTTTTAAAAGTGGAATTTGAAGCTGAAAAATGAAGTTTTCTGAAACTACCCAAGTTGTGTGGGATTACATTTTTTAAAGAAAACACTGTAAGACAGGTGGAAGCTGCTTGTTGACTACTAGTGTCCCATACATTGATCTTCAGATTATAGCAATTGTGTAGTACATCGGGTACGACCATGAGAACTAGACACGGTTGCCCAAGAGTCACAACACCTGTGGAGGGTCGACGTGGCTTTAAATGTATAACCTCATATAGAAACAACTGTCAGGCAGCTGTCTCAAGACCTCATGTTGTATTTAAAACAATGGGTTTGAGACAAACCATGTATAGATGGCTAGCTAAGAGGGGTCTTTAGGCCTGAAAGACAGAAATATTTGTTCTCCCTTATGCATTTTTACAAAAAAGCTCATTTATCTTGAAGCTGGCACACTACTCATGGATACAGCAAAATTGCCATCATGTTCTTTTCAGTGTCAAATTGTGATTCAGCATTTAAAGCTATTCTTGATGAGTTCTAATCTAGAGAGATCATAGGAAGTGTTATCCTCCTTCAAAAACCAGAGAAATCGGTCCTTTAGTGGAACTGGCATCATTGCAAAGGCAGATAATGTTTGACACATATACACTACTCCATATGTTCCTTGCCTGTACAGTAACAGTAGAACACTGTAAGGATGAGATCGTGGAACCTTACAAGAGACTTTTTTTTAGGAGCTGTGAAAGACTAAATTTTATGGATGAAAACACATGACCATAAAGAGCTGCATTTGTTGATGATTATCAAGAAGAGGGTATTCCCCATATGGGGTGGCTAGCAAAATCTCCAGACCTCCATCCAATAGAGCACTTATGGGATGCTTTAAGACGAGCTATTGCATGTTGATAACCTTTCTAAGGATCCTTCAGGGGTAACAATTGGCTTTTTTGGAGGAATAGGAATCATTGATCAATAGTCTCATTAGTAGTAGGAGAGTCTGTTGTGATGCTTATAAAGCTGAACAAGGTGGCCATGCTTCCTATTAGATGAGCAATGCAGTTATGATGAATAATATTTTGACCAATGTTAAACTCATTCGCATATCAGCTATACATTGAACTCATATATATATGTATTGTTTTTCTTGGTTACCATTTCCTGCCCAATGGCATTAGGTACTAGTATGCTGAATTTCCATTCATTGAACAAATTTTTGTTGAAATCTCTTTTTTTTTTTTTGCAATCTTAATTTCGGGCATTATCGTATATATATGAAAAAAATTAGAAAACCTGTTAGCATAACACAAAGTAGAATGAAATATTTTATGCTTCACTTACATTCTCAGGTTCAACTCCGATATCTTCACAAAATTTTTCCATACCTTCAGGACCAATAACATCAGGATCATTTGCACCTGAAACAATAAGATATTTTTGTAAAACACTCACAAAAAAGACAAATCCCATTTTTTAACTTAGTAATTGAAAGAAAGATTTTATCAAATGCGTTTATCTTTGAAAAAATATTACCGTGCCACAGAAATAAAACAAAAATAGTTCTTAGTTTTTAAAAAATTCAAAACACCTTTATGAGTACTTATGTAAGAATTTAATAAGATGATACAGGATTTCAACTTAAGATCGAGTTCCATTCAGACTAACAAGTTGCAAGTCACATTTAATTTTTTCAATTCTACTTTCATTTTTAAACAGGTAATAAAAATTTCACACAAAGTGAAAAATACATAGTTAGAATTCTATTATATATTAATTGTCTTACAAATGAAGTTAAATTTATTTCCTTTTTTTTTGTTATAGGTAGAGTATGTATACTTATTGACATCCTTTCCACAAAACTATGGTATAAAGGTTCCAATCAAGATTATAATTATGGAAGTTAATAAGAATAAATAACTAAAAGAATCAATGACGCAGTACTAGAAAATTAAAGTAGGTAATGTTTAAATAAAACACTTTAAATACCACTTGTGATTGTAAAAATATCTTGTATATCATTCATTAGAATTAATGAAAATAAACAATAAAACAAATCTTTATATGCTATTTCTAGAATTTTAATTTATATTAAAAGATGTCATTAGATGCAAGGTTCAATATATTGCAGGATTAAATGAAGTTTAATAACCCACATTTGCAATAAAGGGATTCAGTTTTGAACAGTGAAATTTAAACCTAATTAATTAAATGAGTGATAAAATATAAACATTAATATACAAATTAAATTTTAAAAAATGATTTTAAAAAATTCTAGAAGCATATTTTTTTCCTTAAAAATTTAATCTTAATAAAGAACTTTTATATTAAATTACAGAAAAGTAACATATTCCATACATGGAAAACATCTTTCTTAGTCATTTAAAAAGAGCTAAAAAAATAGGATAACTGGAGGCATGTGCGAGTTAGAATAAAAGTTTTACTAAAAATATATTAAGCAAATTTGAAAGACTTCAGGGGGGGGGGGGAAACCCACAAGAAATACATGAGAAAATCTGAGAAACACATTAAAAAAATAAAATCACAGAAGTCTGAAAATAAATGCATAAAATTCTGAGTACTTTCGTTTTATACAGTCAACCAATATCACCAAACAAAAAAAGACATGGTTAATTCCAAAAATATCATTATTACTGTGTTTGAATATGTGTGGGAACTGTTTCTCCTACTGGCTGTATATTGTAGCATTTGGCGATATCTTTTGATCTGATGATATTGGTTGACAATAAAATACGTAAGCAGCATATTCTCTTATCAAAATAAAATAAATGTACATAGAACTATGAATAAAATTAAGCTATGTCTGCTTTTCAGAACTGACTTCACACACACAAATATACTTGCCTGCATATTCACTAAACAGGAGACTACATTTCTTATGTGAAAAAGAATCATCTATGATTTCGGCAGTTCTAGAATTTTTTCGTGAACTGGAAAAAAAATTACTATTTTAAATTTAAATATTGATACAAAGGATTTTACAAAGTAATATATTCTTACTGCCCAAATAATTTACTTTGAAAGTGTTTGTCCCTATTCTAAAAGTAGTAATAATTTTAAATATAACTTTAAAGATAGAAACAATTTAAGGTCTGGCTATAAGAATTATTTATCTCTGCAATTTTGAATATTGAATAACAGCATACCCAAGAAATTAAATGATGAAAGTAATATTCACCAATTGGTGACATAACATTAAAAATTAACACAAAAATTTTATATTCTGTATAAATATATGTAATTATTCACTTAAATTTCCTAAAGAGGGATTTTATTTCATAATTCTTTTGAGACCTCCAAGACTTTGTATGATAATTCATTTTTAGTTTACCTGCTTAATGGGAAATGATGCCCCCAAAACTTCTAAATTTACATTTTAAAAGCTTCCCATTGGGAAAACAAAAAAAGCTAAGGTCTACGGAGCGAACAATGAATGCTTTCGTGAACTGTCCAAAAAGCTTTGCATGTTTATGTTGTTCTTTTTGTGTTGCCACTTTACCTGTAAGTTCATCAATAAAATTAATGATTTTAAAATATGAAGACATTTCAATTACTCAATGACTGCAATACAATGATTCCACCAACAAAGAGTCTTAAGTAAAATTTTTTAATTTTATGTAAAATGTACCAAGTTAAATATTCTAATCAGTATCCTTTTATTAAATAATCTGACAGATCTTTTTGATTAAAAAAAGAATTATTTATAGTTTTCAAGCACTAAACCCCTATCAGTTTTAATATATACATATTTTTTTGCACTCACACAAAGTCAAGTGTGAATAGGAGAAAAAAATTAACATAAATTAATTCTCTATTTAGAAATCTGATTAAAGGCGGAAAATTCCACTAAAACACTACATTAATTTAAATTTAACTCAATATGTTTTCCTCCCTCCATTAAACACATTTAATATATTCATACTTAACCATTTATCAACTCTGAAATATTTGGGGGGCAGGGGTTATAATACATACTTTACATAATATTAAAAAAATATTCTGATTATATTATGCTAAATCATTATTAGCCTCAACTTCTCTTTAATTAAAAGAACAAGGGCCATTAAAATCATAATACATTTATGACTGGGTCAATATTTCTAAACACAAATCAGTAGTTTACTTAGAAAAGGAGGGGGGGGGGAGAGCTAAAAAATTACAGCACCCCTCCCACGATTATAATGCATAAAATTTAGAATTTTAAACAAAAACATACCAACTCAGTATATAAATGCCAATACACTTTTTAAATGTGGGCATTGTAAAATTCCACACACACAGACTATTTTTAAATTTAGAATTAAGTGTTAAATTAAAGGTTTAAATTCTTAGTCAAAAAATCTAAAACAATTCTGGAAAAATTAAAGATGCATACACAATTTCTTTTCACCCTACAGAAAAAAAAATACTTCAAATATTTTTATAGCAAACATAACTAAATTTTTAGCAATTGCAAAAAGAGGAATATATTTAAATCCCACCATTCTGCTTACAAACCAAACTGAGACTTAATTTAGAGCACCTGTCAAATTATGGAGGAAATTCAGAATAAGGATTAAAATTGCTTATTTTAAGGAAATTCTTCAAAAAAAACTTTCATTATATATACATATATAAATAACCGATATCATTTTGAACTTGGGGTTACAATAGATTTTGAAATAAATATTTACACAAAAATTTAAATTTCTAACGAAACATTTTTTTAAAATTTTTTTGTTATATAAATACATCACGTCACATATTATAACAGAACATAAAACCCGTTTGATATTAATTCTGTGTAGCTTCAGAAACAAAAAAGTGATGCTAGCATCAGAAAAAAAAATTTATCCATTTACGGCTCAACCAATGAACGATCTTCAAGGTTGAAATAACTCAGAACGTGACCTCGAGATCAGTACACAACAGAATTCCAAAAAGAAATCCCGTCATGCAAAGCAAGATAAGTTGCAAAATACTAAATCAACATTCCATTTCACGATACTTTAAATGTTAAAAGAACGAAGTCTGGATTTACCCCATAGGCAAACGTCACTTCCTGTTCCCTAGTCACTTCCTTGATGCCGATTTTCGAGGGTTAAAATTGCGAAAGCGCGAGAAAAACACACCTTAGGATTTCATTCCGCCTTCATTCAGTCTGGTCGGAATTATTTATAGCCAACAGCTGACGGCTGCACTAGCGGCCTTGATTTTCTCAGAAACAGGAGAGTTTCCAAGAAGGTAATCAACACAACAAAGGAATAAATTTTCGATCGTAAATTATGAATTGGCGGGGAAAAACGAAACTGAAAAATTGTTTCTGACAAAAAGGAGGGGAGATATTAAAATATCCAGCAAATAAAAGGAAATAATTTCAAAAATATTAAAATTGAAAATTAATAAAAGTCAGTTTCTTTTTTAAAAAAATAAATGTTGCAAAAATGTTTTTGAAACAGGAATTGAACTTTATTAATTTTTTAAGCATTTGCCAATTCTATGCCATCTTATGAAAAACATAATTGTGAGAAAATAGGGATTGCAATACCGGTATTTTGAGCCATTTGAACAGTTTCGAAGTACAGGCATTCACAAGTTTAAATACCGGTTTTTGGGTATTTACTAGGACTTTTTAAAATTGTTTCTTATATATTCAGAGATCGCCAACATAGCAAAATATTACACGTCTTAGTGTTTATGTTATAGTGTAAATTATTGCCCCATGATTTAAATTTATTATAAACTAGCTGTTACCCGCCCGCTTCGCTGGGAATTTCATGATGTTTTATAAAATTTTACTGCTTATATAGATGTATAAATTAATGATATCTAAGTCCTGCATTAAGAATTCGATTGTATTGAAAAATATACTTATACCTGTAATTGTCGCCTGTTGATAAAAAAAGGGGGCAGAACTCATCTAATTTGTGTTTTCTAAAAATCTCTAAAATTGAAGCATAGAATGATGTTTGCTCTTTCGTAACCCAAAAACCAAGTGGATTCCCGCAAAACCAATTTTCGGTGGATCTCTACTCCGTAAATTGAACATGCAAGCCAAATTTCAAGTCTAAATCTAACAGAAAAAAACAAAAGTTTTACTATCAATATCCCCGTAATCCCGTTGAGAGCCGTTTTCCAAAATAACCGCTCTTAGCGGATTTCAACTCAACAAAAGAAAAATGCAAACCAAATTTAATTATTATAGTCCTTGTAGCTCGAAAAAAGTAAACTTTTTTGTCAATACGTCCAAGTAACCCCCTGCACCCCCCCCCAGAACTTGATTTGCTTAAAATACATTCTTAGTGGATCCCTATTCAACAAAAGAAACATGCTTAAAAATTTTCAAGTATATGGGTCTAACAATTAAAAACAGGAATTTTTTTTCTGTAACTCCTCTTGACCCCTCGCAACCCTCCTTGGGGGTCAATTTTCGTTTTACTCTTTGTTAGAGGAACTCTATTCCATGAAAGGAACATGCCTACCAATTTTCAAGCAGGATGATCAAATAGTTTAAAATGGAAATATTTATCAATTATGCCTCTTAATCTCCCGAAATTAAACTTAGTAGTTCATATTCGCGAAACCCATTTTGTAGCGGTTCTCTACTTTACGAAAGGAATCTGCTTATCAAATTTCAAGACTGTACGTCTAATAGTTTAAAAATGGGGATAATTATCTATAACGCCACTTGAGCCCCCGCAACGCCACTTCTGGGTCTGTTTTCACAAAACCAATTTTGTAGGGGAATTGCACACTATGAAAGGAATATGCTTAGCAAAATTTGAAGACTGTGCGTCCAATAAATAAAAAATGCAAAAAAAAATTATCAATAACGCCCCTTGAACCCCCGCAACGCGGGTTAGGAGCGATTTTCACAAAACACATTTTGTAGTGTATCTCTATCCTATGAGAGGAATCTGCTTACCAAATATCAAACTGTGCGTCTAATAGTTTAAAAATGGAAATAATTATTTATATCTGCCCTAAACACCCCTTGAGGGTCAATTTTTCCCAAACCTGTTTTGTAGCGGATATTTACTCCATGAAAGAAACATTCCTACCAATTTTCAAGCAGGGAGGTGAAGTAATTTAAAAACGAAAATATTTATCTAGTACGCCACTAAATCCTCCGCAACGCCATTTAGAGGTCTGTTTTCACAAAACCTTCTTATAGCTGATCTCTACTCTATAAAAGAAATCTACTTATCAAATATAAAGACTGTGCGTCTAATAGTTTAAAAATGAAAATAATTATCTATAACGCCCCTTAAGTCCCGCAACGCCACTTGAGGGCAATTTTCACGAAACCCATTTTGTAGCGTATCTCTACCCTATGAGAGGAATCTACTTACTAAGTTTCAAGACTGTACGTCTAATAACTTAAAAATCGGAATTTCTAACGCCCCTTAAACCCCCGCCCCCGCAAACAATTGCTGCTAATTTGAAATTACAAACAGACACTTCAATTTTATTTATTTGTATAGATATAGATTGGGATTATAATAACTATTGTTTAAATGTGACTAAAAATGTAAATAAAAAGAAAAAGAAAGGATTAAAACTAACCGTAAAACTTATCAATTTTTTGTTTCTTGCATTGCTTTTTGCTTATGAAGCCTTGATTTATTATTTTTAAAAGTGCATCCGAAACAGCCGATGCTCTACTTAACTGAACAGTGAGATAACTATCATAAAAAAAAAAAAAATTATGGCACGTGTCAGCGTATTATCATGTGCGCGCAACACTATTATGTCTCATGAAGAGCATCGGTCGCCAGTAACCAAAACAACGACTTCATTAGCTCAGCTTGGCATTCAGTTTCACGTTCACCCGTATAGTTTCCGTTCCCGTAAGAATACGGGAATAAAATATAGCCTATGTTACTCCCCGTTAATGTAGCTTTCCATTAGTGAAAGAATTTTTAAAATCGCACCAGCCGTTTCCGAGATTAGCCAAAACAGACAGACAGACAAAATTTTTAAAAATTGGGTTTTTTTTTTATGAGTATTGTATATACTTTTAGTGCATTAAGTAAAAAGCTGCTAATTTGAAATTACAAACAGACACTTCAATTTTATTTATTTGTATAGATGAAATAATTTTACGTCCATTTCAGAAAGTGAAGATATTATAAACGTCTTTATTCCGCTCATTCCGTTGTTCTTATTTTCCTAGCTGGTTCTTCAATTCTAAGGCAACTCGTTAAATCCAGCATCTGATATTTTCATTGCCAGATACAACGGGATAAAAGATTATTAATCTGAACTTAAAAATATAGGCATGAATTATTTCTCTGACAAAAAGAACTAAATACATTACTCCTAACTAAGTTCTCGTTGAAAGAGGAAAAACATATCCAAGCTCATCTGCCTTCCTTCATCCATCAACTACTGAAACTAAAAAGTTTTCCTAATGGGCAAAATTAATTGGACTGTGAATACAAAGTTGCATCGTACAATCAAGAGAAGTTATAAAATATCTGAATCATCCAAGGCCAAAACTGTCCTATTACAGTTCAGAGCGATACTGCACAGTCTGATATTCGTATCTGAGAAACCAAGGTTTTACTTACGAGGAAAATGCGGAAATTTGGATATTGTATCATGCTTTCCGGTTCAAAGGAAAACAGCAGACGGATCGGATTGTCCTACTGTATCATTGGAAGAATTCATTGCAGTAGTTGATAATGTGTGTTCAAAGCTAAAAAAATATCACTGATGCAGATTCTGACGACGCGCAATTATTTAGTCACATATTCTACTAGTGAGATGAACAACAAAATGGATGGCATCGATCAATAGACAATTTGATGCTAAAAAAGACAACGCAAAGAAAAATATCAGACTATTTCCCAAAAATCAATAAATGTTTCGTTTTCCAAAAAAACTTGAACATATTGAATTAAATTTCATTAAGTTCTAGTAAATCTTTTGTTTTATTGATTTTTTATTAAATACATGCATATATATATATCTACGTAAATAAAATGTACTCTAGTACACTAATTTCGTTGAACATGTTTCTTTTACAATCTCCCTTTAACACACACACACACAAAATATTTCAGTCGACTCAGTTTTGTGATGAGTGATTTTCTCTGTACTTAACTTTAATTGCGATAAGGGGACACAAAAAATAATATATATATTAGATACATTTAATAACCTTTTAGTATTAAATTTAAAAAAAAATCCCTTATTGTCGAAATTACAGCGCGCAATATAAGGAAAGATGGAAAGCAGCTTGGATGGGATTGTAGAGAGCGAGCTGGTTTCACAGTGGTCCCCAACCCCCGGGCCGGTACAGGTCCGTGGACCAAATAGGAACGGGGAGCAAAAGAAACATTACATTATTGCCATTTTATTTACTGTAGAGTACTTTACTCGGGTTAGTAGTCTTCATAAATAAATCACTTTATATTTCATGTTTAAATCACTCTATATTAATTTTTTGGTGTAACTGTATTAATCTGCGGTATGATTAAATACAATTAAATTAAAATAACAAAATCAAAACAATCGAAGGTATAAATAATCAACGTCCCAACTAGGGTTTCTGATTTCCCGGGAATGTAATTGTCGTTCCCCGGATACTCAAAAATACATCAAAATTTCAAAAAAATTAAAAACAAGTTATTTTTAAATAAAATCAATAATTATATAAAATAAGGATGCATATAAATTACAAAGTTAATTCTTATTTATACAATGAGTAAAAAGTACAAACAATATATAATAAATTGATTATTCATTTTTGAAAAAGGATTTCAGAAAGCATAAGCAATTTATACTTTTACCACTTAGGCATGGAAAAGATGTTACAGTTTAAGATTTTGTAAATTAAAAATATCGGTGAAAAAATTCACATTTGAAAAATGATTACTAAAATTAATGTTCCTTTACTGACTCAAATGAGTTTGAAAATTAACCAGTCAAAGGTGAATCAATTATTTCTCTAATGTTGCTCTACTGAGAGATAAATACTAATATATACTTGAAAACTTTTTTTTCTCATGGGGCTGCGTATTGGTATTTTAAACCTTTACAGACCTAGTACCTTCCCCAAGGAGCTGGTATCACTTCTTAGCGCTGTACCATATAGGCGATACCAATTACAGCAAGCAATTTTGACGCCCAGTTTCCTCCACAGAGGGAGGAAACTGGGCTCTTGACAATGCAAAACCTGTACTAGGATTTAATTTTGCCAAGAGCATCCAAGCCAAACACTCTAGGGATCTTTTACATGCCGTATAATCATACGACATGGCCGCTGTCAATTTTCTGCATCATGAAAATCCACCGACTTGGGCCGGGGTCAAACCCGCAACCTTAAGTGTAGAAGATACTTGAAAACTCCTTTGCTGCTGAAAAGTGCCGATTATATACATTAAAAATATTAATTATTGTATTTGAGATATTTTATTTGTATAACCAATTTCTTGTTTATGTAGAGAATTGCTGTATTGATTGTTACATAAATATTAATATAAGAATCTCACACGAAAGTTAAGAAAAATAAGAAAGATTGGGCTTATAAAGGATTATAAGGATTGCTTATAAAAATATTCTCCCCCAAATAGTTTGTGGGTTCATTCCCTTCTTCAAATAGCTGATTCAATTAAAACAAGTTCATTTTCAAAAAAAGCATCCGAAAAAAATTTATAAAAAAAAAAGATCAAGTAAATAATAGTTTTAAGTATTAGTACTTACATTATCCACATAAATCTGGAACTTCGATCACATAGTGCTGGTTGGCAACGAAATGCAATTGCTTTAAAAACCCAATATTTCTTGTTAACGCGAAGCTCGATACACAGACAGACAGGAATTAATCTGGACAGATACTCCTTCCCATGGCTAGCTGGAAAAATTATCACCCCCAAAGTTCTCATATTACACTCTTACCTTACAGTTGGGGTAACGAACATTTCTTCATCCAGAAGTTCGGGGGTAACGATCGCAAACTGCCACAGTCGGGTCAGTTAACCATGCCCACGATTTAAATCTAAGGTCAAGTCAAAAATAACTTCTTCATAGATAATTCAAGCCCCGTATGATTCCCGGGAATAGAAAAAGTATAGAAATCTTATGATTTCCCGGGAACCTGGGAAAGAAACCCTAGTCCCAACCCCTTTCATCGGGCTGCAGAAAATTATAAAATGTTAACCGGTCCGCTGCAATAAAAAGGTTGAGGGGCACTGCTATTTGCTACTCACCAATCAATATAAACATCACTTTTGATTACTTAAATTGCAGAAAAATAATGATTTTATTAGTCTAATATCCAACCAAAATTGAGTCCTCTTTTTCGATAACCAAGCCCTTTTGTGGCAATTTTAACTTCAGGTGTTAATTTTAATCTGATCTTAATATTATAAAACGTCTTTTTTGCATAGGTAGGTTTCGACTGATAACTTTTTTCTCTGTTTAAGTGGGCATAAAATGAAGTGAATCTTTTAGGATCTTAGCGTACAGTACTTGGCGAAATGCAATAAAATTTGGCGTATATGCACAACAGAGTATGCGGTTTTGATATCTAAATGGGGAGGGGAGATTAGTAACAGAGGCTTAGTAATGAAAAGTTTGGCGCTGGGGTTCAGAAAAGAGCAAAAAAATTTGTATAAAAGCGTTTTACTTACGTCGCACTCTAAAGACACAAGGGCGACTGGCGATGGATCTCGTAATTTTGAGCCTCGGTCAAGTGACAAAAAATGAGCCACATGATCTTTGAATTCCCACAAAAGCTTTTAAACACGTTTAGTCTTAAGAGGTTCACTAGTTTTTTCATGATTTTTGCATCGATGCTCATCCATGCTTAGGTAATATCTATTATGCATACGTTTCAATGATCGTGTAGACTTTTATTATGTTAAATTCTCACCAAATATGGTCGAGTGACTGCAGTAGGTTAAAGTGTAGTATAGGGTTGGCAACTTTAAATCGTTAACTTAAGATTTAATAATTAAAAGAATATTCAGATACCAATTTTGGGCTGAATATTGGAAATTATATTTTAAAATATTTAAAATAAGATCCATCATACCGTCATTAAATATAAAATTACCTGGTTCAGATGTTGACATGTTACTTCACGTAAGGACAGCTTCACGCCACGTTTCTCTGTTCTAAGTTTTTTCTTGTACTGTTTGTTATGCGTCCATTTCCTCCCAATTTGCAAACACACGACTCAAACAAGATATTGGCTATTTATCATTTATCTAGTGTAGGAAAATCTAAAATTTCTGTTCCTTAGACTAAAAAAAAATGTTCGTCTAACGCATCAGCTATGCAAAATAAGTTGTTCTCGGCACTATTCGAACAGTTTCAGGTAAAATCGAAGAAAAAGAATAGTTGATTGTTTTCTATACAAATTAGTAAGGTGCACAACCTGGATTCTTAATATTTTAACAAAAAAATCTTATTTTCGAGTTAGCTCAGTCGGTCGACTATTTTTCTTCTTGTTTTTGATTGGATATTTTTCTCACAGTGTTTCATCACACAGTAAACAGTCAAATGAGAAATTCTTATGATTTAGCAACATTTCAAAGTGATTCATCACTTTTTATGACAAAAAAATAATCAGTTTTCAAATGTCGCTCGTTGTTTCTTTACGATTATGATCCCTTTATGATTGTAAATAGAATATTTCTGAGAAGTAAACAAGCAACAGCAAGTCAAACGATAATTTAGAAGTCAGCAAATGTTTTTTTCCCTTTTAAAAGTAGACGATAATATTAATTCGAAAATGTTTTGTTGTCCTATTATTTTCGTGATGCTCTTTAATTGCAAGAACTTTTGTTTAAAAAAAATGAACAATAAAATAGAGTAATTATTTTCAAGTAGAATTTAGTACAAATATTTCTGAACTGTTCGATCACTTTGGCACATATATGTAATGTGCAGGGTAAAAAGTTACTTAAATTTCAGAAAAGTCTTTTTTTAATACATTAATTCTCACTTTGGTCTTGAAATCTACAAAACATAGCACTATTCATAACTTTCATTAATTACCCGGTTAACACTAGAATTACGACAGTGGTCATTTTGACCTGAAAATATTTTGATCAAAAATTTTTTTAAACTTTTTACTATTCCTAAAAACTTGGGAAATTTTACATGATTCTTTTTGTTCATTTCAAATAATTATTTTTTCCAATATTACTGTATATATCTAGATTACAGATACTCGTCATTTTGACCTTATCCAGAATATTATATCTGTACTCTACTTTCATGCCTTTCTTAGTTATTTACAATTTTTTGATAGTGAACCCGTTTGATGAGAAATTCTGTATTTCACTGAAGAGTGAGAGAGGGAAGCGGTGGAGCAAAAACATTTGCCTTTAATCTTCACGAAACATTTATCTACACTTACGTATTTTCTTTTTACAAGAAATATCTTCCAACGAACATATATGATCGTTGAAAGATATATACTACATAGATTAGAACATCATTTCATTTAGAATCATTTCAACTTTCTAATTTGTATACATTGTGACCTGACAATCATGCCACGTAGAAGCATTGGTAGAAAATATGTAACAAAAGAGATGCAGAAATTTTTTAAAAAAATCTGATGATAATTCTGGTTTAGAAATTGAGCCTGATGAAACACTTCCTGCCGAAATTATATACAATTTATCTGACGAAGCCATGACAATTTCTATTGCAACAAGTGAATCTGATACATCCGATGGAGAGTACTCATGAAATGGTTAACGAAAATGCAAATCTATAACAAGCTCATATATAGTTTCCAGAAATAAAATCAGTAACACTAGAGCTATCCAAAGAGAAGGAAATGAAATTTTTTCAAGAAACAGCAAGTGATGGTTCAGTTTTGAAAATAGACAATATTTCAACAAGTATCACATTTCACCAGTTGAACAGCTAACAAGAAGTAGCTCTGTCAACTTCATATGCTAAGAGACAAATAGTAGATAGCAGCAGAAACAGTGCATGGAGATTGTTTATCGATGAAAAAATATTGCATCACATTTAATAGAGCACTTAAGAAGAGACGTTAGAAATGCCAAAATACAAAATGATGTTTAACACTTGACGAGTTTAGGCACTTTCATTTGTGGAGCTTTGGCAGCAAATGGTCTTCCTATTTTGAGTTTGGTCAAAATCCTGAGACACTGTCTAGGGACAGATTCTTGAAAATAATGAAGTATTTACGTTTTGGCATGAAGTCAACCAGATAAAGGTTACAAACTGGTTCATTCACCCTTGTTTCCTATGTTTGGAATACTGATTGGCAAAAATAAACAGCGGATGAACAATTATTTCATATGAAAACTCGATGGTAATTTATTCAGTATATATATAAAATAACAAGCGATAAATTTGGCATTAAATTATTGCTTGCAGCCAATGTGCAGTCAAAATATTTACTGAATGGACATCCCTTTTTGGAAATATATAAAACAAAACCACCTAAAAAAATGCAGGAGAATGTGCAGCTTTTTGCTTGATTGAATCTCACTTTAACACTGGAAATAAAGTGTGACAACAGTTTCTTGACTTTATTGACATTAGTAAAACATATGAGGAATGCATTAATAAGTTGCATTAGAACAACTGTCCAGAAAATGAGAGATAATCTCTATTCTTGTTAATGCTTATATGCCCCCTGATCACAATGTCAGATCAAGGCCCACAAAATTCATCATAAGAGGCAAGATGTACACCCGTTGTTAGCCATAGCTTTAAACATTATGCAGGTGACAATACATCTTGGCTCGGTTCCACCACAAATTTTAGAGGGAAAACACCCTGTAGGATGGTCAGAGGCTTCCCACTTCTCTTCCTCTTTCACCAACCTCATGAGAGTACTGGGGGATTTGACGAGTATTTAGAGTGTCTCCGTTCCCCAAAGGCACTATTCATTTACAAACACCCAGGCCCTACGGCACAGCAGTCAGCGTCACTTACCATCATACCGGATGGGAGGTTCTCTTATTCTTGTCAGATTGCTAAGCACAACAATATAATGCTTATATCTTATCAAGGAAAAAAGAACAAATATGTCCTGCTCTTGAGCACCATACACAGCACTGAAAATCACATCTAATAAGGTGGGGAGGAGGGGGCAGCCATAGTTATAAATTTTTACAATTGGCTATGGGGTTGCAGTTTTGGACCAGATGGTAAGAAAATACTCAGACATCCTCATCAAAATGTTGGCAAGTTAAGTGTTTTAATATTCTTGATTTGGCTGCTAATTTACAAGGAGGCAACTAGATGCAAAAACAACACCTACTGAGATTTTAATTTTAGATGTGACAGAATAGCTTCAAAAGACTTATATTTCACAAAACCCCTTCCAAACCTTTAATTTCTAACCAGAAAACAGCTGAAATTAATGACATTCCCCCCCCCCCATAAAAGTAAACAATATCAAATAAATATATGCAAAGGCAACAAAGCTTTGAATATATGTAATAACTGTGGAAAATGTCTGTGGAATATGCACAGGTAAAATTTAAAAAACCACTTATCTGTGTACAATGCCAATCTAAATAGTATAAATAATACATTCATTCAATTTTTATAAAATTTCATAGTGAAAACTATTGTGCAATTTTTTTACATGTAAACAAAATTTAAAGCATATAGAATGATTTTTGGCTAACTTAGTTCCTTGTTATGTTAAATCCTTTTTTGTTTATATATGTTTGTTACATTACTTTATTCACAGAGGTATTTGTGTAACTATATGCTTTATCAAATATTAGTAAAAATAGCATCATGTATTATTTGGTATAAGATGTCCAAATGACCAATGATCGTAATTAAAGGTATACAAGAAATGCCATAATGGTAGTATTAACAGTAGAAAATTATCTGCAACTTAAATTTTCAAAAATTTAAATACCACCACCCTCCTGGAAGGCAGGAATGTTTAGAAGAGATTCAACTGATCTGTTTAAGAGAGTGGACGTATGCTTGCAGAATCCTTCTATATATAAATTTCTTCAAAATTTGTTTTATGTTAGTAACTTTTATATGTGTAAATATTGTAAGTAATAACTCTTGACATAAAATAAATAATTCAATTGAATTCTCTTAGTCTCATGCTACTCATCATTCTTTTCAAAACATTACACCTCATTCACTTTGCACTTAAATGTATTATATTATATAGTACACACAATTCTACAACCTATAGAGCTAATATTTTTCCTATAGAGTATGAGCACAATTTCAAAATAAATATCACTTATTATTCCTTGCTGTCTCTGTTTGCAGAGTTTCCTTTTCTGGTCACTCCTTCTTGGTATTGCATTTTCAATGTCATTGAAATTAAATTGTCATTTCAGTGTGTTTTAATGTTAAAAATAGCATTCAAAAGAATTAAAACTAATTACACAGTTTTCTAGAAATTACATCTTCCTCTTTAATTTCTGAAAATATTTTGTCATTTTAATTATTTATTAGTGCATTTTCAGAGCTTCAAGAAATACTTTCAAAAACAGAAAAAATATATTTCAGAAACCTCGATTATTAGTTGCACTTTCAGATGCATTTCATTGCAATCAAACAAAGGTATTAATCTAGATTAGAGGGGGACAGAAAAAAATACCACTGATTTTTCTTTAAACCCAATAAAAAAATAGGGTGAACTCCCAAAGTCTATATTAATTAAAACGTTTCATTGAAAACAAAATAATAAAAGGTAATAAGAATCTAATGTGTGCAAAATATTCTTCTAAAGCAGGAGTTTTCGAATTACAGCCCATGGACTCATCAACTATTTTCTCTTTATATTCTTCTGAATAAAGTCGTTTAAAGTTAATATGTTGAAATAAATTCAAAATACTATTCCATGTATGTTGACACCACTTCAGATTCCGATTCATCAACAAGAAGGATTGGAGGTTATTCAGAAATGGGTTACCTACACATTCAGTCCGAACTCTAATGCAATTTCCCCCTCCAGAATCGAAGGATAAACATTGAAGTAGATCTTAAATAGTAAATTTGTATGTACAAAGAGGTTGATCAGCTGATTATTGACATTTAACATCCAAAATTAGGGTAGAGAGAAAATGTTAAAAATTGAATCATAATTTTTTAATTGACAGGGAAACACTTTTTTGAAGGGTAATATAAACTCAAGAGACTATTGCAATGGCACTCAAGAAAAAGAAACATGTATTAAGATGGCACTTAATGGTTTATAGCGATAAAATTAATTTTTTAGGTGAATGAATTTACAAATTACTGCCAAATACATAATAACCCAGAAACAACTATAGATAGTTAATATCGCCAATGTTCATATTGGTGACAACTCAGAAGTAAAACCCCAGCCTATGGTCCCTATAACTGATAAGAACCCTAGAACAGTGGTTTGTGGATCCCTGTAATGTTGAGATTTCCCTCTTTTAGACTCTGAAAAGCCTCGTGTAAAAATTGAAAGATGTGCCATACTAGACTAGATTACTAAATAGTCCTCAATGAAGGAACTCTACTAGAATATGTATTTTGATGAAGAATATTAAGTCAGGGAGCTCAGTATCTTGGGGGTCTGTGATGTCATCCTGATACAGAAAAGAGAGAGGAGGGGGGAGGGAGTGGCATGGCAATCGAAAGTTTAAGAACTGCTGCCCTAGAATATGCAAAATAAAAACAATGAAACACATACAGGAAAAATCATTTAACATGAAATTGAAGGAACTGAAATATTTTTTCATGTTAACCCCTTGCGTCTCTCTCCCGTCAAATTAACAGGGTGAAATTTCCCTCTCTATTCCTCGTGCCCGTCATATTTCCGGGCTGGAGTGTTGAAAAGTAATTAGCCATAAAAGCTTTAAACAATCTATTTCTTAAGCCTGGAATATTGTTTTTTTCCCTAATCTATACACCAGATGGCAGGACTAGGTTATTGTTAACGTGTTTAGCGATAATTATTAATTTTTTTAAAACTAAATGTCAGCGCAACTAACATATATTAGTGATATCTTTGGTCAAGTACTTTGTTGCTCTCTTCGTAAAAACACGTAAATAAAAATTCTGGGGAAAAAAACTGATAAATATTTTTATTTTTTAATATTGTATACATTATACAGTTAGAGTCAGGAAGTAAATCGGACTGTACTTTTAGTACTTTTTATGTCAATGACTACAATAAAAATATTGGAGCAGTAAACATTGTAGACCAATTTATTGGAGATTACACTATTGGTTGAAAACGAGGAAAGAAGTACTATAAGAAAATATTTTTTTATTTGTTAGATAAAACTATTTTGAACTATTACCTTATTTATAAAAAACAAGGAGGCAAAAAATCCCATTTGATGTTCGTTTCTCTTTAGTAGATGAACTTATTGAAAAGTATTCTATATCAGAAACCATTGCAAAAAGAGACCGGCTGAATTTGGAGAATAACCCCAACCATTTGATTTAAAAGACATTTTATAAGACAGATACCTCCAACTGATAAGAAGTGGCAATCATCAAGAGAATGCAAAGTTTATTGTTCCAAAAGAGATGAAAACAATAAGAGATGCAGAAAGGAAATTCGGTACTACTGTCCGGTTTGTGATTTTGGCCTTTGCATCTCATATTATGAAATTTATCTCACAAAAAAAATTACTAATGTTTATTTATATCATGCAAAAAAAAGTGTAATAAAATTCATTTAATGTTTAAAACACATGATTTTTAAAAATTTTCCTCTTTGTTGAAAAACCAACATTCAGTAATTATAAACCTAAATGTTTGCTTTATTTAAAAAAATTAAATTTCGTATTTCAAGCTAAAAATTAATCCATAAATTAAAAATGAATGCATATATTGAACGTGTACTTAATTTTATATAATTTTTTTGAATAAAAAAATAGGTACTTTTAGGACCATTTTCTTCAAAATTATCCGATCATTAAGGGGTTAAAGGATATTGTACAAAAAAACCCCATACATTCAACAAAATTAATTTTATTAGAGTATATTTTATTTACTTAGATATGTGTATGTGCCTATATTTAATAAAAATTGTTCAAATATTTATCTCATTTGCTCTTTTTTTAATTATTGTTTATAAAGTAGAGTAAGCATAACCAAAATTTTACAGATTTCTATTTTTTATCAACAGCCCTATGAAGTTCCATCTTTATTTTAAGCTAAATAGCATTTTGCCACTGTGTTTTTTAAAAAAATTCTTCCAAAAAAGAATAAATTATGCAAACCAAACTCACTGATTTTTACTCACACTGCAATTGTACACACCACCTAATTTCAAAGCTAACTGATGAGAGATGAGATGTTTTTGGGCGGCATTTGTAGGGATGGAGGGTGAAAGTAGATTAGATAAACAAAATTGGCTTGTTTCACAGGCTATTACGAGGGTATTTCCAAGCTATGTTAGCCTCCTTTCTATGAAACAACTTTTCATTTCACACACCCCTCTTAAATGAAGCCCATGTGGCTGTATTTTTTTCATTCCCAGAAGGGAAATCTTTTCATGTTAAGCAATTTTTGTTTCATGCTAAGAGAAAAAAACGCATGAAAGTGCACAGTAGTTTGTTGGAACCATTGTATTATTTTGTGTCAACTGATAATTCATCTTAAGTGCTTTCCTGTTAAACATATTTTGCTGTACATAAAATTTTCATTATGCTATACAGGGAACATTAAAATAAATATTAAAATTTCAAAGATGTATTTATATTTATAAACAATTCATTAGTATTCAGCTTAAAACCCTCTATTAAGATCATGGAATTTACATTGATAATGAAAATACCAATTTTAATATTATTCACTTAGCCATTTTATTATAAAAATGAATTGAAAAGATGATTTCCTGAAATAAAATTAAGTTGTAGTTTTATAGGTCATTCTACCACTCAATAATACTGAATGCATGATCATACAAAAAAAAAAAAAAAATGAAAGTAATTAAATTACAAATTGAATTTCCACAAATGCAAAAATTTATATTATAAATATGATTTGTATATTTTCTTAAAAATGATTATCTTAGAAGCTGCTTGGTACACAAAAGCATTCAAAATTTAAATTACACAGTCACAATATATGCATTAAAAAATTATCAAGGGAATTGCTTTTTTACTTTCATGTAATTTGACTGGAAAATCTTTTAATCTTTTAAATTAATTCAATAAGTTTAAAAAAAACACACAATAGTAAGAAATATCATTTTTTTAAAAGTATTTTGAATATTAGAAAAGTTTGATTCGAGCAATAGTTTGCAGTAGTCAGGAGAAAAAAGAACATCCTTCATTTTCATAAATGAATACAATCATGTGATTTTACAGGATAAAACCGATTCACATTTTGTGAGTATTTTAAATTGAATTAAATTATGATTTTAATATTTAGCTTATAGCATAACTAAATAACTTTTAACAAAGAATTTTTCTATTATGGGAAAACTAAGGTTTTTTTTCCCACTACATCTTATATTTTGTAAAATTCTCATAAAAGATTCTAAAGGGGGAGATTAAAGATGGATCCCCTTACATTAAAAGAATGATTCAAGACCTTTGACAGAAAAATCCCCTCCCTCTTTAAAGATGTTTACATCAATTAATAGATAACTTTTCCCACAAAACAGTATGTATCATACTAAAATTTTCAGACATTTGAAAACTACATTTTTTAAAATATAGACTTAAAAGAAAAGACATCTAAATCCAAAATTTGAAATAATTCCCTCAAATAGTTTAGGAAATATTTTAAAGGGAAAACCAAAACGAATCATTTACTCAAAAATAATCTAATGTATGACACTAACAGTTTTCCAAAAATAAAAATTCAAATAAATTTTGGAAAACAATCTATTTTGATCCTTTTTTACTCGGTTCTACACACAAACACATAATAGAATTCTTTTCAGAAGTTAATAATTTATGTTAATGTATTCATCTATTAACACCCCAATTTACCCTTTGATCCACTAACAGGGATATCAATTTTAACCCTGTTATACAAATTGTGAAAGTTATTATATATAAATAAAGTTATTACTTATTTTGATGATTGTATCAATATATACTGTAAAAGCTTATACACAGTACGTAACAACTTACAAGTATTGCAACATCTATTTACATTAGTTATCATCAATAACATTTAATACAATACCCCCCCCCCTCCAAATATAATCCTCAATATCAAAAGTATCGCAAAAGATCTTGAAAAAAAAATATGCACTCTACTTTTCCAGGGACAAACAATACTGAACTCTGAGCACAAGCATACAATTCAAAATAAGCAGCATGTTACATAGCATCCCTCATAACATAGTGTCCATCATGGAGAGCTCACATTGATATGAAGAAAGTATAAATATCTTTTTTTTATTCATTATTTACGCATATTATTCTTAAAGTCATTAATTTATTTAATTCATACTTTCCACACTTCTTTTAAAAAAGAAAATTTAAAAATCCACCTTGAACCTTTAAGTTAGTTATATGTGAATTTTAATAACAAAAAGGTTTTTTTTTTTGTCTAGGCCATGAAAAATTTACATCTTGATTGTTGTTTAATTGATTCTATTCTTTGAAGCAACAGAAGGGTTAAAGCAGCAGAGTTCTTAATTTTGAATCATGATTAAATGACAAGGACATCCTAGTTCTTTCTGGCATCCCACTCTTCATACTTTTCAATAACAATGTGGGGATTTTGAGCCTCAACAGATTTAACAAGTATCAGCCCCTCTACAGAGCAAGGTTTCAGTGGCACCAGAACTTGGCAGAAACAATACTGATCACAAGTTCGAGACTACGACCACTTAGCTGCCGAGGCCAAATTTTCAGTTAAAAAAAAAGATATTTTAATAAGCTGATATTTAAATACCCTATTCATAAATAAGCATTAAGATATATTCTTAACTCTAATTCTGAAAGATACTACAACAGAAAAGTTAGCTCTGAAACTCTTAAGTATATTAAAAAAAAAAAAAAAAACATTGTTTTCTGTGTTGGGTGATTAGAAGAGATAACATGGTCAAAAAATGGTTTTATAATTATACAGAAAATGGGCATGAGAAAACAAAAAGGCATGCTGAAAAAACTTAAGTTTTACTCTTCTTTTTAGGAAACATATGTTTAAGATTAACTTAGGCATGTAGACTTTCAATCACTGAGCATAAGATTTCAAAGCACAAATTGTACCCCAAATAAAACTATTTTAATTAGATAAAGTTTCAAACTTCTTTATGAATAGAAAGAGGATGATGAATCCAAGATTTCAGGTACATTAAGAGGATTAGTATATTTTACATCTAAATTATATCAAGATTTGACAAACTACTTATAAACTAATAATCTCACTTCCAGCTAAGAGTATTTGTAAACTAATTTAATATGAGATATTTGTTACAAATAAATCATGAAGAGAAGCATAGTTTATAGCTATAATGACTGATAAAACACACGTTTCGGAACATATATTCACAGTTATTACTCTAAAGTACATGAATCCAGAGAAATATTTGCATGTTTAGGGAGGTGTTTTATTAAAGAAATTCAAGTGACAGGTGATATCAAAAATGTGTTATAAAGCAAATTAAGTATAATTCTTCAAAAAATTGGACATAACTTAAATAGTTCAAAATTTGAAATATTTTAAAAATCAAATATTGTTAAAAAAGAATTCAAACAAAAAATTTTACGCATCAGCTTTTTTATAAGTCAAAATTGTTATTACAGCCAATTATTAATAGGAAAAAAAAACCAAAATTTTATATATAAAAACAGAGGAAATCAGCATATTTTAACATTGAAATTTCTGCACACGAATTTCTCTCTTGTTTTAGAGAATTTAACACATTTAAATACTAATTCAATTTTACTATAATTCTTTAGCAATTTTCAACACAAAAATTTAGCAGAAGTTCAAATAACTTTACAAAATATTTCCAGATTTTAAACATGAACTTAACTATGCATTTGTTTAAAAATGTGAAATTAAAAAAGAATAATTTTTTATCAATCATAATAATTAATTTAAATTTCATCTTTGATACATTTTGCAATGAAAGCTATACAGTATTTTACTTACTGTAAAATCCAGCATTTAATGTGCACCTATACTTTCAAGCTACATTTTTTAATTTTTAGGTACATCTGTCGTGTAACATGCACCCCCTTTTTTACAAAGGAATTTGAAATGTATGTGTACAATCCTCTTTATGTTTTGAAGTAATTTATTCTAGGTTTTATCCCAAGAATTTAAAAAAATAGTATACTTCCAGAACTACAACACTTAAAAGTTCATTAGGTATGCCACTTGTCTATACAAATAAATAAAATTGAAGTGTCTGTTTGTAATTTCAAATTAGAAGCTTTTTACTAAATGCATTTAAAGGTATATACAGTACTTATATCAAAAAATCAATTTTTAAAATTTTTGTCTGTCTGTTTGTTCCGGCTAATCTCGGGAACTTCTGGTCCGATTTTAAAAATTCTTTCACCAATGGAAAGCTACATTACCAGGGAGTAACATAAGATATATTTTATCTCCATATTCCTACGGGAACAGGAACTATGCGGGTAAAACGTTGAAATTGCTTACTCCCCGCCAAGTTGGCGCAAAATTATGCATTTGGTCATAATGGAAATTTTAATAAAAACTTTCTATTTTGTAACAAATAATTGAAACATAGTGTAATTTAGCATCTTTACAATAAAGCAATTTTTAAATGGTTTTTTTATTAACGTCTAGCGTTTATTACGTTACGTTTGTTAAATGTCAAACTCAAACTTTGAGAAATATCGCCAAGTTGGCTAAGAAGTTCTTTAATCCGACAATCCCAGATATTTTAATGCAAATTTTCTCCCACTTTTTAATGAGGGAAACAAAATAAAGTTTTATCAAATTGCCAGCGCGTGATATTGAAAATTCTATGGTAATATTAATTGACAGTTTCATTAAAAGTTTTGATTACTTTAGTAGTTTTGAAAGTATTTAATGCTTTGAATTTTTTTAACCTAATTATACAAAATTCCTATTTTGCACAAAATTTTTCACTCATACTGAACCTATATATTTTACATGGTGGCATTACTTTGAAGATATACTGTGGAGGCCTCCATACAATGTCACTCGCCGAATAAAATTAGGGAGCTTTACGCAATACTTATTTCATCTTCGGTCATTCTAATCCTCAAACCTTTTGGAATAACTACAAAAACTACATGGTGGAAGATATTTTGCAACGAAAAACAACCAAATATGCCTTTCAATGAACACATCTACAACGAAACGCAATAAAGGTTTTCAGAATGGTTGGGAAGAAGCTACATGATTTTGGAATGATTAGTCCTAAACATGTCGACGGAAATAGCTTCAATAATGAAATTGATTGAGAATTAAACTACAATTTAATAGCAATGCAACATCAAGTAACAGAATTTATCCCTCAATTATTTTGCTAAACTTATTATTAATTGACCATCAGAAAAACCTAGAAGATAGCAGTTGCTTTGGCTTCTTCTGGTACAGCTGCGATTTTACTGACCAACGGTCGTACTGCACATTCCATTTTAAAATTATCGCTTAATCTTGCATTTGAAGATTCACTCATCCGAAATTTCAGAAAAAATAGCTCTCAAGGCTGGATGCTTCCACAATGTAAGCTCTTAGTGTGGGATGAAAGTACGATGTCTCACAAGAAAGCTATAGAAGCGTTAAATCGGACACTTCAGGATTTACAAGATAGTACAGATATTATAGAAGGAATGATACTTTATTATATACTAGCCGTTACCCGCCTGCTTCGCTCGGTATTTCATGATGTTTTATAAATTTTTACTGCTTATATATATGTATAAATTATTGATATATAAGTCCTGCATTAAGAATTCAATTGTATTGAAAAATATACTTAGACCTGTAACTGTCGCCTGTTGATAAAAAAAAAAGGCAGAACTCATCTAATTTGTATTTTCTAAAAATCTCTAAAATTGAAGCATAGAATGGAATGATGTTCGCTCTTTCTTAACCCAAAAACCAAGTGGATTCCCGCAAAACCAATTTTCGGTGGATCTCTACTCCGTAAATTGAACATGCAAGCCAAATTTCAAGTCTAATTCTAACAGAAAAAAAAACAAAAGTTTTACTATCAATATCCCCGTAATCCCGTTGAGAGCCGTTTTCCAAAATAACCGCTCTTAGCGGATTTCAACTCAACAAAAGAAAAATGCAAACCAAATTTCATTATTATAGTCCTTGTAGCTCGAAAAAAAGAATTTTTTTTGTGTCAATACGTCACAGTAACCCCCTGCACCCCTCCGCAGAACTTAATTTACTTAAAATACTTTGTTATTGGATCCCTATTCAACAAAAGAAACATGCTTAACAAATTTCAAGTATATGGGTCTAACAATTAAAAACAGGAATTTTTTTCTGTAACTCCTCTTGACCCCTCGCAAACATCTTTGGGGTCAATTTTCATTTTACTCTTTGTTAGAGGAACTCTATACCATGAAAGGAACATGCCTACCAATTTTCAAGCAGGATGATCAAGTAGTTTAAAAATGGAAATATTTATCGATTACGCCTCTTAATCTCCCGAAATTAAACTTGGTAGTTGATATTCGCAAAACCCATTTTGTAGCGGTTCTCTAAGAAAGGAATCTGCTTATCAAATTTCAAGACTGTACGTCTAATAGTTTAAAAATGGGGATAATTATCTATAACGCTACTTGAGCCCCCACAACGCCACTTCGGGGTCTGTTTTCACAAAACCCATTTTATAGGGGAATTGCACTCCATGAAAGGAATCTGCTTAGAAAAATTTGTGCGTCCAATAAATTAAAAATACAAAAAAATTATCAATAACGCCCCTTGAACCCCCGCAACGCCACCTAGGGGTCTATTTTCACAAAACACATTTTGTAGTGTATCTCTATCCTATGAGAGGAATCTGCTCACCAAATTTCAAGACTGTGCGTCTAATAGTTTAAAAATAGAAATAATTATTTATATCTGCCCTTAACCTCCCGCAACACCCCTTGGGGGTCAATTTTCCCCAAACCCGTTTTGTAACGGATATGTACTCCATGAAAGAAACATTCCTACCAATTTTTAAGCAGGTAGGTCAAGTAGTTTAAAAACGAAAATATTTATCTATTACGCCACTTAATCCCCCGCAACGCCACTTAGAGGTCTGTTTTCACACAAAACCTTTTTATAGCTGATCTCTACTGTATGAAAGAAATCTATTTATCAAATATAAAGACTGTGCGTCTTTTCGTTTAAAAATGGAAATAATTATCTATAACGCCCCTTAAGTCCCGCAATGCTACTTGGGGGCAATTTTCATGAAACCCATTTTGTAGCGTATCTCTACCCTATGAGAGGAATCTGCTTACTAAGTTTCAAGACTGTACGTCTAATAGTTAACAAATCGGAATTTATAATGCCCCTTAAATCCCCCACCCCCGCAACACCCCTTGGGGGTCAATTTTTTCAAAACCCATTTTGTAGCGGATATTTACTCCATGAAAGAAACTTACCTACCAATTTTCAAGCAGGTAGGGGAAGTAGTTTAAAAACGGATATATTTATCTATTACGCCCCTTAATCCCCCGCAACGCCACTTAGAAGTCTGTTTTCACAAAACCCGTTTTGTAACTGATTATTATTCTACGAAAGGAATCTATTTATCAAATTTAAAGACAGTGTGAAAAATAGTTTAAAAATGGAAATAATTATCTATAACGCCCCCTAAGCCCCTGCAACGTCACTTGGGGGTCGATTTTCACCAAACTCATTTTGTAGTGGATTTCTACTGTATGAAAGGAATCTGCTAACCCAATTTCAAAATTGTACATTGAGTAGTTTAAACATGGAAACAATTATTTATAACACCCCTTAACCCCCCCCCCCCCCGTAACGCCCCTTGCGTTTCGAATTTCGGAAAATCCGTTCTTAGCTGATGTCTACTCTATGAAAGGAACATGTCTACCAAATTTCAAGTCTGTAGGTTGAATAGTTCCAGAGATATCGTGATTAGTCAGTCAGTGAGTCGCTCTTTTCTCCTTTATATATATAGATTGGCTGGTGAATTCAAGCTTATGGGGAAAAGTTGAAAAATTCAGTCTGAAAATGAATATGAGAGTGCTTCTTCATAATGACGTAGATTCGGAACATTATGCAAAGACACAATTGAAAATCGGTTATGGATGTTTGGACGCAAATGCTGGAGGTTATATTTTACTTTCAGAGAATTTTGTAATGTAGAAGAAAATGATGTAAATCTTATTGCTCAAATTTACCCGGGCTTGCAACAAAATTTAAATTGGGATCAGTGGTTGCGTGCAAGATCAATATTGGTGACTAACAATGACATTGTCCATAAAATCAACATTGAAAATTTAAACGACATGCGGGAGAGGGGGAATTGAAGAAATATTTATCAATGAATACAATCATGGATAAAGAACAAAGTACTTCATATCCCACGGAGTTCTTAAATTCACTTGAACTTTCGGGTGTACCCTCGCATAAACTTTAATTAAAACTTAATGTACCAGTTATGCATAATCTCGATGCTCCTTGACTACATTTTCAGTTTTTTTAAACTAAACTCTATTTTAGAATTTTTAAATTTTATTTGTTCCAGCCAAGCAATAAAAAAATTACCATATTACATTATTTACTTTCTAATGATAATGATTACGACTTTGACAGTTATTTATAGAGATGAACGCGAGCGGAGCCGCGGGTAAAAGCTAGTTTTAAATAAATAGTATTCTAAACAATGCAGAAGCCTAAATTTTTTTTATATGCTCATGTCTTCTCTTTTCCTTTAATCCTAACAGTTTGATATCTGGTGTATAATGCACAGCCATAAATTTTAATCTTATTTTTTGTGTTAAAACTGTGTGTTATGCACCAGATTTTAAGGTAAATTGGTTTCACAAATACTGCCTTCTTAATTCAATAACCACCTTTTTTTAATCATTTGCTTTTTGTCACATTTAAAGTAAATCCTATGTATAGTCTAGTTATATCAAAACAGCAATGTTTAATAAAACAATACTTTTTATGGTTTGAGACAATTTTAAATTCAAGAGTATTAATTTCCTGCCCACTTAATATTTACAATTTTCCTTATTTTTTTTTAGAAATACAGTTCTAATTGGGAAGTTTACTTATGTTTGAGGCTTGTATAGTAAACACATTTACAATATAGGTCTCAAAAGAAGGTGAATTGAGGTTAAGCTCGAAATATATTTTTTTGAAACTAAACTACACTGAATATCAGATTAATTATGTTTTCCTATTCTGCAAAACTATTTATACAAATTGAAAAAACTTTATATTGTTCAATTTTTTAAAAGAAATGTCGCAAACACTAACATAGCTTGAGAAAAAAATTCTTTTTCAAGAATGCAAGTATCATTTATGCTAGAGATTCAGAAGAGAGAGAAGAGCTTAGATTCATTAAATAAATTTCTCAACAAGAAAGTGTTCATAGAGATATGTCTACATTTAAGAAAAACAAGGTAAAACTTGATAATTTTCAATTCCCAGACTTCAAAACAGCAAATTAGAAATTGTATAACATATAATATTAAGATATATAAAATATAATATTAATAAAAATATAATATTGAGATAGTGTGGAGATAGCTAACAAAACTTAAATCTCTGGAAAACATTTTCACCTGTTATACATTCGTTGGCGTTTATTATTAGCCTTTGGTTCTTCAACAGCTTCTACACGTTTCCGACGCTGTGGGGGCATGACAATGGACAACCGCGCCAATCTCTCACTATCTTCGAATTGGACAGTGGACTCTTCACGTAATGACTGCAAGAGAAAAACATTTTATCAATATTTATATAATACAATAAAATTTACTTTTTTCATTAAAATAAAATGCACTATTTCACATATTAGGTTACATTACATATAAGTTTTTCTGAATTATGAGGCTGTGTCATCAAATATATTGGATCACAAATTCATTGCTTAACAGATTGAGAAACACCAGGGTTATTGGTGACAGATCTTAGAACTTTGGAGCATAATCATGTGATTAACTGTTTATTACTAATACTAGAAAGCAGCATGGGCTAATGGTGACTGACCTCATTATTTTGAACCCCATAACAAGAACAGTATCCGAGAGCTGATACCCTACTCTCCAAAACATGCCAACTTTAGCGTCAAGACATTTATTATGCATTAGTCTATACAGTAGGTCTTGAAATCATGACTCAACTGCAATACCACCAGCATAAATTCATGACTATGACTTCTCAGCTACATGGTTACGGGGTTGCAGATGAAATACATTGGTGCATAAAACTACTATTCCAAGATTTCTGTTTTAAAAAAAAGTCTGTCTTGAAAAGATTGAAGTTTCTGCTTTACTGAACAAAACAGAAATTCCAAATAGTAGTAATACATAAGAAATTGCTGACTTATATTGTTTGTCTGCTGTAGTCATTTGTACCTTCATTGCTACTTTTTACAATCTTAAACTACAAACATTTATACAACTAATAATAAACTTTTGGGGTGTTTTCTAAAATATGTCTGGCCTATGAGGTTAAAGTGAAGTATAAAATGCATTCCTAGGCAAAGTTGATTTTTTTGACAACCTATTTCAGAAGACACCAAGCTATCAATAAGTACGAATAATCATAATGAAATTTACCACATAAATACATTCTAAATGTTAAGTTTTTAACAGGAAAAATTTTGCATTTTAGCCAAGCAAAAATTTTAATATTATGAAGTAAGAATTATATTGTACCTAAAACAAAGATTTTTCAGAATTCTAATTTTACCAAAGGGAGATGAGGTTTTCTATACCAGCAAGAAAGATACAAAACTGCCTATTCAAATAGTTGGTTATATGCATCCTTAGCTTTATGAAAGGTAAGAATTGAATTCTCGCACCTTTTCGATGCACTCCAAGAAAGTGCCTTTCATGAGGCTTTTTCAAAAAAGCCAGCAGTCAGGAACAGATATCAGAATAATTCTATACTGTAACGGTTACATTTAAACTCTGCCTTCCCTTGACAAATAACGACAGCCAGGTGGCGCTACTAGTTCTTGTTTTCCGCCGGTTGGTCCCCGAGCCATGGATACACGTGGAGTCAGGGAAAGCCTTTCCCTCCTTTTTTATGTCTAGTTCCTACATTATGTTATTTTGTTTGTGTGTGTGTCTCCTTGTGTTGTGGAACTTCATGAACATTAAAATATCTTGTTCCTGTAACCATCAAAGGCTGCATTAATTAGTATTTCACAACATGGGAGCATTACAATACATCATATATCAAAGTTACCAAAATAGTTTGCTAAAAGAGATCTAATCACACCACAAAATCCGAAAACACCATCTGAGGAGAGAGAGAGAAAGGAGGGACATTATTCTTCATTGCAACCCAACATATTTAAATTTCATAATGCCATACTTGAAATTAAATGAATATGTAGTACCATCAAAGACAGTCAAATAGAATCAAAAGATATATGTGTTTAAAAAAATTAAATTGCTTGAAAAATGGTGATTTTGACAGCTATATATACATATTTACTATTAAATAGTAAGAGACCAAACATGTACAAAGAATTATCAATAAAAATTGTACTTCCTTTTAAGATATACACAACATGCATTAAAGAAAAATGCAAAATTGAGTTCACCTATTATATGAAATTTAAATTTAAAAAAATGCAATTCAAATTTTTAAGAATTTGATAAGACAGATTGATTTCTAAATTCATTTAAGCCTATCCTTCATAGCATTTTCATGATGATGAAAAATTAACACAAAAACCTTACAGCAAACATGTTTGTAAAAACTATAAAATAATAATTATACTATTTGGAATAAAGTTTTAAAATACGAAACACAAAACGATTTCCCCCTAATTTATAACAAATTAAAAATAAAACTACATTTTTTCCAAAAAAAAAGCTAGAAAATATAATTATGGAAACCAAAGTTATAAAAACGGTACTGGTATATTATAAAATTCCCCAATTCCCATCAAATAAAAAGACATTGCCCAATCCAACAATATGCAGAAGCCAATAATGAAAAACTGTTCACTTGCATGTGCAAACATAACCCTGTAAGTGCATACAATGGCAACTTTTGGAGACATCTTTTGGTTTGGCAATTTTTTGATTTGATGAAATAGGCTGATTGTATAATACTTAAGTACTATAAAAACGAATGTTGATATTTTTTTATCATAAAAAAAGATAGCAAGAAAATGTGACCCCCCTACAGGTAAAAGAAAAAAAACCCCACTTTACCAGCTTCTTTTATATCATTTTCTATCTCATTAGCTTTTGCTCTCATATCTCCCTCAAATCATACATAATATATAAGGGTTGCCCAAAAGAAAAGTGGACAAGTTTAATAAAAAGAATGATTTTGTTGGAAATTAAAAGAAATCACACCGGGGTTTGTATCAGGTCCTACCGTTTCGGCAGCTGATCCATGTCTTCACTTTAGAAAGAATGTGGTTGATTCTTGAGGAAGTCCTGCCCAGCTTCTTTCACTTCATGATCCAAATAGAAACATAATACTGTTTTAAGTGGCCTAATGGAGTAGAAGTCTCAGGGTGACAAATCCGGGCTGTTCGGCGGGTGTTCTAACATTTTTCAATGGATTTTTGGTGCTAGTTTGATATTATGGGTCTACACGCCAAGTTGTTGTTTATGTTCGCCAAGATGGGTGATAACATTACAATCTGGTTACTTTGACATTTTTATCATCTCGAAATGTGATTGCCATGGATTACAGTTAATTTTTAGTGGTTTTATTTCTCATGGGGGGGGGTAACCTTATTAATTTCAGATGATTATAATTTGATTTCTTTAAAAATTTAACCATTTTCAATTGCATTTGTTCTTAAAGCCATCTGCTTTAGTCTTCCATTATAATTTGTGCTACTTTTGAATAAGGATATTTATAATATATTGGTGAGTACCAGGATATATTTTTTTTAAAAAAAATGAGTGCTGTGCTTTTAATTATTGCTATAAATTAAATATTTTCACTTTATTTTACTTTTTAAAAATGGCTTTTTTGAACGTTTCTTGTTCAATGAATTTCATTGAAGGAACTTGCAGTTTTTGGAACATTGCAAGTTTTCAGTACTTTTTAATATTGCAATTTCTTGGCACTTTTTAATTGATACTCATTATTAGTATTACATATTTTATGTTAATCATTTATAATTATTATATAACTTATTTATAATTATTGTTATTTTATTTATAATCATGTTATACAAGTATTCTTATATATAACTTTTATTATATTACAATATGATTGTTATTCTTTTTTTATAATTACTATATTATATTATATGAACATTATACATAACTAGCCGTTACCCACCCGCTTCACTGGGTATTTCATAATTTATAAATATATACTGTTTATATATATATAAATTATTAATATCTATGTCCTAGCACTAAGAATTCGATTGTATTGAAAAATATACTTATACCTGTAACTGTCACCTCTTAGTAATAAAAAAAAGGGCAGAACTCATCTAATTTGTATTGTCTAAAAATTTCTAAAATTGAAGTATAGAACGATGTTTGCACTTTCATAACCCTATAACCGCAAAACCAATTTTCGGTGGATCTCTACTCTGTAAAATGAACATGCAAGCCAAATTTCAAGTCTAAATCTAACAGGAAAAAAACGAAATTTGTACTATCAATACCCCCATAATCCTGTTGAGAGACGTTTTCCAAAATTACCATTCTTGGCAGATTTCAATTCAACAAAAGAAAAACCAAACCAATTTTCATTATTATAGTTCTTGTAGTACGAAAAAAGGAACTTTTTGTCAGTACACCCCCTGCTCCCCCAGGAGTTGATTTCCATAAAATACATTCTTAGTGGATCCCTATTCAACAAAAGAAACATGCTTAACAAATTTCAAGTATGTAGGTCTAACAATTCAAAAACAGGAATTTTTTTCTATAACTCCTCTTGACCCCTCACAACCCTCGTTGGGGGTCGATTTTGGTTTTACTCTTTGTTTGCGGAACTCTATTCCATGAAAGGAACATGCCAACCAATTTTCAAACAGGTAGATCTAATAGTTTAAAAACGGAAATATTTATCGATTACACTCCTTGAGCCCCCATAACACCACTTGGGGGTCTGTTTTCACAAAACACATTTTGTAGGGGAAATGTACTCTAGGAAAGGAATCTGCTTACCAAATTTGAAGACTATGCATCTAATTAAAAATGGAAAAAATTATCTATACCGCCCCTTGAGCCCCTGCAACGACACCTAGGGATCGATTTTCACAAAACACATTACATAGGGGATTTTTAATCCATGAAAGGTTTCTGATTATCATATTTCAAGACTGATGTCCAGTAGTTAAAAAATGAAAATAATTATCTATAATGCCCCTTAACCCTAAAATGCCACTTGGGGGTCGATTATCACGAAACGCATTTTGTAGCATATCTCTATCCTATGAGAGGAATTTGCTTACCAAATTTCAAGACTGTGCATCTAATAGTTTAAAAATCGGAATAATTATATATACCTACCCTTAACTCCCCGCAACACCCCTTGAGGTCAATTTCCCAAAACCTTTTTTGTAGCGGATATTTACTCCATGAAAGAAACATGCCTTCCAAGTTTCAAGCAGATAGGTCAGGTAGTTTAAAAACGAAATTATTTATCTATTACGCCCCTTAATCCCCTGCAACGCCACATGGAGGGGGGGGGCTATTTTCCCAAAACCCATCTTGAAGCTGATCTCTACTCTATGAAAGGAATCTATTTATCAAATTTAAAGTCTGTGTGTCTAATAGTTTAAAAATGGAAATAATTATCTATAATGCCCCCTAAGCCCCCACAATGCCACTTGGGGGTCAATTTTCACCAAACCCATTTTGTAGCGAATCTCTACTCAATGAAAGGAATCTGCTTACCCAATTTCAAGATTGTATGTCGAGTAGTTTAAAATTGGAAACAATTATTTATAATGCCCCTTGCGTTTCGAATTTCGCCAAAATCCATTCTTAGTGGATCTCTACTCCCTGAAAGGAACATGTCTACCAAACTTCAAGTCTGTAGGTTGAATAGTTCCGGAGATATTGTGATTAGTCAGTCAGTCACTTTTCTCCTTAAAATATATAGTTTTGGAATATTTGTTATAGAATATTCTAGAACCCCAACTTTGATTTAAAAAAAAAATTTCAAAAACCTTCCTGGGGATATAATTTCTTAAATATTCACAACGATTGGATGTTTGGTTTTTAAATCTATTGATTACAGACAGACACACATTCATTTATATATATATAGAGATAATTGCTATAAAATTATATTATACATTTCAAAACAATTCTTTAAAATTATTTTCCTGACGATTTGTTACCGCCACGCCCCCATCTTGGATTCCGTTCCAGCAATAACAAGCACTGTTTGGCATGACTTCTTTATTGCGCCATATCAAACTAGTTCTGGATTTTCTTAAAGTTGACTTAGTTTCACTGGAGATGCGTAGGCTGACATTGTCATGGAGATCCGATATTGTTTTCTGCCCTTCTCAAAAACATTTACACCAACTATTCCAAGACGTTCGACTGAAACTGCTCACCATGGACTGCCTCTATTTGTCAATTGATGTCCACATTAAATTCACCTCCTGCAATCATAAACTGTACTACTGCACATTGTTCTGATCTGGACGCATCCTTATATGGCACTACTTTTGATTAGTTTCCTTTATCACTAACAGGTTTATAACTATTAAACACTGTATGCAGAGTACATTTCCTACTGTCCCTGTTTGGTGGCTCACGTCCACTTTTCATGAGGGCAACCCTTATATAATCCAAATAGACTATCCACAGGATGCACAAACTATTTAGTCTGAAACATTAAATCAGATCGATTAGAAGATTCTTAATAAATCGTATCAGTAAAAAAAGTCATTAAAAATGTAATCATTCCTTGCACTTACTATAAAAAAAAACTTTTTTTCCTAAAACAATTTTTTTTCTTAATTTCCCCCCATGTAACAGACTTTCTTAAATTTAAAACCTGCTATTTTGATTATGATTCATATTGTTAAATATTTTAACAAATTATCTTCCCACAAATGTAATTAATAAATTGATGAAGCAGAAAGAGTTGCACAAATTAATTACACAAAAAAAAAATTATTTAAAAAAAATTGAAATTCCTTTTAATAAAATAATTTTGAAAAATGCTTTGATGAAAGATAAACTTTATAAAAAATAGCACTTTAAAATTTCATAAAATACAAGAATTTTGAGAAAGGAGAACTTGAAGAACAAAAATCAAAACCAATTTCTACTTAAATAGTTACATAAAAAAGTTTTAGGGCCAAAATGTTAAGAGAGAGATCCACACACATTTTTCCATTATATATAAAAAATACACATAAAATTGAAAAATATTTGACACACACATTATATATATATGCATCTTTACATTATTTATATATTACATAGACTCAAAACAAATGATGTATTAAATTAAGTAATTTTATTATATGCTACCAATCAACTTCAAATGTATAGCATATATAAAATATTTTCTCCAATTATGAAATGAACAAATTACTCTGTGAGCAAATGAATATATATATATTACCTTTTAACTTTCCAACTCAAGCATTAGAAATGCAATTGAGGGGGAGAAAGAAAGACCATCAATATCAGTTATATAAAAAATTTTAAAACTAATTTCTTTGTTATATATAAATATAAAAAGTAATAAAAAATACACATCTTACTAAATCTTCTAGTTGTCTGGGCAAGAAAGCAGAGGCAATGTCGTTTGTCTCCGTGATGTCCGTGATTTGAATTAATTGTATCTCTACAAATGTACCTAAAAAGTAAAAATTACGACAAAATGTTTTATACAGATATTAAAAAAATGTTTGAAAGAATAGCTATTTTTGTATTATTTAAAAGTTAAAGTCGAAATTAAAAACTAGATTTAAACAATAAATAGAAGAAAAAACAGAATTCTTCACTAAACCCTTTATCACTTTATTACAAAATGTCTTCAATTTATAAATAGAAATCTATTTTGGTGCAAGAATATAATAACAGTTTATTCCAGAAATGTTTTGGCAAAGAAGTCTCATAAACTAAATTCTTCAAAGCTGTTGAGAAGCAGAAATCTCTATTGGACAGTCAAAAACAAATACTACACAAAAATATCCCCTTCTCTTAACCAATCTGGTTGCGTCCTATTATAGCCCACCCCTGGATTTTGTGCTTTTTTTTTTGTTGCCAAGTTGAGCGATAAGTTCGCCAAGCTTGCAACCCTTCTTTTTTAATTCTTCAAAATTAAAGACCATTTTTAGTGAGCATTAGGTGTCTGCAACTAGTAATTTCCGTTAATTACGTTGGTTTCGGCAACCCTACTAACTATGCACGAGTAGTAAGGACCGTTATTATTTGATGCTTTGCTGTTATTCCGCTAGTACGTGCGATTGCCGGTTATTGTTTTCTAGACGAAAGCAAGGTTTATTTATTTATTTTTTCAATTTTTTGTAAAAAAGGTGATAATTATTGGATGGAGCTTTCGGAAAAAATAGTTAAAATTATGAAGATGCCATTCGAAAGGAGGAAAAATCCGCATGATGTAAGGAAAGGTATGTGGTTTGGCAAAAGCCGTTACAGTAATTTTAGAATGTGTTTATGTCTTTTTAAGAAGCTAAATCATTCAGTATTTTGTTCATAAAGTTTTAAATTTTTCTCCTTCGAATATCGATTTATTCTTTTTAGAATGTTCTTAATTTTCTATTTTTCAACAGTTGAAAGAAATTTCCGTTTTTGTTGTTCGGATATCCGTCTTTTTTTTTAGGATGCCCTTAATTTTCTGCTTTTAGAGGCTAAATCTTTCATTAATTTGTTCTTATTTATTTTTTTTTTACTCTTAATTTTCTACTTTGCAGCAGTTAAAAAAGAAATTTCGATTTTTGTCGTTCCGATATCCGTTTTTTTTTCTCCTTAATTTTTTTTCTGCTTTTAGAAGCTGAATCTTTCATTAATTTGTTCTGAACGTCTATAAAATTGCTTTCTTCGCTGGAACTTCGATTCCTTCTTTTCGTAATGTTCTTAAATCCATACTTTTCAAAAGTTAAAAAAAGAATTTTTCATTTTTGATCTTTAGATTTCAATTTTTACTTATTAGAATGCTCCTCATTTCCGATTTTTAGAAGCCGAGATTTTGCTGAATTTGCTTTTTTAACGTCTGTAAAATTTCTCTTTCGATTCCTTTTTTTCCCCCGGAATGTTTTCCCTTTCCTACTTTTGAAAAGTTTAAAAAATACCTATTATTTTCAGAAGCTAATATTCAGAAGCTCGTATATTTTCTTAAAGCGCTAATGTTTTCCATTTTTGCTCCTTCGGACAAAACGCCATGTTTTTCTCAGTTGGCCTGAACTCGACTTTGAAAAACGCGCTTGGCGCCATGTTGGCGCGACTTGAAAAAAAAAATCTTCACCAAGGGGTGGGCTATAATAGGAATTTACCGCATCACCAATCCAGCCAACCAAATTTATTTGGATTACAATGTAAAATTTACAATATCAGTAAATCATACACAAACAAATTAAACATAACTGACATACAGAATGAAATTGAACATTTTATAATAAATGATGCAAGATTTATCATAAAAACTTTCAATAACTGACATGCATAGGTAATTCCCATAATGAAATCGAACATTATTATAATGTTCGAGATTTATGCCGCTGAAATTTTCAACTGAAAACTGTTTGCAATTGGGGACCAAATTTATTAGTGGAAGTTACTAGAACTGGCTTAAAATGTTCATCAGTTAATTTGGATCTGTAAATATTTTTTGTTTACTTCATTTTGGAGAGTACTTCCCCCCACACATAAGTAGTTCCAAAGTAGAAAAAAAGCCACAAGCAAATTTATGCAACTGATTCAACTGTATGAGCGAGTGCATGACAGTGAGACTTATATCAACACTGAACTATAAAGCTGCGTGATGGCTATTGGCGATGGACCTCATAATTTTGAACCATGGTCAAGTGATGAGAACAAAACCACCAAACCTTAATTTTACGAAATATGAAAAATTTAAATAAAAATGCATTGTAAGCAGTGGTGCACACAGCCATCTTTTATGAGGAGGTCATATTCTTAAAAAGACATAGTTGAAAGAACCGAGGAAATATATCTATGCTAAAAATTTTAAATATGGTCTACACAAATGGGTTTACCCCCCAAACCCCACCCTTGAGTATATGACTGAGTTAAGAATTTAAATGCTAAAATATTGGCATGAACTTTTATCCTTTCACAAAAGAAATAATCAAAACAGGGAAAAAATGCTACTATCATCTGTAATCTGAGAATTAATTAGATGTGAATATAACCCTAAAATATTGTCAAACTATCAATTATAAGATTGTAAACTTTTTGTGTTTCTTTAATAACCTTGCAGTAATATTTATTAACAGCACGACGCAATTAGTGTACATACGTTCCCGACAATTTTCTTTTTTCGAAAATTGTTTTTGCTAGGCAAAATAATTTTTAAATTATTTAATAAGTTTATGGTTTTGAGTAGAAAAGCACTTTTGATGTCCTGTTGACCTTCTCTGCAAGTATCGGTAAAAATAATAAAAGGAATTAAATGACATTCTAATTTAAGATGAAAAATAAGAAAAACACATCAAATTTTAATAATTAAAAAACTGTAATAATAGCCAAGCATATCACATAACAGGGAGAGAAAACATTACGTTAAACAACTTTTTTATACGAGTATATCAGACAAATTCCCATCCATTTATAAAAATTTTCACTTTTTTAATCCATAGCACTTAATCGACAGTTATGTAAATTACGTTTACTTTTACTTTTTCATAAAAACTTGAAAACAAAATGTATGAAAAAATTGCTAAGTTTAAATTTCAGATGCAGACCTAACTGCTTCAGACAAAAGGGAGATCCACCAAACAAAAAATCTTATTTGTCAGAAATAGAATAACAAATATGAATAAATTACAAACGTCAAAATGTTTAAATAATTTTAAAATAATAAATACCTCATACGCAGTTAACGCCGGCGACAACAGACAAGAAAACGGAAATCGTTTCCCTCAATCTGTTTAGAATTAATGTAAATTTTTATCAGATATTTGGCAACATATTGGTTGCCAGCTTGCAGTTCACTTTTTATTGGACCCTCGGGCTTTTTGTAAGAATTAACTTTATTTTTCAGTACAAAAATGTGATTTCATCCCTCAAATTTAAAAATTAAATATTATTCCAATCATATCTACAAGCTCTTAAAATGCTAAATTAAAATCATTTTCATCATCAAAAGCCAAGAACCATAATTACAAGTATGGGAAAAATCAATGTATCATTCCTAATTCTTATGAAAAATCAAAAAAATTTTCCGTTTGTTTCATATAGACGTCTTGATCAATTTTATGAAGATTTTCAATTTTATTAAGGAATATTTCTCTCTTCCAATTGCAATATCAACAATTGGATGAGATTTTGAAAAATTGTATTTTATGTAAAGCAATAACAAGAATCGAAGCTGTATTGAAACTCATATATTGTAATTCTCATGCTTACTTTTATAAACTACAATTCATATTTTTGTTGTGTAATTTCTTTGAAATAAATTGTGAGATGCCGGAGTGGTCATGGCAACAAACTCATAGCCAGGACGTAATGCATAGCTTGCCGCCATGTAATGCAGATTGAGATGAATTTAAAATAGAAGCTTTAAAAAAATGTGGAGACTTTCAATAATTATACTATCAGAAGGTAGTTTACTTTTAATATAATATATTGGAAACATGCAAAAGTTTCTTTTTATTTATCCATCTACTTGTTCAAATGCACCAACTTTAATGGAATCATGTGACTTGCATATGGCTAAAGTAAAATGAAAGAAAATTCGATTTTTCTGAGCTATTTTTTCCCGTAGATTAGCGGATACGTATAAAAGTCAACCGCGTACTTAAGCGTTAAAAATGTTCCAAAAATCTCACTTATACTTGAAAATATAATATAGTAATTTAAGTTTTGAGTCTTATGTCCCATTAGAGTTTTGTCAAAGTAAAATATTTTGCAAAATCTAGATTATCAGAACCATTAAAAAGTACATATTAGTAAAATAACACACACATTTGTTCAAGGGAAAAGAAGGGGAAAAAACAGTTTTAAGATGTGTGAATGCTGCAGTAGCTGTAAACATAGAAAATGGAAACTGCTTTATGTAGATATATGTACAATTTAAACAAACTCTTCCAATTTGTAAAAAAATATAGATAATAAGATAATTATAGATATAGATAGTGGTAGAAGCCCAGTGGCTGAGTGGTAGCATTTCGCGTTTCCACGCCCCAAGTCCGGGGTTCAAACATTGGGCTGAGCAAGGAGGACTCAGTCTTTCATCCCTTCCGTTGGTTGATAAATGAGTACCAAGCGTGCTTGGGAACAAAAAACTGGGAGTTTTGTGTCAGACAGACCACCTGACCGAAGTATCTGCTAGTACACCTCATTGCTCAAGGTCATGTAACTTGAGATGAGAACAGTGGGCCTTGGCCCTCATGGCCTGTTGCGCCGCTAAATTTAGTTCAGTTTATACATATAGATAATCAAGAGCCCTCAAAAAGTGGATAACCAGAACTAGCAAATAATAAATCGAAGAAAACTTCATTATTTCCTGAAACGTATTCGTACAAACAAATAATCACGAATAAAAATAGGTATTTAATTTTATTTATGTAACATAATGTCGGAAGTTAGTAAATTACCCAAAAAAGAAATTATATTCTCCGTCTTGTAATAAAATATATCGTGATCAACATTTTCTTTTTAAAGTAATTTCTAATGAAGAAAATAAGAAAGGGGAAATCTTCATTAACGTGGGCTGGACTTTCTACCGCCAAATTCTCTTTTCTAGCCGAAGATCGATCGCCAAGGCGTATCCTTGAGAGGAACCGGTTTGTAGTAACCATATGCGATACGATTCTCCTCAGAGAAAACTCGGCGTAGTAATACATTGTATTCCTGACATTCGGGTTTTCATTTCAGTGTTGATGTTTTCTGAAAATATTACCAGTGTAATTTAAAGGGTAGGTTAAACGATTTCTCGAATTCACATTTTAAACTTTTTTTTATCTCAAAATGAGATTAAAAAGAAACTTTATGTACATGACAACTAAGTTAAATTTCCAGTTTTTTCTTTTCAAAGCAAAGAGTTATTATTTAAATTCGAAGCTATAAATTTCATTATTTTTATAAATACGAGACATAAGTATCAAATGAAACATAGTTTTAATTTTTTGCCAGAAAAAAAGAAAATAATTATTTATAATTATGAAAAAAACACACATTTTAGTACAATCAGTGCATATTGTCTAGTCAAACTAATCCAGAAATCTCAAATATCTTAATATCCTAAATATCTATTATTTGTTTTATCTCATCATTACCTTAATTTTTAAAGAGATAATCACTCAGATTTTTAGAAATAATCGAATGCTTTTCTGAAAAAATTTTCTTCCTTTATATATATTCAGAGATGATTTATTTTTTAAAATCAAAGATTATTTTATATTGGGTTTCTTTTAGATATAATAGTTATAAGGGTTTTATTACAGTTTGGAAGGGAATATATACTTATATACAGTATAATATCTTGCACATTTCATAATTTTCATTATATTTCTCTTTTTTTTAACTACAGATTTTCGAAAAAATAGCAATTTACAAAAAGCTGTTGATATTGCATGAGTTCCTGAATAGTATAAGAAAATTCATTTCTGCTCCTGATAATAAAAGTGGCCGCGGTAACCTAGTGGTCAAGTTAACGGACTCGTGGTCGGTGTGTCATGAGTTCGAGCCCAATACCACTGAAGACCCGCATTGTAAGGGGACAATGCATAAAAAAATCTATCGATGCTTAAACGTTCTCTCGTTGGTGTGGTGTAGAAGTTAGGAGAGGGGTTGCCAGCTCAGGTGTTGTCCTCGTCACTTGACCATGGTTCAAAATTACGAGGTCCAAAAACCCTCGAGTAGCTGAATAGCGTAATGCTAATATTTATTCACTCAAGATAATAAATGTGTTGAAAATAAATCTCGGATTATCCACGTATAATAAAGCTAGAATTTTCAACTACCAAAACATCACGGTTTCTAGGATTGCTGGAAAGGGGTGACTGTAAATTGATATCTTTGCTGCACCACTTTGAATGAACAGGAAATTCATCAATCAAGAGTTCATTAGGGATATAAACATATTAATCTTAAATTAAGATTTCAAAATTTAGTATTTTTTTATGAAACTAATCAAAATAAAAACTCTAGAATTAACTAACGTCTTTTTGAATCCTCCTTGATATTATTCCTTTTAATTACTTTTACAACTTTACATACATATGTGTAAAATAATTAAATGATTTTTTTTTTCTAAACAGGACATAAGATGTAAAAATTCTTTTCATTGAAAATGAGTGATTTCCATTTTGTACAATTTATATTTCAATATTTGAACCATATGAAACTACAATTATAGCAAAAGTTATAATTGACATAGTTTAAATATCCACGTAAAAATTAAAATAGAATTGAGACAATGATGAAATAACAAAATTTATGTGCTTTTAATCCACTGTTTTCTAATAAAAGTTGATAAACATTTAAAAACATGTAATCTCAAAAACTTGGAAAATGATTTTAAAATATCATATTTTGTCTGAAGGTTGAATATATTATGCCAATTGCAAAATTTTAAAATGAATGTTGAAAAAAAGAATATGTTCTGGTTAAACACTTTTCTCCTTGCAAAACAAGAATGAATGTTTTAATCAACACGACTTAGATTTTTTCAGAGGTCATAGTCAATTTTTAAAAAACGATAGCATTAATTTTTTGATTTGTTTAAAGATCATAGCCAATAAAAATATGATTAATAGCATTTTCTTAATTTCAGAACTTAAAACAAAATGTAAAAAAAAGTATCAAAAAATATAAATTAATTCAGTGCTTTTCAAACTGTGGGGCGCGCCTCTCCAGTGGGGTGGGATAACCCTACAAGGAGGGTGCGAGCATGTCGGAAATAAAAGATTAATTAAGAATGTATCTATATATTAATTTATTGAAAGAAGCAAAGGAAAAAAATTCTGATATAAAAATTAATCAAATATCCATGTGTGTACACTGTTATAATATACTTATAAATTGTACAGTACAATACATTTAATAATAAATTTATCTATATTAAATTAAGAACAAGTTTAATAATTACTACCGACTTCCTTGAGCTTGCTATATACAAAATTTAATATATCTTGATAATTTGTGTTATTTATAATTAAAGTCGTATTGTAATTTCAGCGTCAAAGTACATTATTATTGGTTTCAATACAATGTTATTGTATGGGGGGGGGCGATGAAAATTATGATTGAAAATTGGGAAGCACTGAACTTATTGGTAAACTTTTTATTTTAGATTATCATACATGGTATGATTTATAGCATACCATATTCGATTGTGTCATATGTAACATCTACGTACTAAAGTATCATTGAATTTTGTAGATAGGATGCAAAAATGAGAAAAATTTATGAAATTAATATACTTAACTATTAATCATTTGTAAGAAAATAAAAATTAAATGGATTTTTTATTTCTCATATAAAAAAAGTTCTGTTTTTTTTTTTTGTCATAATACTGTGTAACTTTTACCTTCAACATTAAAATTCTGTAAAATATAGAGTATGTTGTACAGAAATCATTAATATAAAACATTATCTTGTAGATTATTACACACAAATTCAAATGTTTAATATTATTCAGTCAACTATATAGAAACATATCTTTTGCGGGAAAAAATTCACAGGTCACAAAAAACAGAAATTTTTTTGTTGAATATTTTTTATATGCCACGAAAACAATAAATTAACTTTTAATTTTTTCGTATTCGTTTAATTAACAATCATTGCATTCTTTACCGTCTAATTGATTCGATCAGCTGAACTATTTTTTTGCACTTGAAAGCAATTAATCGTGTAAATGTAGTTCAGGAATTGGCTCTGTGCATTAAATATCTAAATTCTACGAGGATATAATGCTTAATTATTTAAAGAAATTTAGAAGTGATACTTTAAATTTATAAGAGGACATTTTCTTTCTAAACTTATAATAATCAAATTTATATTATTTGAAGACTCCTAAATTTCTTTGCGTGTTCAAAGAAAAAAAAATTCTTTGTGTTCATCTTTAAATTTGACCCTTTTTTTTTTGTGCTAAATCCTATGTTTTATTTTGCAGAGTTTCTTGATGAAATTATTCATTCGAGTATCTTGATAAAAAAATATTTAAAACTCGTTTATTAAGTCATCAAACACTTTTTTATGCGAAACATAATTATTACAAAAATATATTAACAAACTTTATATACAGTTTTTTTAATGCTTCAGTTTTATTTATTTATTTTACTGTTTATTTTATGCTTCTACATACAAAATACTATGTTTAATTAAATGTTTGGAAATTCTACATCGTCTGAGTTTTTTACGTATGTTTTAAATTTTGATTTTTAAAAATTTAAATACTTTTGGTTAATTCCTTATAGTGATTGCGGTAACCTTGTAGTTATGGTCACGAACTCGAGGCTGGAATGTCTCGGGTACCTGAATAGCGATTCATATGGTCTGAAATATTGAAATATTGACATTACTGAATATTACATTACTGAAAATACATTACTGAAATATTGTTAACTCTTGCATGGGCACTTAAATGAATTGCTAGCTTTAAGATCAGCCAATTCTTTATTTAAGTCATTTGAAAATCTAAACAAAAATACCCAGAACTCACAAAAGCGAATCATTCAGACACTCTCTTTGGGGGATGGGGAGAGAAAAAACGGACATGGCTATGGTTTTTTATTATGTGCCAGCTGCAAAGGTCGTTGTTTGTCGGAAGGAGAATGCATACATTGAGCGGATGGACCGGTCAGCTAAAGATCCTTATCAGAGAAAGAAAAGGGGTCCTATTAAAAATTTCACAGCGAGCAGCTTTTCCTTGAACAATAGAGAAGGGTCGTTTTATCCAAGGGGTCAAATTCTGCATAATACAACACAGTACCGGTTTGAGATGTTGGGAGGTTTCTTCCGCCAAAGGGGAAGGAAAGTGTTCATAGAGGCAACTAATTGCTTAACCCCTCTCAAACGGCTTTTCATAGTATTTTTAGCATTGACAACATGAATCCTTATCTGACAGAATGTAGCTGGATTTATAGTTTGTAAAACGACTTACTTCGAAAGAGAGACAGGCAAAAATGAGAAAATATAAAACAGTAGGGTGTGGAAATGGCAAGGTCAAAATCAACGGTCAAAAATGTGTCTAAAATAGATTTCCGCCAGTGATCTTCCCAACTCCTTAAAAATGAAGACACAGCAGTTTTAAAGAGAGCTCATCGATTGTGTGGGGACAGAAAGACAAGCAAAACTGTTCTTTTTTTTTACTCGTGTAAAAGGGGATATGTACCATACAAGGGATTACTTTCTTCTTTTGTAATAACTATCAAAATTCAAATACCAGAATATTGAATAAACTTAAAGCATAATATAAGAGATTAAATCACGAAGGATTTTCCCTTTGAATTCAAGCAAAATAATTAAAATTAAGAAAGAGCTCAAACAATTAAATTTTTCTTTTGTGTGAAAATCATTAACTTTTCCTTTTGACCCCACTTAAACAAATGAATATTGCTGTAGCATTTTTTTAATAACAGCAATAATATTTTCTACTCATTTTTTGATGCACTCCTCAATAAAGTTATTTTCAAATAAACAAAAATTTCTAATTAAATTTATATTTTATTTAGATCAAAAACATCGTAAATTAAAAAAAAACTTATTTGTAGCAAAATCTAATGTGTACATACAGTAGCGCATATAAACATTTTTCAAGGGGGGAAGGGTCCATTGTAGAAAGTTCCCCAACTTGTATCATACTTCAAGACAAAACCAATTAATTCTTCTGATTTTGTTAACAAAAAATAGTAAAAAATAAATTACTGAATTAATAGCTAGCATTAATTAATAAAAAGAAATTGTATTTACAAGTACTTAATTAAATTTTGCATTATATACATATAGGATTATCATCAACTGAAAAAAACTCAAGGGCTTTGGAGGGGGTCACCCCCCCCCCTTGTGTGCGCCATTGTGTACATATCTTTTCACTTTTTAGCAAAATTTTTGAAATTTATGGGAAAGAGAATACAAAAACGATACATTTAAAAAAATAAAATTAAAGTATAAATTTGATTTCTTTTACGTGAAAATCTAATTTTTTTTCTGTCGAAAGGAGTAATTGAATTCTTTCTGAATATTTATACGATGTTGAAAAGAAAATATATAATACTTTTAAACACGTTTTATAATTCAGTCTAAGAATTAGTGTCATGCACATACCTCTTTTTTTTGGGGGAGAGGGGTAAAAAAAACACGTAGACCTAAGCGCGAAGGCATAAGCTAGATGGTGAAAATTAAAAACTTGTTGGTCTAAGGAGGGGTATTGAACTCTCAAACCCTCCCCTTGTGTGTGTGTGTGTACGCCACTGCTAAGAATTAATTGTATAGTGAATACATTCTCTTATATTTGAAGTTAATGGGGAATCCCAATAAGTTGGATTCAGATACACAAAAAATTGCTATACTTACACTATAAATCTATTTAACAAAATGAATGGATTTGTGTTTGATATATATAAAAAAACAAACCATTGAATTGCACTTTAATTAAAATATTCTTTACTATCTGGATTGAAATTAAAGTTTTGTCTGAAATTATAAACTCAAGATATCTATCTTCATTAATTAATATATTTCCTTTTTATTATAATCTTCATTTGGAAATGTTGAAGTAATGAAATTCAATAACATTTGCATTTAATTTTCTTGTTGATAAAAAGTGTTCCAAAGTGGTAGTAAAAATTTTCTTTCTTTCTTTCTTGTAGTAAACTCTGACGGCAAGTTTTCCTCATTCTGAAGCACAATTATTCCTGAATAAAAAATGCAATAATGAAGTAAATTTGACAATATCAATTAAATTGACAATTACTGGATAGATATTGCAAATTTAAATTTTTATACAGCTTTCGCAGCCAGCAATACTCATAAAAAATGAGTTATTTTCAAACTATACATAGTTTATTAACTAAAAAATGAAATAATTTTTTAAATGTATTTAAATAATAAAGACTACAAAGACCCATTAATTTTAAAAATAAAATTTGAGAAAACATATAGAACACGAACGTATATTTTTTTGCAGCAGTTTCTGAAAAGAAAAAAAAAATGAATATAGAATTTTTTAGAAATATTCCCAAATTTTATATTGGAAAGATAGCTGCATTTTTAAGAATAACATTAAAGCTACTTTTGTATTTGTATAAATACATTTTGAAAAAACGAATGCAAAGGATGATAGCATTTAATTTTGACTCTTATTTCTTTATTGTGAATGTGGTGTGGCAGTTAGGAAGGATGTACCATCTTCCGTC